>JAHWFO010018671.1:268453-412964 GCA_023313115.1 Rhysida immarginata | reverse complement strand
ATCAATGGCATTAATAATGTGATTCAGTATAGCAAGAGTTAAAAACAAATCGGAGTTTTAGGAATCAGCCTTACCGTCCAGTGGGAATCAGCCTTTATTGTACTGTACAAAGCACCCGCGATGCATCGCAGACGCGTTAGACATCCTATCCACCAATTGACAGCATTTGACAGGGGCCGCATTGTGGGACTGCATGAGGCTGGTTGATCGTATCGTGCAATTGCCGGGCATGTGGGCTATTCAGATGTCACAGTGGCACGATGTTGGAATCATTGGGTACACGTGGGCACCCATGCACGTCGTGCAGGTTCGGGTCAACCAACAAACACCACCCCAAGGTAGGACCGTCCTACGGTGCTCCAAGCATTAAGGAATCCCATGGCATCTGCACCCGCGATCACGTACTGGAGACTCTACAACGCCCCCTGAGTCCCGCACAGTGTCTCGACGACTCGCATCCGCCGGATTGGGGTCCTACCGCCCCATACGTAGGTTGCCATTAACACCACAACACCAACGCCTGCGTTTAGAGTGGTGCCTTGCCCAGGAGGCATGACAGAGGACGAATGGCGTCGCATCATGTTTAGTGATGAGTCCCGCTTCTTCATGACCTCCGATGACCATCGTGTTCGCGTATGGCGGCGTCGAGGTCAGAGGGTACAACCCTCCATATTGTGGAGAGAGACACAGGCGTAACCCCTGGCATCATGGCGTGAGGATCCATCGGATTTGCGTTCAGGTCACCTCTAATAGTGCTTCGGCAGACTTTGGCGGGACAGCTTAACGTCACAGACATTCTGCGTCCGGACGTCCTACCCAGTGGTGTAACCAGGATTTAACAATGCGGGTTTCTAACATGATTTCGGCACCCCCTCTGTAACTTTAGTTAATGATTTTAAAACCAAGACTAATGGTTAAAATAGGACCAATTCCCTTAGATAGTTTCTTTTTATTTTGGCATAAAAGAATATACTTTCGTTAATCGATTTTATGTTTAAATTTTCATTTCACGTACACTGCCTGACCAAAAAAAAACTCGCACCAGTAATATATTTTGTAGGGCCACCTTTCCCACAAATGACAGCACGCATTCGTCTTAGCATTGATTGTACCAACTCCTGGAAGGTCTCGACACTTATTTTTGGTCACAATAACATCAATTTCACGCCAAGATCGTCCAGTGATAAAGAAAGAGTGGGTTCACTTCTCAATGAACGAGACAATGTTCACCTTTCTAGGACATCCCACAGATTCTCAATGGGATTGAGATCAGGGCTTTGCGGAGGCCAGTTCATGGGTGTGAATGCTCTTGGAACCAGGTGTTGACAATATTTCTTGTGTGTCAGGTAAAGTATCATTGTGAATGTGCAAGAAAGCTAAACCATTTAAACGACTATTTTCATAGTTGATCTCACGAAGAGTTTTGACTCTACGTACTGTGCTAAAAACCCCTTCAGCTTCATAGCGGGTTATGGAAATCACAATAAGAAGCCTGAAAAGTAACCGTTTTAACTGTCAATCCGCGATACTTGGCAACTTGTTAGCACGTTGCAAGTCCTGCCTGGTCATCTAAACATTTATAATCATATTTCACTACTGCAGAATGTCAGTCCTTTCAGTTTCTTCTCTGTCCTTTCAGAAGAGAATGCACCCCTCTTTCAAGAAGGGAAGAACAAAAACATCAAGGAGTCAATAAACGACTTTTGCATTTTGCTCTCCAATATCGCACAGTTTGGGTCATATAGCGTCCATGCACAGTGAACCGTTCAACAATAAATAAACAAATGTGCACACTACCAGCTTAAGCACCATCTGTTATTTTTAATCTTACGGACAGCTGCAACAACTGACTTGTCTCAGGAGAGGATCTAAATGCTGTTTGACACAATTGGGGCCAGAGGGGGTTCCACACCTTACTGACCTGGCGCCAATATTCCACCTATATTGCCAACGGCATTGTCCGTTTCATCCCATATTCTGATCAGTACAATAAAGTCACATGTTTTTCATCACATATCGATTCATTCACTTTCAACCACTCCTTCTGAGTGCTTCACTTTTTCCACTTCTTCTGAGTCTTCGCGTTTATCCGCTCCTACTACGGAGGTTTAGTGTTCCTATAGCTTATGCCTGATTTGGGTGGTATCCTATGGTCCTCGTTGATTGGGATGTTTTTCGAAACTTGCTTTATCTTCTTTATTTCTTGGGCGGCTAACAGACTTACATTAGGACGATCTTTGCGGTTGATTTTTAATAAGGCCCGGGACCCTTACTAGCCCACTTTGATAGAGCTGACAAAAGAGCGATAGGGACAACGAGATAGAGCTGACAAAAGAAGTTGCCAAAAGGAACCATTTCCCCAAAGAAATTATTCATTCCCTCTTCAGGAAGACAAAGCTGCAGGTCAACAATCAGAATATGACTGGAGATGCGGCACAAGGTGCGACGGAGGACATGGTAAAGAAATTTGCAACCTTCACCTTCACAGGGCCGGAGACCAGCAGTATTACCAATATTTTGCTCAACCATGGGTTGAGAATCGCATATAGGACTGCCAACAAATGTAAATATGCACTGAATCCAAAAAATGACGCACGACCCGGCAATGACTATACCCATATGCGGTGTTTACAAACTTACATGTATGTATTGTGGATGCTACTATATCGGATGTACGAGGAGGTCGTTCAGAGAGAGGTTTGCTGAGCATCGTAGGTATAGTCATGAGAATTTGGAGAAAATGAAGACAAAAAATCAGTGTTTTCGGAGCACCTCATAAAGAAGAAACATAAATTCGGTCCAATAAATACAATAATGACCATTGTACGAATCATAAAAGACCCAAAGAAGATTCTGACGTATGAAGCATTGGAAATCAGGAAATTTCATAAGACTGAACCAGACAAACTTTTGAACAACCAGTTATCGTTCGAAAGAGACCCATTACTAGATGTTATCACTGATATTGTCAATTAACCAACCAACACTGCCCGTTTCTATTTTTATTTTCACTATGTGAATCCACCGATCAGACAAATTCTCCTTTCACCTTAGCGGAATTGGATCCCCGTAGTTATTATTTTTCTGATTGGTGGATAGGCGCCCCTGTTCACTGTATAACCTGATGTTCGGGCGTTCTTTGATGTTTGTAGCTGTTTATGCCCGTGAAGATGGTGTTTATAACGAAACGCGTCGGCTTTTAATAAATTCCTAGCGTATTGCATAATCTGGTTCTTTTTATTCTTCTAAGGAATTCATGCCATATATCCTACCAAAATTGTCAATGTTGTGCTTTGAATGCATTCTACTTGAATTAGTGGATTCCAAGATTCAGAGGGGCATGCCATGTCGAGAACCAATCAGAATTTTAGAAGCAAGGAAGAAAAGAAATTTGATTTGAAATATTTGTTGTTTATAAAAAAAATGAAATTATAATCATTACTTTTGTTAAATTAGTCTCAGCAAATGAAATGATTTGTTTTTAGTGAATGATTTTCAATGAAAAACATAAGCTTACTAAACAAATATTAAAATTATAATAATCCTTTTATGGGAATTTTGTTTCACAATTATTAAGTACCGAAAGGTGCTTTATGCTATCAGTGTGGGGAAACGTGTCTGTCTGTCTGTCCGTCTGTCTGTCTGTCTGTAACTCTATTTTCCCGCCGAGCAATTTTCAATGGGAAGATGTATTGAGTAATATATAAAACAAATCGTAATGACGAGATAGATGCGGTTATTCATTATTATTTTCGTCAATCGATGAATGTGGTACATGCAACGAATTAATCACAAATATTATCTAAATCTGCTCAATAGCACGTGCACAAATGGTACCTTTACGACCCCACCTAGCAATTTTCAGAGGAGAGATATATTAAGTAATATATCAAACAAATCGTAATGACGAGATAGAAGCGGATATAAATTACTATTTTCGCCAATTAATAAATATGGTTCCGGGAATGAACCATTTTGAAAATGGTTGAAATCGAAACAATGGCACGTGCTCTAATGACACCCTCAAAAATTTTCAGTGCTAAAATATGGCATGTAATATATCAAACGACTTGGAATGAGTTGTAATGAATGAATATAACGTAAAATTAATGATATTCGAAATTGGTTTCAAGGAACCTGGTTTAGTGGAACCATTATGGCTCATTAGAACTTTCAATTCTAAAATATGGCATGTAATATATCAAACGACTTGGAATGAGGTGTCATGAATGAATATGACGTAATATTAATAATAGTCGAAATTATTTCAAAGGTACGTGGTTTAATGGTTTCATTATGGTCCATTAGAAACTTCCAATGTTAACATACAAGCGGTTTAAAAATATAGTTCCGCGAATGGTTTAGTTTAACCTTTCGGTGCTTGGTTATGTCATTCCTTAATGGTTTATTAAATATATAAAATTTTAACAGAGAAAAAAATTAAAAATTAAATTTGTTTTTTTTTTCTCCAAATTTATTTGTTAAATCTTTTTCTTCCAAAACAGACAGAAAAAAATCAATACTGTTGACAAACATATAAATAATAAGAATTTATGTTATTAAAAAACTATGACAGAAATTTGCCGATAAAAATTCATTTTAATTAAAAACCTTTTTACTGTAATGATGTGGATTTATTCAAGTACCGGAAAGTTCAATTTGATCGGAATTTTTTTCCTAGGAGTGCCCTTTTTTTTATAATCTTAAATAATGTTCTGGTCAAATTGAACCTATCTGGTATTTGAATAAATTAATATCATTACACATGAAAAATTTTAAATTATTTGAATTTTATCGGTGAATTTCTATTATATAAAGATGGCAATAAAGTATAAGTTTCCGCGAAAAAATTACATTTTTTTAAACTTTCCAAGGAACTGCATTGAGCTATCGATTTTGAATATTCGTGTTCGTGAAACCGGTTCAGTGCGGATCTCAGTAGGAAACATAAGGTTTACGGCATGATTTATTGTGAGGTTTCGAAATGTTATTATAGCTAATAAACGTTTGGAGTCGTCCTCTGATAGCGGTTTGGGTGCAGCTCGCTTCTTCCTTCCTGCGTGGAGATTTCTCTGCAGCTTTCAAGATTTAAAAATCGATCGACCGCTCTCGGGGAAACTTTATTAAAGTTCAGCATTGCTACATTAAACCTCGACGAAGTAATTTCAATTTCTGTTTTGACAAAAAACTTTTTATTACAGTATTTTTTTCTTAATGTTTTGGTCTTAATTATTAACAGTTTAATAGTATAATTTTGAGAAAAATTACTCGAAAATGTGTTGTTTTCATTCATATCTAATATAGATTTTCTTTGGCATATTTTATGAATGTATCGGATTATCCAGTAAGATGATTGGCTTCATCTCATGCTGGTGCATATTGCAGCGAAAGAGGATTCAAATTCGCTAGGCGGTGTTTTATAAAAGATCATTATAGGCTCGCTGATTTTATTCTCTTTATTCTAAATATAAATTAGAACTATCTTCCACGCTATCCCCTATAATGCGAATTGCTGTTAGTTCTTCGCCGTTTGCCTTATCGTTTTCAATCTGTTGCTCTTCGTTTTCGTCAATTACTCTCGATACAAAGTTACTTCGACTTTGCTCACTCGCAGAATGGAGGTAGACTGCACAGTAGGTAATAAATAGCTTAGCCTTTTCAGCTCTCATTTTCATAGCCTTCATTTTTGTTGTGCACTGCATTAGCTCTGAAATTATTTCATTAATTCGAAGAAGTAGCGCATTAATGAGCATGGGTGTGCAAAGATAGAAGCCAGTCTGTTTGAGTCTGCGATCTATAGCCTTCAGACGGTACAATCTGGGGGCCAGAAATGTAACTGTTCTTTTATTAATTTCTTCATCATAAACCATAAAAGACTTCTTTCTGTACAGTTCTGTGCAAACCGCTTAGTGTAATATTTTGCGATTTATTGCATATTAAAATTTTCTGTTATTTTTGGTAGGGGAGACCGGAGCAGGTTTACACACTTTTTTTTTTATTATTTTTTATGTTTAGTAATATATCTATTTCACTCAATTTACATATCCATTCATTAGTTAAACTTTAAGCTACAGTATGGTGCCTTTAATTTATCTTAAATTTATATTATTTCAAATTAAAAATATTTATTGAGAATTTATTATTTATCAATTATGTGTTTGACCTATAATTCTAGGGGATCGTCTCACTGCACTATATAGAATTCATTAAAAAATTGACAATCGATTGCATTGATAATATACTACCTTTTTAAAATAACAGTACTGTTTCTATATTTTTGGGACAGGTCTTCCACAAACTTGTTGAAGAAATGAATTCTGCTCGACTTTGAGTGTTATCATATGTCAGCAATGGAGACACTTCTTTTCTTACTTTCTCTTTCGCTGCCAGTTTCTCTCGTTCTCTGGGCAACCAAACCCAGCAGAAGAGAAATTTAGAACTCGTTCAAAGGAGATTCTGTCACCTTCTCGCCAAAGGGATGAAGGGAGATTGCTAACGTAATTAAAGATCCCCGAGGCCCTTCCCTTTGAACAGTAAGCCATTAAGAGGACACTACAAGACTCTCTCTTTCATTCTTCTCATTGTACTTAATTGTAAATAAGGTTTTTGCTATCGTGAAAATGAAAAAAAGGTATTTGCGATTTCTTTTTGGTACGACTAAAAAGAAAACATTGTGATAGTCTCCTGAGTGAGTAGATAATGTTGTTTCGAAAGCTAAAGCTGAAATAATATGAGAAAGTATTAAAATTTTCTTCTTAATGAAAAGATTATTATAAGTAATTGAAAAGAAATAAGGTCTTAGTAAAACATTATGTTGCTGATATATAGTCCTTATTTCCTTTCAATTACTTATAATAACAAATTACAAGGCCAATTTTAAATAAACAGTTTATTATTATTTTGTTTATTATAATTATTAAGAGCTAACCTATGGCTATTTTTGATGGGTTTTTTTCAAGTTTACAATTGCGAATTCGATTCATTGAATCTTAATCGAGCGAATGCTTTTCGTCATAAAAATAGTTATTTTTCATCCTCGTAAATAATAAATAAGGTTCATCGGTTCAAAAGTCGATGCCCTCCTTTCAAACTCATCCTATAAATTTTTAATGACATCATTTTTCGACGAGCATAAAGCAACAAAACGGATTCCCAGCTGGCAAAAGTTCAGTTTACTCATCCTTACAAATTCGTTTCATTTTCCGCGCGGATTCCGAAGATAACTAAACGAGAAAATTAATTAGATTCCAAAACGCCGGAAGCAATTAGTAATTGAAGAGAAGTTTTTTCTTTTTCTTAGCTTTCTTTCTTAATAAAGAAAAAATAACAAATCCAATACAAATATCCCTCTCTGAATATTTCTGTTTACTTTTATTGAAGCAGTGCGTTCGATATAAAACTACTTTAAAGATTAATTTAAGCGCTAAGTCTGATCTCTGTGCACAGTGATCTTTTTTCTTCCCAGTCAAATGTTGAGATAGGCGGACCACCATGGGTAGAGTTTGCTCGTATATTGCGGTAAAATTTAAATAGATAGCAAAGATCAATTCCAGTACGTCTTTTGATCAATGTGTCACAATTAAAGAAATCTCGTAGGTAGGAGTTTGATACATAAAAGTTATCATTAAAAAATGTAGGATGGAAACGACGAAACAGAGCGTAAAAAATCTGTTTGAACCTTTTCCAAGAGGAGCTGAAATTTAATATGAGAAGGAGACCAAATGACAGAAGCATGTTCTAAAATTGTAACTATTATTGATAACAACATAATTGACTTTATTAGTTAAATAGGAAAAAACCTATTTGATATAGGAAGGGTGTAAATCATATTTCATTAATTTTTGAAGTAAGGTGACCGCCTTATCAAATGCTTTCTCTAGGTCGATATAAATCATGTCGACTTGCTTATTTTGGTTAATGCCATCTCCAATGAAATGTACAGAATCCGCTAGGTTTGATACTGTTAAGCGACTCCTCATAAAACCGTATTGACACGAAGAAAGATAGGGAGAGACAATAGAATAAATTCTTCCGTGTAGCAAATATCAAAAAACTTTAGCAGGGAAGCTAAGAATTTAAATAGGCCTGTAATTTTTTACGTCACTTCTATTACCTTTGTTCTTATAACCTTACTGTGTTTCCATATAGCAGGGAAAATACCGGATTGGATAGAAAGATTAAAAATTAAATATAAAGGGTAAACAAAAAATTTACCACATGCTTTATAAATATATGAAGGAATATTATCCAGTCCATAAGAATTTGTATTACTTACTTTGTTAATACCCTGTAGTATTTCAGATTCGGAAAACAATTTAATAGAATTGGCCATGAATTTTTGACAAATATAAACAATACATAAACCAGATTTGATGTTCCCTTAAGGGTGTCGACTGCTTGCTAAGAGATTTTGAGAGAGAAGAGGGAAATAGCGCAAATTGACGTCCGCAGCGCTGTAGTCGAGGTATTCGTACATACTGCACTTATTTCCCAAAATATTTAACATAGATGAGCCGGTCAGGTGATGAGCTGGGCGTAGGCTTTCTAGTTCTCGTGTCCGCCTGGTCGTGGGTTCGAATCCCGCCGTGGGCATGGATTTTTGTGTTTGTCCCGGGCTGCATACAGATATAACTTGTGTAAAAGGCGCAAAATGACCTTAGTAGTCAACGCCAAAAATTCTAATAAAGCAACCAACCTTAACATAGATGACAAGGACATATTCCTTTTGTAGGTGGAACGATATAAGTTGATTTCAGAGGAGAGTAGGAAGAAGGCTGCCTTTACATAAATGATAATTAAAGAAACAAATAAAGCAAAGCACCACTTGCCGAATCAGCGACAGGGGGCAGCCATTGAGGGTGTGTGCGCGAGCGTGGAAGCCTCTATTTTCTGTTCTAAGCGAGTACTCATTAATCTCGTCGAACCAAAGGTTTACAAGATTCTCTCTTCAGTGGAAGAACAAAAGAAAGCAACTACTCATCAATGTGCGCAATAACAAATAAGTAGTGATACAGAAAAAAAATATTTGTAATTAAACAAAGTTGTCACCACCACCCAGGCTTCGCGTGGAATGAAAGTTAGATAAAAACCCAATGACAAAATTATCATATTATTCATATTATTATATACCTGCTCCCATTAAGAATTTTTTTGATATTATAGATGAAGTAGACAATTAAATGCGTTTCATTAATAATGTGTAGTTTATTAATTATTAATATACACGGTTGTATTTGCAATGAAGCATACACTTTATGTAATTTTATATGTGCTCTCAGTTATAGAAATTCCAAATTCAATAGTGATCTTAAAGAAGGACTGCAATTGAACTGAAAAAAAAGTTAAGTGTTTTTTAATAATAGAATTTTCCTCTTTAAAGATGAGTTCTCTCGTGTTTTTGAAAATGAAGATGGGTGAACGGATGACCTCAAGAACTGGCCACAAATCACTGAAAAAACATAGAAGTTTATTTGATCAATAGACCTGCGACACGGACAGACTTCATTGAAAACGAAACGAAAAAGGTTTTGAAAAAAAGTTGGTCAGTCTTTTCAAAATTCCAAGCCAAATTTCCATGTAAGCGACTCAATGTGAGAAGTGAATGACAAATTAGTCTTAAACAAGACGCCTAGATCGGAGGCCAAAGCCTTCCTTTCGAGGCAGATTTCTGACAATAAATAATCATAATGGTAGGACGCAACTTTCCTAGTAAAAGATATTACAAAGGATTTGCTAGAATTTAGGGAGAGACCATTACTGACTGCCCAAGCACAGACATCATCCAAAGCAGTCTGCAGACAGATACAGTCTGTCCAACTCTAGATACGATGAAAGATCTTAACATCGTCCGCGTGTAGGAGGAAGTGAACCTTCTCGGATCTTACAGCATACAGCAAATCTGCAATAAAAATATTAAATAAAACTGGGCCAAGCGGAGAGCCCTGAGGGACGCCACAACGAATTACCCAAGGGCCCACTCCAAAACCATCAGCTCGCAACATAAAAGTCCGGTCCATAAACAAAGAGATAAACCAACCACACATCATATTGGAAAGACCAAGAAACCTTAGCTTATGAGTTAATAACTTGATATACTGACGGAATCGAAAGCTTTAGAGAAATCAAGATAGACCACGTCATGGTGGTCTCTTTTATCCAAATGAAGGGAGAGAGCATGAGTCAAGGTGGCTAAGTTTGTCTGGGTAGACCGATAACACATAAAACCATGCTGAGAGTCCGGAAGAAAACGATCGACAAAAGTGGAAAGTCGAATGGTAACTATAGTCTCGAGCAGTTTGGCTGGAAATATAACAAGAGTGATGGGACGAAAATTTTTGATACCGTCAGCAGAAGTTTTTTTAGGAATAGGCCGGACGATCACCCTCTTCCACTTAGTCGGATACTTACTAGTACTGAGGGAAAGATTGAACAAAACAACAAAAGCAGAAGCAAGAACTGAAAGACATCTCTTAAACAAATAATCAGGGATATCTGCGATAAGGCACGATCTGGACGCAGAGAGAGTCCTACCTACATCAATGATATTGGATTCTGTTATAGGACCAATAGAAAATTCTTTGTCTACCTGAGACCAACACCTTTTCAAAGTTTCATCATCACCAGGACTTTGTGCCGTACTTGAGAGGTTTCTTTCAAATACTTGCGCTAGTTCCCGAAGAAAACGCTCCGATATATTTAAGTTCTTATTCATAGTACGACCTAGTAATTTATTGGCAGTAGACCAGAAATTTTTCGATTATAATAACAATAATAATAATAATGTATCAATAACAGGGATACAATCCACCGGATAAACCGGAAGATGAGGCCCTATGTTGCCCCCCAACAGGCCGAAGCCCAAAGCGGGGTAAATGATACATATAAAATAGACTAATAATGAAAAAAAGATAATAGGAAAGTTATAATAATGATACCGAACACCGGCCGAGTCAGACAAAACATTAGTAAAATAATAATAATAACAATAATAAATAATGATAATAATAGTAAAATAATATCAATTAATAAGTAACAAAAAAAAAACAAAAAAAAAAACATCAAACACACACACACACACACACACACGCGCACACACACACACACACTCACACACACACACTCACATATTCACACACACACACACACACACACACACACACGCGCACACACACACACACACACACACACACACATACACACTCACGCAGGCAAAGAACTAACTAGTTCCAAAAAAGGAACAGCGTTTATCAAAAAATATATCCAAGTGGGGGAAGGACTTATTGAGAATATCTACTAGTTTGTTTGCAGGATCAAGGTTCATGACATTCGTCCTTCTTTTCCCAAAAAAAACAAAGGTTGACGGGATCTATTGGAATTCGGAACCCGAAAGCCAATGAGATCGAGAATTTGAGGAGAAAAAATGCTCCCATTAATTATCTTTAGTAAAATTATAAGTAATATTTTATTAAAAATGAATTGCAAATTAAATAATGAAGCCAGGGAGGCGGAGTCAGTGATTTTCTCAGTACAACGAAGAAAACAATAAAAACTCAGCAGCTTCACTTGTAGATGGTCAAATAACTGAGTACTGCCCGAAAACCAAATCCATGGGGCATACATAATCTTAGATAAAACAAAAGATTTATATAACATAAGAAACGTGTCTTGTCTCCTAAAGAAACCAGCAAGACGTTTGATAATACCCACACGCCTGCTGGTTTCCACTAACAAAGAGTCAAGATGATCGGAGAAATTTAATTTTGAATTAAAAATCACACCGAGATCCTTAATCGACGTTCTACGCTGAATAGAACTGTCCTTCAAAGTATAGTCGTAATAATAGTTAATGACTTTTCTGGAGTACGTTAGACAGAAGGATTTTGATACATTTAGTGAAAGGCCGTTCAATTCTGCCCAACGAGCAACAGAATCCAGCGCCGAAGACAGTTCGAGGCAGTCATCCCAGCAACGAATAGCAGAAAACAGTTTCAGATCATCTGCGTATAACAAATACTTGACCTGCAGATCGACAAAATTCAATGCTAAATCAGCAATAAAGATGTTAAAAAGCACCGGGCCCAAAGGAGAACCTTGAGGGACACCGCTGCGAATTCTACCAGTAGCATAACTACCATTCGAGTCCTTGATGTTAAAACTATGCCCGCTAAGAAGTGAAGTGAACCAGTTTCTCACATTATCCGCAAGGCCAACTTTATCCAATTTAGGAAGCAACAGGGCGGATGTTAACGCTATCGAAGGCCTTGCTAAAGTCCAAGTATAGGACGTCTACCTGCAACCTTTGGTCGATATAAAGAACCAGATTAGTGGAGGTAGATCTTCTCCTCCTAAACGCATGTTGCTCTTCAGGTAGATTGAGATCAACGAAGGAGGCGAGATGGTTAGCAACATATGTTTCAAGAATTTTAGCAGGGTAAGAAAGAATCGTAATCGGTCTGAAATCATTCAATAGACGTGGCCGTGCTGACTTAGGAATAGGAACAATGTTAACGATCTTCCAGTCGCTTGGATATACGCCGAAAGCCAAAGAAGCATTAAATAATACCGCGAGAGGCTGTAAGATGGCTGATAAGCAGCCCTTAAATACAAAATCGGGTATGCCATTACGGTGGACAATCTTAGATGCAGTAATTCGTTTAGCCAAGAGAAAGATTTCGGTGGAGGAAATAGGTAGTAAAGAAAGTTTACCTTGAAGCTGATCCCAAAACGATGAGACTCGCTGGTCAGGAAGAGACAAAACACCGTCGCTCACCATAGTTTGTTCAAAATAAGATGCAATCTCCTCTGCTGAGAAGTGGTTAGACCAAGATTGGGCGGAACGCCTTATTAATAATAATAAAAATGAATGACGAAATAGAAGAAAATAAGGACAAGACACAAAAAATCTGGAATAATACCGAAATTGGACACTGGATGGTAAGACCCTGAAGGATATCTGACGTTTAGGATAAAAACTGTCCTTTGTCAAAGCAAAAAGTAAAGGTGACCGATTGTTGTCGCAGACAAAAAAGTCTCCTTCAGATGATGACGACAGTCTGAATGCATCAGTTACTTTCATTAAATGTTTTACGTATTTCGCCCATTTTTCTGTAATTATTTCTCAGCAATATATATGGCTGACATGTTGAGTGAGCTTTTTAATTATGATTCTGTTTCGTTATATAAATTGAATTTTTGTGTAAATTATTGAAGTCGTGTAAGAAATAAACGCGCTATGAAATTTAAGTTTTTTTTTTTATGATTCCATTACAATGACTCGTAATTGAGTAATGAAACTGTTTTGAACTCCATGTAGACTTTTCCGAAGCAGATGCCTCTGTTCAAATCATATTGTTTTTCTTCTTATTTAACAAATTCAATTTATTCTCGCCTTTATGTTGCCACGCTTTTGCTTTCGTCTTTCCGAACTGCATTCGACAGGCTGAAGCTTCTAGAATACAATTTTTCCTCGAAATTTGGCGATAGAAAAAGCAGCGTTTGTCTGGCGTAATTAAAGCCAATAGGGAACCGTTCAAAGGAAGCTGAAATTTAATAAACGCCCAGTGCCGATGACAAAGAAAAGAAAAGGCATCGGAGTGAGCAATTTTAATAGGAGATTAAATTAAATTAAATCTAGACACCAAAGAAGCTTCTACATTGAATAAGCAACTTGATCTAATTGCTCGGTGGGTTGCGCTTTTAACTCCTTACAAGGAAAGCGGCAGAAAAAATAATTTCATCGGGCGGAAAAAAGAAATGGTAAACATGGAATGATTGCAGCTATGAAAGGGGATCCAGACGTATAAGTGGAGCGAAGGAGCAAATTACACCTCTTTTTCTCTCAACATTTACTTTCCTTCGCTTCTACCTTTGGGAAACGTGCTCAATAGCGCAAGAGAATTGATTGCCCACAAGCCGCACTCTGATTTCAAGGGCAGTAACAGGATTTATACGCTTTTGCTACCGCTGGCTGAAGGAATAAATTTGAGTGCCACATTCTCTATCACGGCTGGTAAACAATACGCTGCATCTATGGATGAACTTCGAGACACCTAGATGACAAGAATGGAGGGTTGAAAGGGAAGCTGAATCAAAACTTTTTCTTTTGATGTTTGCCCTTATCTTCCTTTCGAATGGAAGAGAAATTGGTGAGAAGAGGCGAAACAAATCTGATTAAATCGGAAGCGCACGCCAAAATAAAAATAAAAAAAGAAACTGATGTTTTTATTATAGTTCACGCATTCGAGCATTTTTTCCCGCACAACCGAAAAGTCTGTGCTAATATCACTTTCGCTTTTTCTCCGGAATTTGATTAAATTCTGTTCGATATTAAAATTTTTGTTTACGTTTTTCTTTTGAGTCGAGTCCACTGCAATTGATCTTCGTTCCTCATTTTCATCTCTGTATGCATTTTCTTATTTCTCTCCGGGATATACGAGGTTTCTCAAAACGGTCCACAATTCTTTTTACTTGGAAACTATTTAAAATGTATGAAAATTCCTCTCAATATAGATGAACGTTTCCTGTACACGTGCTATTTTATTTTCCCATATATCACATCGATTTGTACGATACGTCAGCGATATCCTTGCTCACTTTGTGATATTTTCACTGCATGAATTGCATACCCATCGCCAAGTACTGTAAATGAAAATCAAGACACCATTTTTGTGTGAGAAGCACATTGCTATTCAATTTTGCGACTAATTCAAGTTTGGAAAGTCACTTCTATCGCTAACGATTGCTTTATAGCAAACTGCCAACTTGGCATGCGCCGATTCAACATTTGAGCCATTCCATACCACAAGTATCCCACACGTGGCAATTTTTTTGGTTTCAGTAACGTATAACATTATAAACAGGGGTAAATCAAATATAACTCTAGATATATAATCTTTCTCTAATATATTACAGTGAAAAGCTGTGTTCTTCTAAGTAATCATGGAGTATAATATTTTTCACACAACATTACTTAAATAGAAAAATAATTCAAAATAAGGTCCAGGCTGAGATACGAAGACAAAGAATTTTGATTTTATACTGACAACGAGTTTCGTTCAACAACGAAATAAATGGCTTCCGGAACATTCCAAATCGTTGGTTATTCATATCTCAGCCTGGACTTTATTTTGAATTATTTTTCGATTTTAGTGTTGTATAAAAAAATTATTTTACTCGAGGTTGTTAAGGCTTTATCGGATTTCAAAATCTTATTACAGAGAAACATGTTCAACAACATCGTGCTCCTTCCAAAAGAAGAGAATTTTAAAAAATTATGCTGAAGTGAAATATTTTTTGTTATTGTGAACGAGGATCATACTTTTTTTTAAAACAGTTTTTTGAATAAATCTTTATTAGTTTTAAAATTATAGTCAATTATAAAAGAAAAACATACACATCAAATATGCCTCTATTTACTAAAAAAAATCGTCCAAATTCAATAATTTTTTATTTTTAAAAAATTATATATGATGCAACTGAACTAAGATTATGACAAAATCCCAAAACATTAATCATGAGAAACATTTTCAAGTTTAGCTTTGTTTTTAATGCAAATTTCACATTTATTGCTTTTTAAAAATATATATTAAAATAACCAAGCACTATCATAATTCTGGTTCATTCTTTTCTACATGAAATTCTAGTTGTCAAGATATTACGCCAAATGTAAGTTAAAGCATCAAAAAATGAATATTTTGAGGAAATGAGGTTTAAAGATAAATGTTCGATGTTATAGCATTTTTCGCTTCATAAAATTGTTGAAATTTAAAAATCGGCATATAATTAAAATATGAAACTTTGAAAATGTCTTCTTTAAAATATGAAGACTTTAAAAATGAGAAAAAAAAATCATAATTTTCACAAAAAACGCGATTTTTAGGGCGAACGCTATTCTTAAGTTAGCGTCGAAGGATGGATAAGCTTAAGAATATGGAGACTTGGAAGGAGACATGAGAAATGCTGTAGAGCGCACAAGATCCAGCTTCTCCGAGCTTCAATCAACATTTTTAACATTTTTCAAACAACTTTTATTAGTGTATCGAGAATGGTTGAAAAAAAAAAAAACAAATTGAAAAATATTCGCTCGATGACGAGGGAACAATGAAAAATGAGCAAATAAAAAAAAAAAAGTCGTGCGATATTATAATGGAGTGAATGCCAAAACAGTATTTCCGAACCCATACTTCGCCGATCATTGGGTAGAACGGGTGTGCTCAGCCGTATCGTTCTTTACAACAAGGAAAATTCGATTCCAGTTGTCGTGTGAATTCTGCCATCTTACTATTAATGACTGGAAGAATATTGTATAGTCCGAAGATATTCTATTCCTATTAAAATATGTGAATCTGAATCCGAGAGAACATCTGTTGGATGAGATCGACAAGGTCATCCGCGTTCAAAATAACCATCCTTCCAAGCAATCGGACTTGTTTGTTGCTGCCATCGAGAAATGGGGTAAAATATCCAAAGATCGGTTTTCGGAAGCTTGTGGAGTCCTTACTTTGACGAATTAGCTCTAGAAGGGGTCCAAGACGAGAGCAGGTGACGTGCCTATTAAATTGATGTCTAATATAATTGAATAAAGCACTATTTAATACTGTATCACATAATTGCTCTGTTGTCATGTAAAATATAAAATTAAGAAAATTAAGCACGGTCTTCTTAATCCGTAGAAGAGTTTCTTACTACTTCCTTTCTGTTTGTCGAAAACTTTCTGTTATTGAAATTATTTGCGATTTTTAGGAGGTGGTTGTGTTTTTCAAGAGATTTTTTGCAATTTAAAGGATGAAACCCGATATGAGAAAAACGCCAGGTGAGGAAAAACAGTTTTTACATTCAATTTGGAGGCTTTAAACCCGTACACAAACTAACACGGCTTAACTCTTTTCTTTTCTTAGGTAAACGTTTTCCTAAAGGGAATCGTTGATTCGTCATAGAAAATATTTTGAAGGAAGCATAGCACACCACCGTCTTTTAAACTTTTTTCATCGTTGTTTTTACCTCGAAAATTTCTCCCTAACATAACGGAAAAAAGGGCAAAGCCGCATTTGCTTGAGGTGACTATCTTTCTCATTCTCAATTTACTAAAACTCTAATCTACTTTGGAGATTACTTCAATCGGAATTTTTCAATTTTGTTTTTAAAAAAAGTTTGAATTCAATCTTTGCATATATTTAATTTTTTTTACCTTATAGTTTCAATTCTTATGATGTTTTCATTAATCAGTGTGTCACTATTATTTTTCATCATAATAAAATATTTATTCGGAAAATGAAAATTCAACTTAAAACGCACTTGGAATGAATTTAAACGTTTCCTTTCTTCCATTAGTTCTTAACGTATTGTTTTAGAGAATTAAATACCAAACTCGAAATTTTGTTCAAAATGTCGATTAATGAAATTTTCTTGCTTCGTGGAATTGATTAAAAGGAAACTAGCATTTATTATTAATTTATTTCAGGCCGCGAGTTCAGTTCCGGCCAAACACAATTGAAATTATAGCAGGGAAGGCGGGGGGGGGGGGGGAGTTGAAGAAAGAATACTAATGTCAACTCTGAAGGAAAGTGAAAATAATTGATCTTTTTTTTTTCAGAGCGGCGTTCTCGTTAAAGAATGTTGCAAAAATTGCGGACTTCCCTGTCTGACGATTCCACGGGGGAGCTGAATGGGTCATTAAACTATCGAACGAATCTAAAATGGCAAAAACCATTTTTTAGTCACCTGTTTATAGGTTTTTGTCTTATCTAAATTTAGCATCACATAAAATACGTTGTTTTCAAATCCATCACAATAAATCGTGTTGTCTAAGATAGAGTTTATGGAATATTCCATATTTTGTCTTCATTTTTCGCATTGTTAATGACACTCTTAAATAAAAATCTAAACTAGGCTTCATGGGAATCTTCAGATATTTCAAAACATAGAATTACTGATCCCAAAATTTCGGCGGGTTCAAGCTATTGGCTCGTTATAATAAAACGACATAGAATTTTCATCAATTGAATGACTTGTTTGTGTTCAAGCCGTATCAATTTGATATCTGGTTAAATGGTAAAGTTTTCATTGCATTGAATGAAACGAAGATCAGTTTCAAAATAGATTTGTCAGCGTAAATGCTTTTTAATATAACGTGGGTATGACATATCGATTCACTTGCTCTTTGTATTTGTTAATATTTTAACCTCTTCTCGAGTAAAACTAAATAAAGATTTTCGATTATAGTCTCTATAAAAATGATTTTCATTGTACCAAGATCTCTTATGTTATTAATACGTTTTAATACATAATGTAACAGTCGATTACTTATTATTGAAAAACTTGATCGCGCTATTTTATCAATTTTCACATCGTTATTGGATTTGCGAAATAAGTCGTTCTGTTGCCAATTTTTTTCGAATTTTAAAAAGTAAGTAAAAATTATAATAGCCACACCCGTCTTATCTATTAGAGCAGGAAAATAGCACCAAAATGTTTAACTTGAACAATCATTTTTGCCATGTTCTCGAACAGGTAAGACATGTATGCTACTAAAAGGTTTACTTATTTTCTGATGCTCTATCCGAATCTTAAGTCAAAATCAAACAATTCTAAAATAAAAAAAAATTGACAACAGAATGACCGACTTCGCGATACAATAATGATGCTTTTAATTATCAGTGTTATAATGATGCAGTACCATGCATTTTCAACGTGTTTATAATATATTTTTGAATTTATTTACTGATTTTTTAAACCAATCTTTTTTTGACGATTCGAATTTACTTATTTCTCAGTTATTAGAACTGAAGACGTGAATTGAAGTTTCCCAAGACCACAACATTGATTGTAACATTCAGTTTTAAAGGTAACTTTGTATTTCTTAAATCCGTATTTCTTTTTGCATCATGTTTAATTTTACAACCGGATATTCGAATTTTTTTTAACATTTAAAGAATTATTTTTGAATGAATATTTATTTTTTTTGTGTTTTAGCGTGTGTTCAGAAAGTAATCTTCAATTTTCCTAAAAAAAAATTTCAAATTACAATCCAAAGTAATGATATCGAAAATAAAGTAATTTAAAGAAAAACAATAAGGAAAACACCATTCCACACGAGTTTTTATCTCGAATATGCATTTCGCTGACACTGAATGTCAGCTTCTTCAGCGAGAGTTTTGGAGCATCCGAATATTCAAAAGTCACTTTCGAATCTTTCATTGTTCCGTATGCTTACTAGGACTAGAACTGTACATTCGAGATAATAAACTCGTTGTTTGGTATAGTGGAATAGTGTTATCCCTGGTGTTGTTTTTCTTTTAGTTAACATTTGTCCACAATTTTTGGCTTGTCACCATTATTCGAAATACATGATAGCTCATTACTGTACAAGCTTAAAATGGAATAGTCTTATAATTTCAGAAAATTAATTTTAATTGGAGATAGAATTTAAATGATTTGTATAGTTTTATAAGAGTTTTAAGTCTTGATAATTTTCAATAGAGATTTTAATTCGTTACGATGGGCCCGTGATTGCTATACATGTTGAAAAAAGAAATTAATCAATAAAAATATACAAGTTGGAGATTAATCAATAAAAATGTATAAGTTTAATGGAATTGATGCGCTCTGGTTTACATCATCAGATTTATTTTTGATAACTTTCTGAACCTACTTTAGATAGTAATTCTCATGAAAATACCAAAAGGTGAAATGCATTAGGAAGTTTTAAAATTTTATTGACTTTGTACCAAAATGCGCGCACATGAAGCTTATCCATTAAAATAAAATGGAATTTAAAAATTCAATGTAAACAAACCAAAGTATTAACAATGTAACTGGATCGGCAACATTAGAGGTACCTTTAAATATAGCAGAAAATTAATTAACTGTTTAATGGCTATATTGATTAATCCGTATAAGCATGCTTCTACTTTAATCTTCTAAATTTATTAATTAATGGTCTTAATTTATTAATTAATATAAGCGATATTAAGTTTTTTTTTTCCTGAATTTTTCGGATATTTTTTGATATTAGCTTAGAAGGTTTTAATCAGCAAATTTAATGTTATTTTTTTTTCTTTGTATAAGAGACAGATTGTCTGTGATGAAACTATTTGTTGTTGTTATTATTACAGTCTTGAAATGCACGACCATTGATCCATTATTTTCCTCTGCCTTTAATCGAATCCTGAAAACATTTTAAGACAATTTCCGTTGTTTGCGTGAAAATGAAATTCCCGATGATGACCAGGAAATTTCCTTTTATTCGTTTGTTTATTCGAAGAGCTGAATTTCGTGTGGACATCTGGTCTCGCAAGTTGGATTGTTTGTGACAATTATTTTTCTTCGGAATGAGAAAATTATCTTCAGAAGGGGCGGCTTTGCTAAATTTCTAGCTTTGAGTTGAATTTTCAGAAAAAAAAATTTGATATTGCTGAATTTCCATTTGCCATTCCTCAGTGCAATTCAGTCATAAATGTCTTAAGTGTGATATTAATGTGATATTGAGGTTGAGGGCTTTTGCTTCGAAAGGTCTCGGATTGAAAAGGTTTTTTTTCTTCCACTACAAATTGAATAGCTGATGTGCAAGTAAGGTGCGTCTTAAAAGTTTAAAGACACAATGTTTTGCATAAAAAGAAAAGAGCATAAACATTCTGATGAAAACTGCGTCTGAAATTAGTTTATTGGCGGTAATTAAAAAATTTTTTACCACAGTTTTCCAAAAAAAGGAATAATTTAGCTTGAAAATACTTTTTTTTTTTTTTCATATCAGGCTGTCTCAAAAGTTTAAAGACATTTTCTCAGTGTGGTGGTGGTGATAACATAAAACAAACTTAATGCTGTGTCCATTAGCTTTAATCAACTTAAATACACGCTTCGGAATTGAATTAATCAACTCAAACAATGCTTCTGGTTTTAAATTATACCAGCTTTCTTCTATTGCTTGTTTGAGGTCTTGTACTGATGAGAACTGATGACCATCGACATAAACTTCACGAGTCATGATCCCCTAAAGGTTTTCGATAGGGTTTAGGTCTGGACTTCTGGCTGGCCATTTCATGACGTTATTGAAACCATCGCATTGTTGATGCAGCGGAGTGTACACTGGCGTTATCTTGCTGAAACACGACTTCTGGACCTCCTGTTGATAACTCTGTGCATTTTACCGGCTACTGAAAAAAAAACGATGCTACTCGTACCATTAAACCCAAACATCCCCCAAACTATCACCGAACCACCTCCTTGTTTTCTGCTAATAAACGACCTGGGTTCCTTTCCTAGATCATGCCAATACGCTGACAAACCATCTGGGCCATCCAAATTCTATCGTTTTTCATCGCTAAATAACACCGTCATCCACTCATCCGTCCAGGTCATGTGAACTTGTGCCCACAGTAATCTGGCTTCCATGTGCTTTGGCGTTAACGGTGGTTTTTTGGCCATTTTCTTGTACACCAAATGACCACTGTTAATTGGTATACTGTCCTTTGATATAGTATTTGCCGTATTGAGAAAGTTTGTTGTCCCGCAAGACGAACAATGTGTCTGTCATCACGGCTACTGGTGGCTTTTGGTCTCCCGAATCTGGTTTTGGGTGCATAATTTGAAGGTCTTTTTTGCACGGCGTATACACCAACTCTTAATCTTCCAGTTAATCTTACAATATCCGCAACAGGCTTTCCGTCTGCCTTCAATTTCCAAATTTCAGCAACCTCAACCTGCCGGAATACTTTGTTCAGAAATTATTTTTTATGTAAATGAAATACGATGAAACTCATCTCTATAAACCTTCTCTCCCCATTTTTCTGTAAATGAACTTTCCCATGAATACACTAATTATGTATTCATAAATGTCTTTAAACTTTTGAGACAACCTGATATGAAAAAAAATGTATTTTCAAGCTAAATTATTGCTTTTTTTTTTGGAGAACTGTGATAAAAAATTTTTTAATAACCGTCAATAAACTTATTTCAGACGCAGTTTTCATCATAATTTTTATGCTATTTTCTTTTTATGCAAAACAGTTGTCTTTAAACTTTTGAGACGCACCTTATTCAGATGAAACAGCCTAGTAGATAATGATGGAAAATATCTTATTGTGAAAAAATGGAATAAAATGAATGAAAACATCTATAGCTTTTCAGATTGAAGTTATTCTTCTTTTTATAGGATTTTTTTTTAAATTATTACGAGACAATGTAATTAATTGTTACATTACTGTGGACGTTCTTCAAATTAAAAATGGACCAGAGGTGTTCGCCTTTTTGCTTTTAATTATTAAGAAATAATTTACAAAGCACTGAAATTTAGTCTCCATGAACTCTTCTTAAAGAATTGATTCTCTACAGAGTAAGATTTCATTTTTAATTGAAATTAAATATTTTATTTTTTGAATATTTAAACAACGAAATTTTTAATTATATGTTTTTCTTCAACAAAATTTAAGTTCTTATCTAATATTCCCTTTAGCTCTTTTTTTAAGGCACATGTTTAGCATGTAACCTCTAACCTTTAAGCTGACTTTCTTATTAAAACTCTTTATTAATATTCTTCTTCGTGAAACCTTTATATATACAGTCAGTTTTATTTTATTTCTCCTCAGTTTTTCCCTTGAAATCTAAGTTTCATGACTTCGATGAATAATTCTTGTCATCCCGTCTATCGCGCTTAGATTCAGCTTCGATCCTCAAGTTAATTAAATATTTAAAAAGTCCATTCCCCTATCAAGACGCTTGAGTAATGAGGAAAATGAGATTAAAGTTGAACCTTTTGCCCAATTGAAACCACTGGCAACGAAAACAATCCATTTATAAAGGAGACATTAAAATGCTAATCGGATTTTGCTGAATAATTTTTTTATTACAGTGTTAAGTAGAAAACAGTGTACATGAAAGAATTCGGATTTTCATTCTTTTGCCTTCCGATTATTTTTTTCCGTTATGGGGACAAAAAAAATTACAAAAGTAGATAACTAGCTTTCAAGATGCATGACATTTTTGATCTAGTAACTTTCGATATTAGAACACGACTAAATCAGTATTATAATTTTTTTTTTTTTACCAAGCAATAGTTCTTGGTTCGCATGATTTTAATTGACTTTTCTATAGGTTTCCCCGAATGTTCAAGTCTTAATACATAAAATATTTTACGATATCCTTATTGAGATTTTTCCCGGCATTTCATTTGCATTTATTAAGCTCCTGTTCTTATTCTCTCAAATTTACGATTCAAATTATGTGTCGCATTAAATGTTCACCCATGAATTGAAATTTCAGAGCCCTAAATGACATAAAGGCAGCAGTGAGGGATGATAGCCAAGTAGATAGAAATTGCTTATAAAATTTTTAGATGTGCATGCATTATCTATGACAACAAACGGGTGCTCGAACTTAATTTATAATATGGTCATGGAGATCGTCATTTAATTGCCAAATGTCGTTGTGAGGACAAGTACCACTTAAAAACTAATTTTTGTCTAAATAATCTAGAGTGAAAATGAATTAATGTAGTAATATTAAAAATTTCCAAAAATCTCTCTAAATAAATAAAAACTGCGTTTATATACGTATATCGTAAAATCCGTCGCGCTCCATTTTGAATCCCCATGACGTCATCGGCCTGCGAGCTGTAGCTTCTTTTAGTATTGTAGGAGGTATACGATATGGGTAAATGCGGCTCGGATAGCAGATCTGAATTGTCTTCAAGCGACAAAAATTTCGATGGATATTTTCAAAACTATTCTATGAATTATTTGAAAATCGTGAAATTAGGCCATACCAATTGGAGCCGTAAATAAAAAGATTTGCCAGTTGAATTTCTAGGCAACTGCCATAATGGAGAAAACGTCCCTCCCACATCGCCAAATATGAGTTTTAGACAGTTATCTCATTAATTGTTATTATTTATACAGGTAGTATAGATACACTAAGTTATCGGCAATTTACGAATTGGATCTAGGGTAGGGTAAAAAATAATAGAAAAGTGCTTCGAAATTGCGTTGTGAGCAATTTCCCTCTGAGGAGTACTGTACGTTTACATACGGAAGATACTAAAGACATGTTTATAGCATATTTACTTAGTTTTCTTTATCTGCTTATCAATAAAATTTGAATTTCCTTACACAAAAGTATTTGATTAATTTTTCAGTAATAAAACATTTTTGATTTTGTTTCTTAAATAATAGACAATTTGCGATTTTTCGTACGAAAATAAAAATAAATAAATAAAAAAAATGAAAACGAAATAATTTAAGCGGCAATTTCGTATTTGCTCATGATTATTTTTTGTTTTTGTCAAAGAAGTTGCGCTGTGCGCACGAAACCGACTTTTCATATTTACGAAACGATAACTTGTTTCCCTTGCAGCATTCGGCCCTGTTCAAAGTGGATTCTTCCAGTCGATTCGCAAGTTAGCTATCAACATTTTATCAACATGTTGCTTAAGCTACTGCAGTGGGTAATTCCTTTTTATTTAATAGGGTTATTTGTGCATTTTACGTTCAAGCTGTTTCTTCGACGGAGCTGATGCGCAGATAAATGCGCACTCGTTTCGTCTTACGCAAATTGCATCGTAACCTACGCTGATAGAAGATTGCACACGAAATTTTATCAGTGTATGCTATGATTCCATTTGAAATTCCCTATGAAAATATTGAAAAATTCCGTTACCTAAGTGGATAGACGAAAACGAAAAAATTTTAAATGTCGTGTTAGTTTTTCATTTTCGTATTTTTTGATGTTCGTACGAAAAATCGCAAACTGTCTAATAACTGGCAGCAATTTTCATTTATTTATTTGGATTATAGCGTTTTCAATATAGATACATTTCTTTTTTGCTTGGACTATTACACATATCTGATAACAGTGGTGGTTTTGAATAGTTTGTTTTCCTATTTTTATTTTGGTAAACAATTGGATCGACCTCATATTCACGACTTTCAAAATGAACAGAGCAGACCCTGTTGCTTTTGCCGGGATTCTATTTATCTGTCCGACTAAAATCTATCCATTACTTTTTTCTTACTTCTTGAGCAGAAAAGGGTGAAGCATAATTGTTACATTCGAATACCGAACGAAGTTTATAAAGCATGGTCAAATCTATGTCAGATAATCGTGAGCAAAACTGTGCTAAGAAGAGTTTCCAAATTCATTCGATGTCATTCATGTAACGTCTCCTTTTTATAAGCTTTTATTAACTTTGCTGTGTTAGTTGTTTAGGTCAAATCTTGTAATCAATATTAAACCAACTTTCCGACAAGCTAGGGAGCTGCAATTTGGCACACTTATGCAGAATCGATGACAATTTATGATAAAGAAAAAAAATTTCAAATCGGTTCATTGGTTCGTGTTCTAATGGTACTAACTCATTACTACGAATTGATTGTTGTAACAATTGGACATTTCGTTATGGCGAGAGTAAATTTGTCTATTGTTTATTGTTGCAAAATTAAGCTGTATTGTTGCCACTAAATAAAACGTTATAAAAGCTTGGTTTGATAAAACCTTTTTCCTCTTAACTTGTTTAAAATCATCTAGAGCTACACACACTTCAATAAATATTCTTGTACACATAAGTTCATTAAATGAATTAAAATGGCCAAGGTAATATTTGGAAACTCTTTCTTGTATGTTTACTTCACGCTGTCGAAGATTACAAGCAATAAGATTAGCTCTCTTACGTCTCCTACTGAATTCTGGAGCAGGCCGATGACGTCACAGCGCCAGCTGCTAGACATAATCATGGCGGACGGCGTTTTTCGCTCCCTGTCGTATTTTGCCATTTTCATCGCAGATTTTTAAGGAATATGATGATTTTTATAGAAAATTATTAATGAAAGTGTACTATAAACGTCATGAACTAACAAAATTTAAATAAAAAAGAGTATGTGATTTTTAGTGGTACTTGTCCTTTAACGCCGTTTCTGGCTAAGCTGAAAGATCATTGCTTGTGCGGCGATGATTCCTTTGACGCTTTCGATCTAGTTTCACGTGCATGAAGAAACCAAGGGTGTCCCCAATAATAATGCTAAAGTAATAAATTGATTTGATGTTTAGATTGCTCGTAAACTACGGTATTCAAGATTCTATGACGGATGATCAATGGCCATTTTAGTAATAGCTAATGTTAACTCGCATCTCGGGAGTAGTTGGTCTTCTTCGATCGGGTTCGTCTTCATTCAATAATCTTGATGTAAAATTTTCATTTTGCAGTTACGCAAAAGCCATAGATAAATCTATTAAAGTGCAAATTAAAATATTTTTGGCCTCTGTTTATTGTTGAAATGTTTTAAAAGCGAATATTGTCACAAATGATAGACTTTATTTTTTATTTCATTTTACAGATATGTCGATTATTCATACCAGCCAGGGAAATGATTGATGGGTGATTCATCCGAAGTGAGAGTGTGAAGAGATTGGATGTAGAAAATGTGCCACGGTAGGATTACAAAATTTTGTAAAATTTATGTATGAGTTAACACTGACTATTTTTTAAAGCGAATCTTGATTCCATCTTCTTGAAATTTATTAAAACGTTGAGATGAAGGAAGTAGATCGTACAATAAGTAAAAATGATTCATTAAACAAATTGTTCTTTTACAATTTTACGAATCCCAATATTGGTAAAATATAAATGGATTTAAATATATACATAGAAACATTAAATATAAAAACAAGAAGTAGAAAAGTGTTAATTTATTTAGCCAATTATTATTATTTAGCCAAGACGTAAATTATTTATTTAGCCAACTTATGTCAACATTTCGTCTTCAACTTATTGTAGTGAAGAAGTTATGGTTTGAAATTAATAATGAATGAGGTAATAATAAGGATTAACAGTGACTGCGGTATTGTTAACAGTACAGCAGTTTTTGATTAAATTATGTAACGAGGCCGGTTTCCCAAACCGTCATAATCTCCCTCCTTTCTGGAACGCAGATGGTTATTGCTAACTTTATCTTTTATGAATCCATTAAAAAGGCTTTCCGGTTTTAGCATCACTTTAATACCGAGTTTGTCGCATAAGATTTAAAAAAATATACATTACGGAAAAACGTTAATCCGCAGTCAAAGCAGAGATATGTTCAGGCATTTGATTATTTAAATTTATTTTCAGTTATATTCTCATGATAAATTTAATTGTTGACACAGACAGTTTTGTCTGCATTATATAGTGAGTGGTTAATTTATTCTGACCACCTGACAGTTTAAAGCACATTAGCTATGCCGTCACGCCTTTATCACTAGATGGCCAGATAGATATAAAACAGGAAAACGTAATGCTTACGCCGGTAGTAGAAGTGATTTTTTTGATAGGGTAAACAACAAGATTCACAGAATTTGAACGTGGGATGATTGTAGGAGCTTGGAGCCATTGATGAAGCGAGTATAAGGGAACCGACATATTTGTGAAATGTTCAAGAGCTGATGTTGTTAAAGTGATTAAAGACTAGACTGGCAGTCAAAACACTGGCCTCAACGTGCAACTTGTGGTCATCATCACTCGTGAATACTCGGAGAGAACAGAACGCGTAAAAGATAACAGAGGAGCTACAGTGCAGCAAATTACAGCAAAAACATCTAAAACATCTCATAAATTGGCCACTCAATGCATATATAAAGATAATATGAAATTTTTGACAAGTACAATTTAGATATCATCATTGATGGCGTCAAGAAACTAGTCCATTTGTAAATTAATCTGGTTGTTTATTAATTTGTCAAATTTCTTTGCTATACAATATTTTCCACTAATCGGCGTTTTTTCACTTATAAAATGGGATTATGATTTTCATTACATTATTTATGGTTCCAAGCCGATGTTTATTTTTATGAGGTGTTCGGGAATTTGGATTTCTTATCGTTATAGATAAATGATCTTCTGTGTTCTTTAAAACGGGTGGAGAATTTTCTAGAAGTAATTCCTAAGTAATATTTTTCATTAAAGAATAACTCAAAAATGGTCTATGAGGGTTTATCCTATGCCATAACTTAGATCAGTGTTTCTTAAACATTTTGGCTCGCGATCCAGTTTCACGCTTAAAATTTCGCAAGGACATCCGAAATGGGTGACCTAATAGGTTTTATCCATATGAATACGAATATTTATATTTAGTAAATTAATAAAAAAAAAAAATCAAAATTTAGTCACTCTCGAAATTTTTTCGCGTTGCAGTTTTCTGACTATTTTCATCAATAATTTAATATTTACGTGATTGGCATGATAGTTTATATATTCCACTTCGTTATTGTTAAGGTTCTTTGATAACTTTCCTAATATTTTTGTCCGTTTTGAATGATCTCTATTCCTTGTTTTTGAATATATCAGTAAGTTTGTGTATATAGGTTAAAGTGGCGAATAGGGTATGATTTAATATAACTCAACCTATAACCATATCTTAAAGGCTCAATGTTATTAATCTTCTATCATGTTAGGTTTTCATTTAGAAAATGATCCACAATATAAGCAAATTGATTGAAAATCAAAAACCGTCAAGAATGTTTGTTTAGAGCTAATTATAATTAAAAACTAGTTCCTGTTGTTGTCTCCTTGACAAGTAGAGAACGCGCGTCTGTTCGTGAGTCACTCGTTTACGAGACCTTGATTATCGCCATTCTGGTTAGTACAGGTATGATGATGTCAAGCGCGAATTCCTTTCCTGGGTCCGCTTGGTTGTCACGAGAAACAGTGGACGAGAGGATAAAGAACGCGATAGGCAATTTCGACCAATATTAATAAAGAAGGGAAACGTAATAGATCCGGTTTCTAAAGCAAATGATAAGGGAGGAAAAAATGAAAAGCAAACAAAAAGCGAAGACCTTTTACCTTTAGCGGTTGAGCTGAAGTGCGTCTGAAATAGGATGATCGTGATCTTTTGTGGCATTTTTTCCATTTTTTGTTTTCTTTCTGACCTCTTTGTGTTTCATGTGTTGGCGATTTCATTTATTGCCTCTCCATCTCTTGAGTTTATTATTTTCTTCGATAGAGCATACGAATGTAATCGAATAAAATACGCCAAAAACAATCCTCTCTACATTTATATGAAATAACTCGTTTATTTTTGCTCATTTATTGCCTCTCCATCTTTCGTGACTTGACTGTTTTTAGAAGAAAGTTTTCCATGAATTTCACGAATTGATAGGTTATGTCGGTCGTCTTTAATGTTGAATTGTTTACAAGCAATAATACATAACGTGAACCACCTCCTACACGCTTATTTTACTTAAGATATGATGTTGTTTGTTAAAGGGGTTGTTCTCTTTAAACTCTACGGCATCCATCTGTTATCTATATTAACTCAATTCTTATCAAGTCTAAGCAACAGTATCGCTTGAGTATAAACAGTTTTCAGCCTCAGATTTTTTTTATTAAATTTATTAAATTTGTTTTCCTTCGGTTAAAGTATATTTTTAAAATATACAATTTTCTTTTAAATACACGAGGATAATTGAATTTGAAGATAAATTCTATTAAAGATAAAAATATCGATTTTCGTCTAAATGTAGCTATTTCGTCTTCAAGAAATATTAAAAAAATATTGCAAACGAAGCCCATGTCCACAAGATTTAATAATATAATTTGTACGGATGGACTAAGTCATCTTCAGCGAGTATAAATTAAAAGATTACAGAATTTTAACAATTAAGATGTTCTTTATAACAATAAATTTTTTAAAAAAGCTTAACAAACTAATTGATTGTTTCTTTATAACAAAATATTTTTTGCAAATAATTTATTATTTGGAAAGACTGTTATTTTTGAAAAATTCATATAATTCAGGAATATTTATGAGGTCATTGTCGCTATTTAGTAAATTGTTAGACTTATTTGTTTGTTCTTTTTTTAAATGGAAATGTCCATTAAATTACATGGCTTTGCAAGTTATGACAATTGGATGAAATGCGAGGCATGATTCAGTGCATTATGTGTAAGAAGTAACGTCAAGACTGTGCCAAACGGGGACCGAGGAAGAAGAAATACCATTGTAAAGAGTGTAGCTAGACAGTTCTACTGATCATGGTTCCTTTGTCTTTCATCATGGTCCAAATTAGACAAATTGAAGTCCAATTTAGGACAACCTATTCCTAAATTGGGTCGATGCAGGCACTGAAAAAAATATATTTTTAGTTGTTTCTTAAATTATACACTCGTCGTCAAAAAAGAAAAAAAAAAAGTTGCATCCAGAAGGAAGCAAGCTACGTAATGTAAATTAGGAAATTGTTTCGTCACTGTTAGATATGCAAATAGTTAAAGTGTCAACCGATGTGGCGCCAATGATGACACGTGACATTTCTTGCACTTAAGATACTTTAAAAGATTGTCCCAATGCGATTAATTTACATTTACAACTAGTGATTTGGGTTTAAACTATCGCTTTGATGTTTAGAATGCTTTTGAGAAGAAACCGATAGCCATTTGAAGTGTTGGACGCCTTTGAGTAGGGCTGCATTAAGGCGATGGTCATTTCGTCCGATTGCGCATGCGCAGATGTTACAGTTGTACGCTGTTGGCAGCATTGGATACAAGGAAGTATCGCTCACGATAAGTAGGCACCCATACGGATTACAAGTAGGGACGACCGAAGGATTGTCCGGCATGCACAAAGCATACCAACTGTCACAGTTTCGGACATTATGCGATCAGCGATCCCCTCTCTGCATCATCTTGTAACTGCAAGTACCATTAGCAGACGATTGCATGCTTCTGGATTGCATGCACGGAGACTCTTACGGAGGCTGCCCCTGAGATCAAAGCATCGTCGCCACAAACTGCAATGGTGCCGCATGGAACCACGCGGAATGGCAGCGGATCATCTTTAGTAATGAGTCTCGCTTTTGTCTTGGTGATAACCGCAACCGCGTATGGAGGCAACGCGGTCAGCGCCAAGATGAACTATTTGTTGTCACACGTCCTGAAAGCAGGGCGTAATGGTGCGATTTCATAGGATCCCTGATCACCATTGATCTTTGAGGCACTTTGACGGACCAACGGTATGTTGATGAGGTCCTTCTACTGGTGGCCATGCCTTTTGTGAACGCCCATCCTAGCGCTCTATTCCAACAGAACAACGTTCGTCCTCATACCGCTGTCATCTCAAGAGCCATAGACACTATGCCGTAGAAAACCTATCAGTAGCATCGCCAGACCTGTTCCCCATAGAAAACCTATGGGATCCTATGAGTCTCCACCGCTGGCACAAGATTTGCAAAAGCTGCAGGCCAAAGGTCAGCCTGCGTGGGAAGTGCTGAGTGAAGAACTTCTACAGCTCCGTGCCACGATGATGGCAGAATGCATTAGAATCATGAATACATAATGGTGCCCAACATCCTATTGAGAGTTGTAATGATTTTGACAAATAACACTCACGCTCATTGTTTAATGTGTTTGATTTTGTTCCCAATCAACAAAATATAGAAATATAGGAATAAAAATTTCGTATTTTTCCCTTCAAATATCGTGGTAGAGCCCTAATGTTCTTAGGCGGTCCAATATGGGCCATCTCATCCAGTATTTTAAAGTTTAAGTTTGGTGTTTGTTATTCTTTCAGCAATTAACATTTCTGACTTATCTGCTTGAGAAACGCTATATCATAATTTAAGTGCTTCCTTTAAAGAAGATTTCGATATTTTGTGTGTGTTTCCAGACATTCGAATGTTTAAGAGCAAGACTTGAGATCGTTAATTTCGATAATTGGCGTTCTAAACCTAGATATAAAAAAGCGATTACTTCTTCATAGGTTTAGAGAGAGAGAGAGAGAGAGGCTACAGTGTGTTTGCTATGCTTTAAATCTGTATGTGTGTGGAGCTTTAATGGGAACAAACTTCGTCTTTCTCTCTTTCCGGCATTTAATTAACGGTAACGGTTACGAATGGCTACTCCGCACATGGGAAAAGGCTTTATTGCGGGCTTAGCACTCAGTTAATGGGGTTCTTGAAGGGACCCTCCAGGATTAATTTTTTTTTTTAATTGGCCGATGTGAATAACGTCTAGTCAGTTTTGCTAATATAGCGGCGCAATGTTTAACATTTGAAAGTGGAGCGATGAGTCTAGTACGCGGCAGCAGGCTGCCGATATCAGATTAGCCTCTGAAGTTTGGGTGAAGGGAATTAAAAATTAACCGCTTTGAAGCATGATGCATCAATGTAAGTTGTTGAGTATATTTTCAAAACAAATACATTTTTTTTTTCTCTTTTGATAATTTTCACTTAGATTAAAGTTTCATAAATCATTATGACTGTATAATACTTAACACAATTGCCGTATTAACATCTTGCTTTATTTAAGCAATATTCTATTATTATCCTAAAAGCTTCATCCGTTGAGAGGACTGACAGAACTTAACAATTGAAAGAGTCTTTGTCTTTCAAAATAAACTCGGTTGTTACACTGAGGTTGGTGTGCAATTTATATTTGTCTCTATTCGTCAATAGTACAATTTTCACATTTACACTTTAATACGTAGAATCTTTATGGTGGACATAAATTTAAGTGATAATAACAAAATAAATTCACCATGCCGGTCTAGAATATTGAAAAATAAAGACTTTGAGTTTAAAAGAGCAATACAAGAGGGCTGACGCATTTCTGTGTGTACCATCATCAATGGAGTCAAATCAAATTCATTATTCCTTCTTTGTTTTTCCAACTCAATTCTAGATTTCCGTTTGTCCGCACTTTTTATAAGGTAAGGGATATATGAGATGAATGCGTTTTACATCGCTGGTTACGAATCCAAATGTCTGTGGGACCAATAGGTCCCGTGATATCGGCAAAAATTGGAATTTCCGAAATATTCCTTATTTGGAAAATGGTGAGTCACAGCAAAATGGAACAAAAACAGTTTAATAGTACATATAAAATTCAATAAATTTTTTGTTTTAACTAATGGTTAATACTCGACATACTATCGAAAAATCATATTTATCGATATTCAATATGTATAGCAGCCGGTGCCGACGCGATATATACAGGGTGATTCTAAAATGGTGAATCAAAAGTATCTAGCGCTGTTCTGTGGATCAAAATAAATATAAAGTTCCTCATACAAAATGTTCTCTCTATTCCCTGCGTATACCCTAAACACCTCGCGAAGCTTCGTAAAACCTCGCGAAATTTTGCCATATTTCGTCATCGTTCCGAAGAAAATTAATGTTTCCTTATGTCATCGAAAGTTTCCATCGTTACCTTTCCAGAAAATAAACGCGCCGTATTCCTTCCCAAAATGCTCTTCATGCTGGGTAATCGCCAGGTAGCAGTGATTGTACTCGCTCAATGAGGAACGGGTTTTGCAGATTATTATGCAGAATCCTCCATACCGTTGCCTGAGAAAAACGCCTAATCCACGAGCCACTGTGCGAGTACTCGTTGAAGGGTCCTGGGCCACATTGTCAAGAATTTGATCCAGTACAGCGGGATGCAGGGCTGGACGTCCACGATCACTTTAACAAACCTCGCGGGGTGTTTAGGAATATAACGGTTCAGACTTCGACATTTTGCTTGAGGAACTTTTAGTTCACTTTGACCCACAATACAGCGCTAGGTACTTTTGATTCACGATTTTAAAATTGTATAGTAGACCCAGTAATAAGCATAAATTAGAAAAAATTTCAAAATTGGACCAATCGTTACGGAAATATAGCACTTCAACCGAATGATATGAACTGCATTTACTCTCATTATTCAATATGGCGTTTAAATTTAACAATATAAAGCCTACTGCAATGAGGTGCAATTTATGAACTCAACAAATTTGATTTAAACTGATGGAGTCTAGAATTTTTTAATTTATATATTTCCACATAAATATTCTGTTTTTATGGGGTTTCACGCTTTATTTTCACGCACCCGTTTATATATCCTCACAATCTTATATCCTCACCTTTTCACAAACTTGTAATACGCATACACATCCACTTAGACATTTCATTCAAAAATGCTCCTACAAAATCTAATTCATTCACCCAGACATGCATTATCGAATACATTTACCTATTTTTATTTTTCCACAATCGAATTAATCATAATCTTCATAATCTTTTTAAGTTCGTTTTGATGATGATAGCTTGCTCGTTCTCAGTTGGTTTTTAAATATGATTTGGCTTTTAATTATAGTACACATCAAAACGCCCCAGCCTTCTGATTTTATATCGCGTATTGCTTTATTAAGTTCAAGTCTATATCTTCTTGTGACATTAGAATACTCCAAAAAATTGAAGATGGGAAGCTAACTTTGAATTGACATTAACGCTTCTATTGGGCAGTTTTGGTAATCGATTATTAAGTGTTGGTTACACATAGCCTGCTACAATAGAGACAACATTTTTTTTTTCTTTTATCACATTCAGCAATGCAATAAAAATTTTGCTAATTTAATTATTTCTTATGAGTACAAATTAATTAAATGTATACATTTGCCATACTTTGTCATCGTTTTCTTGATTTGTTTGATTTTGTTTCCACTTAATAGTAAATTAAAATACGTTATTTGCAGCCGTATATAATTCTTTTCTCTTACAAAACAAGACATAAGTCAAATTGATTTAAAATTATCAGAATATTCTGGAGAGAGAAATGAAATTTACTTTCATTATTTATTTCTCTCTTCATTTCTCATTCGTTCACGATGTTTACTAATTCAAGCACTTTGTAGATGTTGTGTTTGAGTTAGCAATAATTTTGGTTTCGCTGAACAAATTTTCTTTTTTATTTCTGTTAGTGTTAGCGTATCGGAATTTTTCTACAGCTAATGCAGAAAATGTTTACTGAAGCCTTTATCAAACCTCGATATATCGTTATCATTAATGAAGCATCAAATTTTAATGTGCAATTTCATGCCCACAAAACTAAAATAAATTCCTATCGTTCGGGATATTGATTATGTTAAAAGATTTAAGGCAAGTAAATTTTAACTTCAGGAATATATTTGAAACAATTTATCGTGAATGAACGTTATTTTTAGTATTATTTAATAAATTACTATTTATAGCAGAATTTTTTTATTCGATTTACGATGTTATAAACATTCGTTTAATTTCCAAACTGACCAGTGGCTTTTCACAGAACAGATGGTGGCTACCATAAATCATTATCTGATTTATCAAAAGCATCGATCTAAACTGGACATAAACATATATCTTTTCTGCCTTTTTTAAACCTTTCTCTTTAATTTAGTTTTTGAGACATGCTGCTTCGTTTGGATAGGTATTAGAAGAGTTTGCTTATTGGGAGGATTTATTTCATTGTCGTCACTTTGAACCATTATTGACGAATTGGGGGCGAATTCGATTTGAATTGAATTTTGAGATAAATTTTTGCATTCAGAGAAGTTTACATTCCCCCACAAAAATATGAAGCTTTTTGAAAAAATGAAAGATTCATCTCAAATAACAGTTTTTAAAACAAAAAGGATTTGTTATATGCATTATACAATGATTTATTTTTAAGTTACAAATTTTTTTTCTTTCTGTATACAAAATATTTTATGTGGATCAAGCAATATCTTTCAACATAAAAATTCAGAAAAATACACTGTATTGAAGCCAAAAGCTTGAAGATTTATTCATTTTGTGACATCATTATGGACATTTTACGTTTAATGCTTTGTCTAGCCACTTTTGACATTAAATGCTGCTTGCACGCAATTATTGAGATTGAAATATTGTTTTTCTGCTAGCGGTTTAGCAAACTTCGCCTGATGTTTACACCCTTAAGATTTGAATTTTGAACATTTTGCATAAGGAACTTTAAGTTTGTCATTATGCAAAGGATCACGCTAGATACTTATTGTCCTTCCATTTAGAGACACCTTGTATTTTACCATAATTTGCCTAAGTTATGTTGAGATCTTTGACTATGTTGACTTGTTTTCTCTCCACTTCTTAATAATTAAATCACGAACAGATTGATGGATTTGTTTTGTCGAAGGCGTTTTTCCACATATAAAGAATTTAAGAAAATCAATTAACCACACATCTCGGCCTATAGGCCATTTCGGCTCCGAATCATGAATCAATCCATTTCAGACTAATTTATTCCAAGACGCTTAAGGTTAAATTTCTTCAACCAGGGACTTGAAAAGTTAACGTATTTAACAAAATTTCCAAACTTTTATATCAGAATAGTAAAATTTCCAAACTTTTGACTTCAGTGCAATGGTTGTTTTTCTTCATTTTTGTTCAAAGAAATTATTTGATAGTCATGAAATTTTTTGCGTAGGATATAAGTGGTGTAAATTTAAATTCATTGCTGTGTATATCATAGGACAATTCGATTTTATTTTAATGGAACTTATTTGAGATGAATCTTTCATTTATTCAAAAATGTCTCTATTTTTATCGTGGAGTGTATTATCACCGAAATTTTATCGTAAGCTTGGATACCTTTTCTTTTTAACCATTATGTAATTACTTAGGAAAGGGTAATGGTCTCTATTGCACTTCCTCCAAATGACTTTAAGCACTTAGTAAATGTCTTCTTCTTTGTTCGCTCAAAAAGTTTCTTATATTGACTGCTATATTTCTTCTTCAACATGTTTTTTTTCGTTTATGTAAGCCTGTAAACACATCACCTGATTAACTTCTATCTTCTGTCCTTTTCTCCCTGACCGTCATCGTTCATTTTCTTCTGTGTCCTTGTTTTTTCTTGTTGTTTTTTCTCCCCCTCAAAACACTTTCTTCGACGCGCTTTTGCTCTTGTCGCCTTTATCCGATTCCATTAATCAAATTATCGAGCGGAGAAGATCTGATCTTGGCAATCGCAGGTAAGAGTCACGTGACTCTTTGAAAGACTGTTTACGAGCGTAATTTATTGCTCATGAATCCTCTTAGTTCTATGCGGAGAGTTGCCTTTCTTCGGAACCATGGGAGCGGTCACGTGTGCCTTCACTTTCGGATTAAGTGATTGTCTAATAGGATACAAAGAATAGAACTGACTGCGAAGACCTTTAAGCTTCGAGTCTTTTGCATTCTGTCTAAAGGAAGATTCTCGATGAAAGCAAAAATCCGTTTAAGGGAAACTGTTGATGTTGAGCATCTTTGTCATTTGCGCTGATCCTCCTAATATAACGGATGGCCCTTCATCACGAGCGAGTATTGAAGAGAAATTTGTTTTTTGTGGTTTGAACAAGTTCATGAAACTTGGACACAACTGTAAATCAAGAAGGAACTTTAAATTTTCCGTGGTTTCTTAAATTAATTACCTTACCACTCGAGCGATAAGACTTACTGAATGGCGTGCAAACGAAATTTATTCTGACCTTCCGACTGTAATAGATTGAAACGTAATAGACTTCAGTTTTTGCTGCGAAATCCGAAAAAATTATCTACTATGTGGATTGCGAGTATTTGCGAGGAACTTTCTTTTAATGGTTTTGTCTGATCATTAGCAAAATATTAAATTAAGGAAAAATTGCTATAATTCTATTTTTGAAAAATAGAAAGTTGTCTTTTCTCAGAATTTCTATTAGCTTAAAATAACTTGTGTGGTCACGATTGCTTTGATGTCGATAACATGCGTTGATTGTCCATAATATTATTGTGTGTATCGATCTAAATAAATCAATATTTTATTCTGTGATAAATATAGCGCCAAATTAACGTGTTATCTAGAATTAATAGTAAGCGTTAGTTGAAAACTTTAAGGAAATCTTCTGTAATAAGCCATTAGTTTATGTTGCATAGCAAATTTAAATGTAGAGCTTGTAAATGAGATTAAGAACATCTTGGAATATAAGAAAGTACTTGAGATGGTCCTACATATTTAATAAATTGTGTTCGTTAAAATTTATCGGTACTGTTGACTCAGCACTTTAGAAATTGAGTTCAATTTACGTTTCTAGGTAGATGTCGAGGATTTTGCTTTCGTTGATGATGAAGTAATTGGTATTTAAAAGCTTAATAAAAATGGTTCGTTTACTTTACAAATTTTATAAAAATATCCTATTATTTTTATTTCAGTCTTTTTTAGAAAGTGGGTTTTTGGTAACCTCTGTTTTAAATGTGAAATTATTTTTAAGATAGTCTATAATATAACCATACATATTTGTGTTCAAAATTTGCACCCCTGCTTATTGTTTAACCATACGTATTATTTTGATGATACATATTAAATCGAACTGTGATTTTCTATCTTTTTAATAATCAGACAAGTAATACATTAATTCGTCGGAAGAGGGCAGTAGGAACAACAAAGCGCATAATATTTTTTTTATATCAAATTAATTGAACAAGTTCAATTTGATTTGATAACGGGAATAATAAAGTTAATGATTATTCTGAGTTTACCAGTTATTAATATTGTTAAACAATAGGATTTAAACGCTTACAGAATATTACCGTTTTTTCCTTCATTTATTTTACAAATAAAGGATCTTCTATTAATATTTGAAAAGGGGCACAGTGCACAACGGATAAAAATTTCACGGATGGAGCAGTGAACTACACTCATAATTTTAAGAAGGTAAAAATGATTTGTTTCTTTAATTTATTATTTTTACGGAGCAATCTTTAAATCGCAAAAAATTAAACATATGACTTCAAATATTTCAGTAATTTTAATTCCCAATTAAGTATAGATTACTAATTGAATAACTGCGGATCAACTTTTCGAGATAAGATGAAAGAGATACATAATTCAGACTCCTATTTAAAAAAAAATTATTCAGCATTTCAGAATTAGGAAAGGGTAAAGAAAAATTGTTTTACCGTATTAGCAGCAATTTATAAGTGAAAAAAGAGGTAACTCTAGGCTGCTCCTGAAATATTTTTTAATAAACCCTATTAAAAAGAGACAGTAATGTCGAGAATAGGGAAGTCGAATTAAAGTAATATCTTTCAGACCGTTTTTGCTTTGTAATAATAATAAATGTGAACACGAAATGAATTAAAAATTCCCTTCTAAGAAATCAGTTTTCGTTTTGGAAAGAACATAATGCAATCAGCTGCTCCCATTTACATAGCGATGGGTCATTTTGAAAATCAGTTTAAAATTTTTTGACGTTCATTTTAAAAACTTGGCCCTATCTAACGTAAATTTTCATAACATTAAATGATGTTGACAGTCATTTATTAATGTAATCCTGGTAATGGGGGCAAGAGACTCCGATAAGAAATTTCCAGTTAGTTTACGTGTGTATGCTCCTTTGACATTAACCTTGAACATCTGGCAGCTTTTTATTGCACTGCTCATTGGTTAGTGATTCTGTATACAAAATCGAGCCTGTAAGCAAAAGTTAATCATTATTTTTGGAGGGGGGGATTAATTAGTAGCAACCCGAACGCCTGCACGATCGGAGGAATTATGAATTCAGTTGCGGTCGTCTTTGTGGGCTGCGTTTCGCGCATAGCCACTTTTCCTCCTTCCTCGACTTTTGAAATTGGAAGGTGGGAGTCAGAGCCTGGAGGCACAAACGGAAGTTCCGTGGCTTCCGGCGTCTTCCTTCGTCAGAGGGCGCGACGAGCTTTTTTTCTACGAAATTTTCCTTTACTGAGGTTGAAAGACTCCTCCTCGCGTCGTCTACAGTTGCCTGGTGCTCTCTTTCCGCGGGCGAAGCTTCGAAGTGGAGGGTGGTGGACGCTCGGAGGAATTGAAAAAAAAAAAATAAAATGAATTGATGGAATGAAGAGAAGAAAGGGGAAAAAACTCGAATGAATGAGATTGCGAGGTTATATATGAAGGATCGATTCCGTAAATTTCTAGTTTAGCGTCGCAAGATGATTTTATGCGTTTAAATTGAGATGCGGACTTGTGTTATAGACGCGTTCAATAATAACAAATGTGAAAAAGTCTTTTTATATCCGACAAATGTGAACCACACTAAAGTAATTATTCGATGTTATTTATTTTATTTTTGTTATAAAACATGCTGAACAGCAAGCCTTAAACTGCAAAAGAAAATCAAAATTAATAACTTCAAGAACGATCCAGTCAATAAATTAAAATCATTAAAAAAAATTGTTAAATAACATTTGAAAACGGATCACAGGGTTTGGCTATTAACATCACCAAAATAAAAGACTGAAAAAGAACGCAAACTATAATAAGGAATACAAAATGGAAAATGAGAGATAAAATTACGAGAACTAAAAGAAGAAAATCCATGCTAATAAAAATATATCATATTATAAAAGCGTTTCAGAGAGAGTGGCAGATACTTTAAAATCAAATTATTACTATTTAGAAAATTACTTTTATGCAAGATATGAATGAATTTCTTCTGAACGTTTTCAATCATTTCAACATTACTGTTCAGACTGGAGTAGCATAATTAGAACGAGAAAGTACAAGAAGCGTCATAAAGATAAATGAAATGATAGTCACTAAAATCAATTCTGGAGATCAAGCCAAGCCAGCGATTTGCTGAATTAAAAATATATTTAACATAAGCATGAAAAGACAGCCTAGACTCAAAAATTACTCCCAAATCCTTAACCTTTGTAGCAACGTCAATAGTATGTCTAGTGCTAGCTTATAAATGTTTAGCAGGTTTACAAATTCGGGAGAAAAAAATTATAGAATAAAATTTATTATAATTAACGGCAACGTTATTAGCAGTTTGCCAATTTACAACACCTTGCATCCCTCATATTTTGAAATTTTTGTATTCGGTTAATTCCTTTAATCAGAATAGACTCGTTAAGATATTAGATTTATGTTAATATATGATGTGATTATGAATAAATAGATCCTACTATATAGCAACTGCTTAATAATATCCTCCAACGCATTTCGCTTATAATTGAAAATGTTTTAAAGCTTTGGTAATTGATTATTATGTTATAATATGATTTTGTTCATAATTATATACAATAGGTTAGTACACATGTGATATGGTCCTAAAGGATCTAATTTCATTATAAATTCATGAGATTAGACTCTCCTATTTAGGATAGCGCCCTAATATAAAATTAATAAAATAAGTAATAATGCATCAATTACACGAAGAAACAGATTAAATCAAATTAAAAAAGAAAACTTTTAATAAAAAGAATAATGTAAACTATTTAAAACAGTAAGGAGTGGATTGTAATTATACTGATTGAAATGTAGAGTTCTTTAACCACAACAAATTAGCAATAAAGACCAAGGTGAAATTACAAATTAAAAGCTAAAAATTAAAAAAAAATAAAAATAGATAGATGAATTACTATATTTAAAAAATTATCAGTGAGAAATCTCGGTGAAAAGAAGAATATCAATTCTTGTTCGTGTGGACTGAAAGGATGGTCCGGTCTTCTTTATCAGATCTCCACCATCACTCTTAATGTGAAAATGTGAAATTGACACGTAATAAATAAAATTAGAAATCTTTAGGATATATTGCAACTTAAAGTGAAGGTAAATGGAATTATAATGGGGAAAAAATGAAGTACCTTAAAGGACCATTTGCAAGAATTTCATATATTCTGAAAGACTGCAATTTTAATTTGCAACGCTATCATTTACTGATGCAATGTAGAAGATTTGTACGGCTCATAAAAAAAGATTAAACTGAGTTATAAAATGTCCGCTTATCTTTGTATACTCTATAAATAGTTGGGTTTTTTTGTAGGATTTCATACACTTCCCTAATTATTAATTTTGTTTATAATCCTTTTATTACTTATATTCAAAAGTTACCTAATTATGACAAAATCTTATTCAGAGAAATTTTGATTTTTATAGTTATCTTTTAAATAATATTAAAAAAATATTTTTTCTTGCTAAAATGCTTGCTAGCGATATTCATTCCCTTAAATTATTTTATGCAATTTAGAGCCTCTCAAAATTTTCGCAACATTTTGAGGCAGGCGCGTCGCTAAGGTGCCAAGCGTCTTTGTGCAACAGTTTGGCGCCCTTGTAACAAAGCGCCCTTATAGAGGCGTCTTTGAGCTATAAGCACAGGTTTGAGCTATAGGCACAACCTGCACGATTCCACAGCTTTAAGGGTTTCGCTTCGCTCAAATATTACTAAGCAGTTATATTTTGTAAATTTTATATTTTAAAGTTTTTATTAATTTAGATTCATATTTTAACATCTTTTAATCTCATTAATTTTGCAAAAGCCATCTTGGATACTTTGTCAATAGGATTTTTGCTTTCTAGCGGATACCTATATTCGTGTCTCATCCGTGCATCCATATTTTTTTATAGAATAATGGGTAAAATATTTAAATTTAATGTTACATAATGAAGTCGTTTACACGTTTAAATAGAAATCTTTTATTACTTTGTTGTTTCTTGTAATTTTTTCTTCACTTTCTAAATTTATATTTTGAAATGTTTCAGTTATGAGAAATTTTCCTTTTAAACAATAAATGAATAAAATAAAGTAGATTATTACTTCAGAAATAAATTATATTGTCTGTTATTCACTTCTAATAAACTATATCACCTCAAAATAGTCATAACTATCATTTGGTGAAATTAATTTATTACTAATCAACTTTTATTTTAACTGATATATTACTCCTATTACTTAAATAATGTTTCAGTACGAAACTTTCATAATTGGAGAAGACGAGGCGTGTTTTTTAAGTGCCGTTTTGATATTAAGAAAAAACAAGGACAATTTTTAATCCCTTAATTTTTATATGAAAGCCTGGACCTTAGTCTACTTTTCAACAAAATTTCCACCTAAATTAAGGCACTTATCGTACCAGGTTCTGAATCCCATCCTCATAGAAATTGGTCGCCTGATTTGTTAATCACTTCAGAACGGAGTTGCACAAAACCAATCGTTTAACCAGTGTTTTCACTTTCCTGGAGAGGTACCGTGTCGAAGGGGATAAGTTTACAAATTATCACTGGTAACGAGACATGGGTTGCCTTAGTTACACCAGAATCAAAACAATATTCTATGGAATGGAGGTATTCAATATCCCCCAAAAAAGTGAAGTTCAAGGAACAATTTCAGCCCGAATTGTAATTTGGGATAAGCAGGGTGTTTTGCGTGTGGATTTTTTGTCGAAACGGCCGGCTGGAATGATTACAAATCAGGCGGCCGATTTCTATGAAGATGGAATTCAAAAGCTGATCGTACGATACGATAAGGGCCTTAAAATAGATGAAAATTATGTTGAAAAATAAATTAAGATCCAGGCTTTCATATAAAAATTAAGCTATTAAAAAATTGTGCTTAACAATAAAGCAGCAATGACTTGAAATTATGCTTTTTTTATATATAAATTGTACTTATTTAAAAAACACGCGTCGTATTATATGAATGTGTCCTATATGTATTTAACTTCATCCATGAACAAGAATTAATTAAGCCTTTTAATGATGAGACTTTTCAAAAAAACCTAGAGGAACCAAGAAATTATGAAGAAAATTTTTTTATGGATAAACTGTGGATTTGTTTTTTGCTATCTTCACATTAATGAGACTTTTTATTGTAAGAATTATCGTATAACTAGTTGGGCCTCAAAGTGTCAATCCCCCAATTCTAGACATACTTCCCATTAGTTTTGCAATTTTTGTTGGCATCACTTCTTATTTATATATACGACATTCATTGCAAAGGATTGTGAACTAAATGGATTCTCAAGGTTTTATGTGTGATAGAACTTATATAAAAAAAAAGGTTAAAACAAAACTTTCAACTATATCTTAATTAAAATAATATCCACAGCTTCTACTTTATTTGCCTTATTTATTTTTATTGATCTGATTTGGCATTAAAATCATGGTTGTAGGAAATGAGCAATTTATAATGTTTTATCCTCATTTATCTCCAAAGTACCACTATTGTAATAGGACCAGGATATTACCAAAAACACTCTCCCACTACATTCATATTATTTATACACCAATTCATATTACCGCATTCATATTACCGCATTACACCAATTCATATTACCGAGATAGAATATTTTTCCTTATAATTGTCTATTATTCATTCATGTTATTATTTTTTTAAGTTGAAATGGAACATACTTAAATTACATCTGAGTGTTTTTAAAAATAACCTCTTATTGAACTTAACGTACATACATGTATATCAATTTTAATTTTAATATGGAAATTATCAAATCATCAGTTTAATAATTTATTAATGCCATATAAAATAGTATAATATTAATTACAGATATAGATGCTTAGAACGATAATTATGAATATTCTTCAATCTTCATAAATTATAATTTTTACTTAGGAATACATACTAAATAACAAAACTTGGTAGACTTAAAACCTCATAAAACGTTACAAGTTAATATGTTGACACAACTACATTAAGTGAAGTTTGTTTTAATTTAGCATTTGGAGTAAACCTCAATAGTTTAAGGCTAAGACATGGCATGTTATATAGCAAATCGTTTGGAATAACGTGTTAAGAATGTATATGAAGTAAAATTATTGATAGTCAAAATTGGCATTATGGTCCATTGAAAACTTTCAATGCTAAGATACAAAATTTTAATTATATGAATGTAGAAAGATAATTTCTTGAATATTTTTAAATTTTAATCAAGAAAATTTGAAAGTGCTTCATTCGTGATGTTTTTATTGGGGGGGGGGGGGGGGGGATTGGAACGAAGATTTTTATGTTAACACTTCAAAATATATCTGAAATTTAATGAAGAAAATAAAAGTGCTTCGATTTATGGTTTTTGTAATCTGTGGGTTTCTACAGGCAAACTTTGGAAAAAGGATTTCAATGTCAAGTAAATCAAGAAATTGTTTTAAAGGGAATTATCATTGAGACATTTTTAGAGAGACTTAAAAGAATTTTATGAATTTAAAATAGATTTTTTTAGTAAAAAAATAAAAATATAAAAATAGAGTATATTTTGATATGATTTATTTAGAAGAAATATATTTTGTAATAACTCTTATGCATTTTAGAAATTGTTAATTTCTATAATTAATTGCAATTGTTAAATAATTAAGTTATTATTAAGTTTTTTTGTATTAAATCTGAAGTTACAGGGTTATCAAAATTTTATCCTTCAATCTTATTAAAACAATTCATAGAAGTAAAATTTTAACTCGTGTTTTGAATGACTTTATTTTTTTTATACGATTGTAGTAGAGTTTCGTTAAAATGTTTTGAGACTTACAGAGACTGTGCGTCTTCAGTTTAGCGTCCCGCTCGGCATAAGCAACAAGTTAAATGTCGATGAATGGGAGAAGGAAAACATAAACGGAAAAAAAAAGAGAAAAAGACTGAGCATGGCTGTTTTTTCAGCTCTCCGCCAGGTGGTATCACTCTCTCGGCCACCTAACGGATTGTGACTGTGTTGAAATACTCGAGCGCGAACATCTGACCGTCTCTCGAGCTCGGCATAAACTTAGAAGAGTTGTTAACGTTTGCTTAAGCGTGGCTGCTGTTGCTGCTGCTCCTCCTCGGTGTTTCCAATCGCCAGCTATTCGTCCCGCCAGGAGCATGCGCCGTACTGCACGCTTGGGGATCCCCGAACCGTGTACCGAGCGACAGATCTGAAAAGCCAGAAGGAAGGAAAGCGTTCGCGCAGGATTTCGATCCCCATTTAGCTCTATGGGAGCTTGTGTCGAAGCGCGCCGGCGAGTGCAACTCCCGTGGCCTCCTCTACGGTAAGAACCCATGTGGCCCGCGGCGTCCTTCGTCACTCTCGTGGCCAACTGCCTCCTCGTATGGCCCGCGACTGCTCTCAACAACACCACCGACGACGACAGGAAGGTCATACTCATCGGCTATCTGCCCACCATCAAAGGCATGACACAAAACAGGCAGGGCCTCATCATTTCGGGCGCTCTCTCGTTCGCCGTGAGTCAAGTCAACAACGACACGAACCTGCTACCCAACCACGTTCTCAAATTCACATACACAGACACTGAGGGCTCGACGCTCCAAAGCGCCAACGTTCTTACTAACCAGTGGAAGAATGGATCCGTAGCCTTTTTCGGACCCGAAGACACGTGTGAGGTTGAAGCCACGGTCGCATCCGGCTGGAATTTGCCCATGATCTCGCATGTGAGTTTTGGAAAAATTTTTTTCGAATTTTATTTGTAAGTTTTAAAAAATATTTAATTTTTTTTCCCTCGAGGCGCACTGGAGGAAAAATATGCAATACTTTAGATTGCAGCACAGCTTCTCCTATAAAAGTGGAAGCCACACCCACTCTAACTAGAACTGCATTTATCGCAAACAGTCATTGACATTTTTCACTTTAGGCAAAAGCTACCTGCGCACTCTGAGGTGCAAAGGTAAAAGTCCACATAATTACCTTTCTTGCTCCGTCCTTCACAAATTTCATAAAATGACAACAACATCGATGATAATGAAGCGATTAAGGATCTAACAACAACAACAACAACAACCACCTTATAGTTATCTATCTCTCACCTTAGATCGTTGCATTAGCAGATCAATCGTGAGACATTGTAATCATTAAAGCAAATCTGTCGGCAAATGCTCATTCGTTCGTGTTTATTTACGAATTTATTAGGTTTTTTTTAAATACAATGTATTCGCTACTTGAATCCGTTTCTTTCGCCTCCCCTAAACAAGCGAATAAGCGTGGCCTGGATAGGAGAAAAAAATGGTTAAAAATTGATCAGCTGAATGTTGTCCACACCATTATGATGACTCATAATCAGTGTTGCGTGTACGTGTTCTAGTCTTGTTGTTGGCGGTGCTTGTTCTCGATGGTTGTTAGTTGTAATTATTATTTTTAACCAGCTGATTTTTCAAAATTGCTTAACTTTATGGAAAACTATATTAAAATAATTTCAAGTTATCCCCCCTTTGAATTTAAGCAGACTGTTGCATACTAGTGAAGCCAATTTTAATGAAATATATATGCGCTTCAGGAACCTTATTACTGTAAAATGTATATTGAAAGAAAAATTTCTTTTACTTTAAAATTTTTTTTTTTATATTCTCCGTGAAATTTGTGATTTCTCGAATGCGTCTTGAGAGATCTGGGAACCAGTTACATTTACAATCCCGAGCATCTGTTTTCTATAAGGCATGTAAATTTAAAACGAACATTTGCTTCTCAACTTTAGAATAAACATACACGTATTTAAAAAAAAGAAAAATAATTTATAATTAAAGTTTATTTATTTATTTATTTAAGCTAAATAAGCTGCTACAAGGGCTTTTCATGTTGCCATATAAAACATACATAAATATATTATCAATTAATTAATATAGAGTTAATTATTACATAACAAATAAGATTCCATTGAGTATTTTGATAAAAAAAACAACTCAATTCTATTATAAATTCATTCCATAGAATTCAACATAAAATTAGTTTATTGGGAAAACAATTAAGACCAATGGCACTTCCTAAATCATTAGCAAGATTTTTAAAGTAACATGCGGTTGCAAAATAAAAAGATCCTTTTTTCACTTGCTTTTTATAAAATTAATTTTAAGCGCATTTCCATTACGTGTTTTATAATAAATTTTTACTAAAATACTTAACATTTCTAACAGCATCAGAGTTGCTATGAATTGACATTATTTCAATTTATATCTAATATTAATTAATTAACAGACTGATACCTTGATGATTTTGTTTAAACCGGAATCTATTAAAATTATTATTTTCCATTAGTAATTAATTTCCAAAGCTAAAAAATTTATTAATTTTTTTTTCCTTTCTTTCATACATTTTTATCCTAAAGTTGAGAAGCAAATGTATGTTTACTTATTTATATACTTCAAATATATCTTAGATTAATATTTTTTTTGACATAATCCCTTACTTCGTCCACCATGAGCTAATAGACTCGTGCGCTTACTCATGTTTATTGACGAAAATTTTTTCCTGTGAATAATAAGAATCAAAAATTTCTATGCAAATTTCTGAAGACGCTCAGCTTTTCTCTCCCCCTTTCCTAAAAGATCTTCAGAAGCATATAAATGAGAACAGTAGTGTGACTCAATTCTATATAGCTTCCTCGTTTTCAAAATTTATTAAATTAGTGTGACGCGCATCTTGCTTTTCTTATCGATCTCAATTTTCTATCGATTTCAGAGCAAACTCTGGAAATTCCGTAGTGGGAGTAGCCTGAACGCGTGTTGTTCGCCGCGAGTAACTTGTTGAGACAGCTGCTCCGCCAGAAAACTTGTTAACATGTGGCAACAGGGGACTACCCGAACCCTGAAAAAACGAAGGGAAAGCCCGAATGGAATCGGCCGGAAGGTTCCAATCTAGGCCGCCAGCCCTCGCGTACTCTTTTTGCTGGCTCCCCCATTCAAAGGAAAAGGGAAAAAAAACAGCTCACCCGACGATGAACCGCTGACCCTGAAAAAACACATATGTTATGCAGACGGCTGCGGCGTACCCCTATGTAATGCCATTCACACCTGAACCACCTTAACCCTTTCCACCCACGAGGGGAAGAATTTAACCTTAACACTGCTAGGCGGATGTAATTGCGTGGGGCCACCACAGGTTGCTTTTTGTTTACGGTCTTATATAAAAGGCTTCGAGGACAGAACTTAGGAATTTCGCTGTTGTAAGGCTCTGCATTTTTGAAACGCACGCAAAACTTGAATAAAAGCAAACCGCGCTGTCTATGCTTTCGCACACAACTCTTGTTAATTATCTCTTACTCAGTTCTCATCCAACACAATTTCTAGCTCACTTGGTGAAAATCAATTTAGAAAATGTAATTCGCAAATTTTCACGTGTCATGAAAATTCCTCTATTATTATTGACAGCAGCAATAGATAGAAAGGACATTTGAAGTTTATTTTAGATAAGTCTTTTTATATTGCGAGCAATTCGACACGACAGGTGTCATAAGTTCTGTCTTCACATAACACTGACGCTTTTCGCCAGAAATAAAAATTGTGCGAGAGCATCCATGTTAAATTGAGTTTCCGGAAGACCAACGTTAACCCCTAGAGATAATTATAGCTCCACCTAATAAAGTGTCTTTGAAGAATGAAAACATGCGTCGCCGTTATGATGGATTGAATTACTTGCACCATATTGCTGTTCGTTTTGATTAAAATCTCCTCTTATTTCATGATTTTTCGAGCACAAAAATTTATCTCGAATAAGAATTCTCTTAATGATAAAGCTCATATGCAAAACAAATTCACGCTTTGCTTTGATGTGGGATTGGTAGTTAGCACTATATCAATATGTATAGAAAATAGTAAAAAAAAATTTGAAAATTTCATTTAAACATTTCAACATTAAAGTTCATCAATAATACAATAAATATGATGATAATAAATACAAAGGAGAAAAGAGAAGGAAAAATTCCGTTCGTGGATTCGAACCAGGGAGCATACCTATCGCTGGCACCGCTCTTTTTTTTTTTCCTTCCTTTTTTCCTTATATTTACAATTTGTTTGAAGCATATCTTCAGTTTATTTTGATGATGATGATAATAATAAGTGCATAAAATATGATCTAAAGATCCGATGATTACTTCGATTTTTCATCAAAATTTTCAGACATGCTCGTTATATCATGGAATAATAAATTTTAATGATGTAAAGCTATTGTTGAAGTTACATTGTTGGGGAATATATTTTATGAGCTTATTGTTGTCATTGATGAACTTTAATGTTGAAATACACGTATTACTTAACTAGATGGAACCAACACCATCTCTACTCAAAGCCTGAGCGCGATAACGTCATACATTGTTATACCACCTACGGTTGGGTATTGTTAATCATATTTCAACCAATAATAAGCCCGAAATTGTCCCTACCGTAGGTGATGTAACAATGTATGATTTTTCCGTGAGCAGGCTTTCTCTCTAGGCGGTATTGATGGAACCTGCCAAAATTTGATGGCAACAACTGTGTGGTTTCATAAATAATCATAAACAATCCTCTCCACAAAGACGTCACAATCAAGAACTTTGTTAGAATGATGATCAAATTAGCAACAATTACATACAAAATTAACGACGATAACAGTGATCAATGCGCATGCATTTCGGCACGCTTTTGCTCTTTAAAAAAGCGCTTTGCGTTTTAATATATAGGATAGTACAAGAAATCTTTTGAGAAATTTTAAACCTCAACTTAAACTAATTTTAAAAAATAAATACAAAAAATATCGAATTTTAATATCTACTCATTACCAATAAAAATTTGTTTGATTTTACGAAAATTTAAGAATATCACTCCTTAAGGTGCTTTTAGTACACTAGTTTAGAAGTTTAGTTATTATCTTTTATTGTTAAAATAGGAGATGATGAAAATAGAAAAATGAAGAATTGTAAAAATTTATCCAATTATATAATATAAGCTACGGGGCATGCTATATTTCACTTTCCAATAGGTTCGATAAAGTTACAAAAAAATTTATAAGTTTATATTGTAAATTAGCTATTAGTAGGCATTAAAATTCATTATTTTTGTATTTATTTTAAATTTTTATTTTTTTTATTTCCTATATAATTAAATATAAACTTCCCAATATATCAGCACTTCTCCATAGAAAGTATTTTCTTTGTAGATTTGTGTTAATTTATTTAAAGTGGATATTAAGACAAAAATGGAGCTTTAAAATTATATGAAATTTTGAATTTTTCTTTCCTCGCTATTTTTTCCGTCCACTTTTTTTTCCTACATAAGAAAACCATTTTTAAAAAGGAAGTTTGTCGTGAAAGCCAATTACATATTTTATCTAAAAATTAATGTATTTATTAATAAATAAATTTGTTTTTAACAAAAAGTTAATCCCTCTGAGTTGGATATAGGAAAGTAGCGGATGCCGGGAGTTCATCCATTTTTTACCTCTTTTATCCGCAATTTATAACCCCCCATTTTTTAATCCAAAAATTGATTGTTCAAACGTAGTATCTAGAAAAAAAGAAAAGAACTGCATCTTCTTTCGTTTTTCATCATTTCCAATCGAATGACATATCACATGCCATATGTTGGGTTGCCATTTGAAAGCGTAAGAATTATAAAGTTGAGTTGCCATTTGAAAGCGTATTTAAGAGTTATAAAATTCATGTGACTGCTACTCCTAAAACTGCGATCCCCCACTGGGAAAATTCGACCCAAACTTCATAAAATGTAGTCATGTAGATCTTGCCTAGAGGAATCTGCATACCAAATTCATTCCTTTGCATATCTATTGTATATGTCAATATTGACCAGATGGACATGTCTGATTCCCGTAATTCCTACCCCAGTGGACATCCCCGTAATTCTTATCTTAGCGGGCCAATCGAAATCAAACTTAAACAGTGAAGTAGGACATTCTAAATTTGAACATTCTACGCCAAAAATATGATGAAAACAGGAAGGAGACAAACTGACATTGTAAAATCAATAAGTAGCTCCATTAATAATTTAAGATTTACAAGTAGTTTTGGTGGTCTTTCTGATGCGAATTTCTTTATATCTATCCAATTTCGCCATTTTAATAACATGCTATCTGAAATAAAATTTTAGCATCTTGTTTATATTATCTAAAGTTCTAAACCGGAGTTTTTCTAGTATAAATCTACAAATGTTCTAAATTTTAGTTTTTCGGGTAACTCTTTGAAGACAAACTTTGAGGAATGCATTTTATATGTAACGAGATATTACGAGATATAATACTTAAACCGCTCAATATATTTAAAGCGTTTCAAATGTTAACTTTTTATATAATTTCTTTTCCCTGAAAACACCCCAGTATATGATTAAGACTTTTTCCACTGACAGAAGGATGAATTCCGAATAAGCCACATCATAGGGAGAATTGAGATTATTTTACTGTTTATTCAAGTTTCCCGTCTTATGTTTGTAGGTCAATACACGGGGTTGAGGTTTTACTCGGTTAAAAAAAAATCCAATTGAGGTTACTGGGCAATGAGGGAAAGTAATGTGAAAGTAACTGCGCTATTGAAATATAACGGTTGGAAGAGGGCGAAGAGAAAGTTAATCGGCTCGAACGATTTCTTTTGCTGATTTGAGTTTAGTGAAAGTCCGCTTAAAGTATTTCATTATAGTTAGAATATCCAATTAGAATGCTTGGTTAATGCTATCTGCTTTAAGATTTTTTGAAAAACTCTGTAGAGTATTTGCTGTAATTCCTTATAGCAACCTAGAAATGTGATGCTTTTCCGAAACGCCCTTCAATTTTTTTCCCTTTGCTTTGAAGATCGAAGGAGAAAGAGAAAAAACAACTTGACATTATCCTTTTTCGTGAACAAAAAGTCATTCAACTTTTCCTTTAAGCAATACTTAATATTCCTTAAGAGACATAAAAAAAGGTCAGTTATAAATAGAATTTGATGATGATGTTCTTGAAGTGTTTTCAATTCCATTACCCCCTTCTTGATTTGAAGCTTAAATTGCATTTTAATTTCTTACGTTTTTTTTTTTTAATTATGCTCCACTTCAAGTGAAAAAAGTTTTTATTAATGGGGATGTAAGGTCAAACGAAATGGAACTCGTCAGATGATATTTCCTAATGATTAATATCATCTCAAAATTATCTCTTAATACCCAACCATTTATAATATAACCGTATGCATATTTCATCGATTTTAAATCGCCGCCAAATGTGCATACGGTAATATTGTAAATGACTGTTTGTAATCGGTAAATTTGTATTTGTTACTTTGCTGTTGATAGTTAGTTTTATGTAATCATTAATATATTGCTGCTGTATACTTTCTCATGTTTCTTATTGTCAGTTTGCTTTTTAATTTGTTACTTTTTCATTTACACACAGTCGAAACCTACGTGAAAGACAGGTCCTGGCAATCAAATCACCTGACCTTCGGGTTCCGAGCAATAATCCAGTCTTCATTGTCTATATGTTGTCTCTCATAGGCCTCGTACACCGTTGTATTCTTGTAGTTTGTTGATCAATTTTGTGTAAATCATTTTGAATCTTAATCGCGTTTGGTTTAATGGCCGATTATTTAATATAATAGATGTATTAAATAAATAAATATTTCTGCGCCTTTATCTCAGTTCTCTGAAATATCTAGTATGTATTTGCAGTTGGACATCTGAGTATCTTTTCGATCGCAACCGAAGCCACAACGTTGTGACTTGAGCATCTGTTAGCGAGATTATCGTCTCACAGTTAAAGGGTCAAAGACGATAAGGGAAGGAAATATTCGAGAACTTTGGATTTCAGATCTTTTTCCCCCTTGAAGTCCCCTCCCCAACCAACCTTCCCTTATTTTAAAATTCTCTTTGCTTAAAAACCTTTTTAGAGACGCCAAAGAGCAAAGTCCGCAGCTAGTTTACATTCACGTCTGCATTGAGCAAAACTTTCTTTTTTTTGTCCCTTTCTTTCAGTTAAAAACCCCCCAACTTTAAATGGTATTTTATCCACCTTAATGAATGGAAAATTTTCAAACGTTTTGCTCACCAAAACTCGGTAATTAAAGCAAAACAAAAAAAAAAGTAAATAAATAAAGAGTAGAAAAGTCAATCGCACTGTAAATATGCAAAGTAGATTCGAGGAGTGTTGTCTTTAAACCTTTAATTACGTTTCTCTGGGAATAAGTCAACACAATTGATGATGAATGAGCTCAGATGTTAAAAGAGAAGAGGTTCGAAATCGATTTTTTCGTTATTTTTTTCCTTTTTAATTAGGATACGGTTGTATAAACATAGCTTGTCGAAGAATACTAATAAAATAGAATGTAAACGATTAAATAAAGCTGCGCAATTCCGGAGACTTTAACGTACAACGAGGATTTAGAAATAATAATTTAATAGCAGCTTTGCATAATTTATAAATATTAAATGAGTTTGAATATAATTTTACTTAAAAATATGAATTCTACTTCAAATGGTTTTGTATTATTTGGTAAATTTTAGATTGGAAGAACGGGTAGAAAATTTAACACTAGATTAAAGAACATATTAATTCCATCAAATATGTAGATAGTAAATCCAAATTTACAGACCACGTCATTCAAACTGGCCATAAATATAGTAACATCGATGAAACAAATAAAATTTTAAAAAATAAGGAAATTCTCAGTAAACTCAACATTTACGTAGGCATTGAAATTTTTAAAGCCAAAAATTAAAATAATTTATCTATGTGTAATACTAACTTAGACCCAGAATCATATATCCAACAATACATTCCTCATCAATACAATCTAAAAATAGTATACTATCCTTTTAATTATATAGTTAAACACTTTTTGAAATTTAAAAAACTTCGTAACCTAAAGTTTTTATTCAAGACCCTCGTTAATGGCGTAAAGCCGAAACTTTCGTCGGGTCATTTATCATTATATTATATTATCCCTTTTATTAAACATGTTTTATTGGAAACCTAATTTTATATAAAACTCGTTTTAACTGAAGGAAATGCTATTATAATTATCTGTAAAAAATTATCTCCTGTAAATAGGAAAATAGTGCCGATTTAAATTGCATCGTATATTGTAAAAGATAAAAATTATGTAATGACTTTACTGTTTAGAGTGAAGTACGTTTTTTTTTTCGTATGAGACAGTATCTCTAAGTTTTTCTTTAAACAAGCTTGTATAAAGTTTTATCTGTTCATAATCGTTGGTAATGTGTTTACTAAGATAATCGAAGGAATCTCTTCGTTATATTGGATTATTTAAATTGCCGCATTTATTCCATGAAGAGCTGTTGAATTACTTTCGCTGAATTATTATCTAGAAGAGAGAGTTTTGAGTTTTGATTTCCCAACGTCCATTGTCCGAGTGTAGATTAGGAGACAAGAGTGAACAATTTTGGTGTAATTGAAGAAGCAGAGAAACTCCTTGCCCACTGAGGCCAAGAGGCGTGTTGAGATAATTTATAGATGGAAAAATTGGGAGGGTTGGGGCTTTGTAAATTCCAGTTTTATTTTTAGAAAGGAAAATGGCGAAACAAAGGAACTACATAAAGTCGCCTGAGCTTGATAAGCTTGACCCTCCGTGAACCTTCCTTCTCCTCACAATGTTGCGTTTGTTTATGATCATCACTGCCACTTAGCTCTTTGTTAATTTTTTTTATCGCCCTACAGGCTCGTCTGATTGTATGCTTGTGAATAGAGAAAACAGTTTAACGAAGTAATCGTCCACGTTTTTGATTTTCCTCTTTGATCCTCCAACAAGGATGCTTTTCTCTTCTTTATGCATGTTGTTGCATTGGCTCTCAAAACTAGTCGCTTTTAAAACCGATCATCATTTGAATTTTTTTTTTTTTTTATTTAAAATCATTTTCATTATAATATAAAATTTTCACAAGACTTATCTTGGTTTAAAGTAGAACTCCTATCTCAATAGGCGAAGACATTCGATAACGTCGAATCTATCCACGTGATCTTGAAGGAAAGCAAGGGGGGAAAAAATGTATCGGATGTTTTTCAGACGGTTCGTCAGTGATGTATATATTTTTAAATGAACGCAGTTGTAACATTATGAATTCAAGAATTTTCAAATACCATATTATTTCGTTATCCGATAGGTAAAATGGTGGAATCCTAATTTTATATTTGCCATTATTTGAATACTTCAAATTTCACGGATATTAACATGGCTGGGTTAATTCTTTTTTAATTTAACTTAAAAAATAAGATAACTTTAAACTTAGTATTCAATTATTTATTTAATTTATATACGTTAATTTATGCGCTTGATGAAATATATCGGTAAGCCTAAAGGATATTAAGTTCTGGTCGTTGAATAAGGAAGAGGATTTCTCTTTATTTTTCTCCCCAGTGTTTTTCCATTTAATTCCTTTTGAAGTTAATTTTCTTTTGTTGCTTTATTGTTCTTTTTTCCCTATAGAGAACTACTTTCTATTTTTAACAGTGATTTCACGTTTTCAGGGTGAATGAAGAAGCATTTCATTTATAATGGTAATTATTAGTGATTAAATTAAGAAATTCTTCCTAATATAAAGTAAAAAGTTTGAAAATAAATAAATAAAATAAACTTATTGTAAAATATAAAGTGATATTAAAAAATTCTTCTTAATGTGCCGTCTCCTACCGGAGGTTGGCGACCAAATTGTTAATGGCGTACTAAGAATATTAATTAATGCGGTGGTTTTCCGTTGCCTTCTGCATGATTAGTAAAGGACAAACACAACATCCATGCCACAGCGGGATTCGAACCCGCGATCCGAGGATCACGAGATGCACTGAAGCCTGCACCCCAGCCCTCTGATCAAAACGTTGAGAACATTAATTCAAAAAAATCATTTAATGTATTTTTTATTAACTCAATACCAAAAAAAAATAAAAAAAATCGAAAATACAAAATTTTTATTACCTCGTAAATTATTGTTGTTTTATTTTCGATTTATTTTCAAAAATTGTTGTGTTAAGTCAATAAAAGATGGTATGCTAAATGATTTTTTGAATTACAGTAAAATATGTTTGATCACGACTTTCAGTCTAATTAATGATTGATGTAAGCAAGTGTAGGTGAATAAAAATATTATTTTCTTTACGAGTATCTGTTTTCCATCTTTATACTCTTTACAAAAGATAATTTTTTAATTTAATCATTATACTCTCGTATAATATCTATTTCTCATATTCCATTAAATTGTTTCAATTAATTGTTGGCATAGTTAAGTAGAATCTATGCATTTCTACGGTTTCGAATATGTTGCATCTGTATTAATGACTGATACGGGTCATGGAGAAATTGCTTGTCAATGATAAGTTTCATTTGCATATCAGAAATTCCGAGTATTGCTTGAATTTGTTCTTCAAATGATTTCGCCAGTTCTGGAAAATGATTTCGCCAATACACTGTTTTTCAAGTTTCATTAAAAAATGAGTGGAAAATAATTTTAAATTAATAAGTCCCTAAATTCTCAAGCTTCAAACTTGAATGTGTGAATAAGGAACACTAACAGCTTGCTTATTGATAAATTTAATCCTAATTCAAAGATATGTTGTTTGAATTTGTCGAATGTTAACTTTCCACCTATTCAAAGAAGGTATTGAACTTTAGAATACGCGGCCCGCTACGTTTGAAGAGAAATAATTTACTGCTGATAAATGTCGAGCATTTCGCTTTAGACAAGGCTAGTAGATTCATAAGAAGAATGCTTTCAAAAATTCCATTTTAAAAAGCGAATTCATATCGTTGGGATATTGGAAAGGGAGAACTCATTCTGGCTGTACAGTATTTTTAATCAAATTCTTTTGATTCATGGTATAGTCTTTTGAAACTGAATACTGCACACTTTCCTAAATTTCTGAACATGAGTACGAATGAAAGAAGTTAATTTAAGTATTTTTTAAATTTAATATGACAATTTCTTTATTATAGAAAATTTTAGTTTTTTATATAATTAAAAAAATACAAATTAAGTCCATCCATCTTTTCGTGAAATTTTTATTATTAAGCAATCCAAGAGACATGATCGTTTGTTTACGTCAAAGAATGATTTGCATAAATTTTAACCTTTTTTTTAATGATGGATTTATAAAATTTTCAAGTTTCTTCTCGTGTGACGTCATTTTACAACGGCTAATTGCAGCTTTTCCAATCATTTTTCTCGGCAAAAGGATATTTAATCAACGTCAGTGCAACAGATGAGCAGAGTTTGCTCACTTTGCGTTGACATTAATCGCCGCGTGATAAATGAACAACGTTAGGCGCTCATTTGGAATGGACGAAAGTTAATCATTTCCCGAAGAAGTTTTGTAATTTGGTGGATAAACCTATTTTGCAACTGATCGAAGGAAGTTGTTGTTTGTTGTGCTGGTGATAATGATGGGTATATATGAAAAAAGTGATGAAAGGCCAAATTTTGCTTCAATACAGCGAGAGAAGAGTGGAAATTGCAACAACATCAAGTGTACATCTGAAGTAAGATTACCTGAGTAAGAAATTATTGGAGCGGTCCATCCATTGTGAGACTTTAAATTTTTTTTTCGAATTTTCATTAAGAATTTTTACTGTATTAATTCTAAGCATTTTCATGTGTTTATTTTTAAGATATTGCAAAATGATCAGTAGCTGGAGATAATGAAGAGTTAGCAGACTATTGAGAAAGAGTGGAAAGACGACAGAGAAAGCAAACCTTTAGCTCCGTTCTGTATTGAGCAAATGGGAAGCAAGTAAATAGAAGAATCGGCAACCGCTAGACTACACAAAGTAATGAATGGCCAATTTTTGCTTCAAAACATCGTAATTATCCCGGGCAACGCCGGGTACCTCTTCTAGTATTATATAAAGGCTTTCAGCATATTTAGTAATAAAATTAGCTACTAAATAATTTACTAATTATCCATGAATGAAATTCAATTAACGACAGAGAATTTTGCAAACGAGGTGGATGAATGAAGATCATTTTTCGCCACCAAATTTAAGCAGCGGCCTGCAAAGCTGAGCGCAACAGCAACATCAGTTCGTCACTTAAGAGAGCACAACAGCATTAACCTTTCAGAAAAGTATCCAAATCAGAAATGAAAGCTTTTCAGTAAAATCGATCACGAAGAAGTTCAAATAAAGAAAAATAGAAAACACACTAATGATGCTCCATGAAAAAATGAGAATTTTTAACATTGCGTACGATGTTCCAAAGTCGATTTTAATAAGTGGCGCGCAATAAGCCAAATTCGGTTAATGTTGATATGTGAGCTTATTGATTTATAAGTAGATCTGTGTAAAAACCATCATAATTCATGGAGTCATTCTTATTAAATTTAAAAAAAGATTGCCTAAAGCTCTAAGCGAAAATAAAATGGCAAACGACCTAACTTTGAAAAACCATAAAAGTTATTTACGTTAATAGTTATTTCATAAAAGTTCCACAAACAAAGTATATATAAATTCAACTTTAGAGAACTGCTTAATAAAGTTTGACAGGCAATTTTTTTTCGAGCACGTGGCGGGCAGAAAATTACTATTATCTGCCCATCTCTCTTTTTAGATGTGAGTATACAAAGATTTGAAAACTTTTTCGCAGAAGCTTACTTTCATGAAACTGAGTTACGAAGTATTTTGAAATAAACTTTAAAGGATTTTTATAAACCAAATAACTTGACGACAGATAAAAATATCAAAATAAAAACAGAAAAATTCTTTACCCGTGATCTAATCCACATTGTTTTAAGTACAGTCATGTAAAAAAAAAATTAGAAACACTGCCAAAGTGGCTTTTTTTTTTTTTTTTTTTTTTGTTCATGTAAATTTACTGTCATTTACAGAACATCAAGATTAATTACCAAATTGGTAACGTATAATTTTTAAGTAAGAAGAAAGTTGAATAAAAATGGAAATAAGCATCTACCATTCATTTTTCAAACCATTTTCTGAAAACAAGTGAAAAAAAAAATAAGTTGAAAGATTCGCCTTTCATTGTTTTATAGTCTGTACAGTCTTTCATTATTCTACTAATTCTTATTTCCACTGTTTTCACCATTCAAAAATGTTTTATCCTACTGATGATGAGAAATATTCTCGAAAACGTTTTATATAAATTTTATCCCAAATATTTGGATCACCCTCTTCAAAATTTCATCTGTATTTCAAAACCAACACTTCCTTCAAGATTATCGTTTTCTACTATCTTCACAAGACTTCATCTACATCCTCAATAGACTAAGTTTATTTCTACAATCAACAACATCTTCAATAGACTACATCGTTTAAGTTTTCTTCCATCTCACAAGTTTCTTCCATCGTTTTTCAAGTTTGGTGACTTTATTTTTGTTTTTATTAAATTTTAATTTTACGATTTTCCCCATTAAAAGGAGACTATCCACTTAAAGTAGTGATATTTTGATTCACCAATCATGTGTTTGTTGCTTTGCTGCATGACAGCACACGTATATTGCCATTATGGAAACTTGGGTCATCTGTGAACCTAGGTTGCATGAATGGAAGAAGGTGAACCGCAATACAGTAGATCTTGATATTTATTGGCATTGTCGAGACCACTGACAATTGCTCAATTGGTTTTGTCACCATAAGCAAAAGGATCACAGACCATAACAGAATATCTTACAGTAACCAACCGGCTTTGGGGAAAAAAAACAACTGGTCTTCTCTTCTTAAGTCATGCCAAGAAAATTCTTCAAGTGCAGCTTGGGAAAATATTCTCAATGAAAGACTGGTAGTAGAAACAAGGCAAGATAGGCACAGAATTTTTCAACTTACTTAAAGGTAAAAAAATATACTACTAAAATCTTTCTAAACTTCTGTGCCATCAATGTTTCTAAATTTTTTCACTTTTTTTCAGTAAACGGTCTGAAAGTTCATGGTAGATGCTTATCTACATTATTTATTCGACTTTCTTATTTAAACATTATTTCATTACCTTTTTGTTAATACATGTTGATGCTTTATATATAATAGTGAGTAAACATGAACAAAAACACATTGATATTGTTATTAATTTTTTTTACATTTATTTTTATCTATTTATTTATTTATTTCATAATTGTTAGTTATACAAAACATCCATTTAGAGCCAGTATGGCCAGAGGCCGACCAGGTAGGTCCCTTGATGGGTAAAGGAACAACGAGTGACAATCAAAATAATAAATTAGTAAAATTCAAAAGGAAGAGGGTGGGGAGGGGGGTTAATCCATTAGGGAGCGGTTGGAAAGAGGTTAATCCTCGTTATCATACATTATTATCTATTTTGTATGATAACGAGGTTTCAATATTAGAATATTTCAAATAATATTTTTGAGGTAATTAAAGATAATTCAGATGCTCAATTTGCAATGTATATTATGTAAATTGGGTATGGATGATTTGTGATAGGGAATGGCAATCGAATTAACATTTGTGGATACTAATTAGAAGCAATGAGACAGCCAAAGCTCTCAATGGACATGGGAGTTGACGCCGTCGACTTAATTGTCCTTCACATGGCGTTGACAAGGAATTATTAAACCGAACGAATAGCATTACCATAGAAGATATTGCACCAGAAGAAATGACTCATAAAAGACAAAAATAGCCCTCATCTGAATTGTAAATATAACAGAACAAAATTTATAGCTTTGCTACACCCGATCGGATTGTCAAGGAGTTTTTTTTTTATGCTTCGTGATGCTTTCTTGGCCGTGCGGTTTTGCACCTATTTAAACGCACTTTGGTTGAATTGGAAAAATTAACGAGAACGATGATTTTTGTTTTCTGAGGGAGATAATTTCCTATCAAAGATAAGAGTTGGAAATTTCCCTTCACTTAGATAAACTCAGAGTCGAACTTGACGTAATTCAAAGTCGCTATTGAAATCCTGTTGAATTTTTGTCAATTTCTTTATTATAATATTTGACAGTAAAACTAAATGAATGCTCGCCTTTCGTGTAACTTGCTCGCCTAGATTACACAACTGCCGCTTTGCTGACCTTGAAGGTAACATCACGTGATCGATTTTGCGACAAATGGGATGCTGATAATTCAAGAACTTCTGACCGTTGTTTTTTTTAATCCTCTGAAAGGAATATTCAAGATAACTTTATTAAGCAGCATTTCTTATTGAATATGTAAGAATAATTCAACGTGCTTGTTTGTCAAAAAAAATTAGATTTTTATTTTCAAAGTTGAGAGAAAATTTTAAATAAGAATTTAAAAAAAAATTTTCCTTGCTTTTACCCTCTCCTGTGAAGTCGGTAGTTCATGTTTATTTTTTTTCCAATAAAATGAGAGAAAGAGAGAGAAAGGAGGGATTTTTTAGGAGTTACAATGGTCAGAAATGTGGGTCGGGCATCGTGTTTATTACGTGTACATTTGTGCGTCGATATCGAAATGTTTGTGACATGACATTTCCATTATCGGTGGCAATACACTCTTCCAAGCAATTTGGTTTGCAGAAAAATCCACTCGGGGCACAGAAACGGATAAAATCTCCCAGGAACGATAGAAAGTGCCATTCCAACAAGTTCTCTATTCGCTTGTGCTGCGTGTGTTTTTAAAGGGCTCATACCCTTCACTTTTCTGCTTTTGATGGCCGAATTTGCCAGATCTTTACAATAAATTTAAAAAGTTGATGAATGTTGGGTTCCCCATTCGTTTGTGTTGTTATACTTGGACTTTAATTCTAAAAAATGATTTTCTCTTTAAATAAATATCTTACAAAGGAAAAATTATGCGAATTAATTTATCGAATTCATTTTAATTGTATTGGAATTGAAGTCTGTCAATATATTTCCGTGATCATTTTACAGCCATGTACAAAATTATACGCAAATGAAGGTCGCTTTTGAAATACCTTGTCTTTATTAACAAGTAAAACACGAATTTGCTTCTCAACTTTAGACTTAACAAAACATTTAAAAGAAAACCTTATTTAGAAGAAGAAAAATAATTTATAATAAAAATGCAAGTATTTGAATAAAATAATTTCCATCAGTAAGTAATTTCCAACAGCTAAAAACTCATAAAAAACCAGTTGAGAATGCATGGTACAGCATTGTCTGAACGATGTTAAAAGCACAAGCCAGTTAAAAATATCAGTACTATATTCGCTAAGTCGGCCGTTCTGTTGCCAATTTTTTTAGATTTTGACTTCAGATCCGGATAGAGCATCAAAAACTGATTAAAAATTATATTAAGCAACATGTCCTATCTATTTGGGAACTTGGCTAAAATGAGTATCAAAGCTTGGTCAACTTTTAAGTCTTGATATTAAATATGTTAGTCAATCATAGTATTTCACACTATTCCATCTAATGACTATACCAGTCAATGAAATAACATTTCCAGAACATCTGATGGAAAATTATTGATCTATGAAATATCGTTTCATTGGTCGGAAAAGGCATTAGGTGGACTAGTATAAAATACTTTGGTTTGACCAACTTACAGGGTCGGGACGTATTAATATGACCACCTCTCCTCGAACATGTTGGAACGTCCCATGGTATGCAGATGAAAAATCATTGCATATCATTAAAAGCTGACAACACCAGACGCGTGGTAGCATCCGTTAACACAGCAATTGTCGCCGTCATGGGCAGAGCAAGTGACCTGTCGGACCTTCAAAAGGGGATGATCATTGGCTATCGGGCCAAGGGATGATCATTGGCTATCGGGCCAAGGGGGGCAGCATTTCAGAAACGGCCACCTTTGTGAACTGCTCTAGGGCTGCCGTTGTGAAGGTGTACCGCGACTGGACGAACCAGACAGTTTCGAGCAACCAAAGAGGCGAGCCCCACGGGCCATTGATCCTAGAGGCGAGCGTCGGTTACAACGCCTGGCCAAGACCAATCGGCGTGCCACTGTTGAGCAACTGACACAGCAAATGAACAGTGGGGCCACTAGGCGTGTCAGCACCCCAAGACAGTGCAACGATCCCTCTTGAGGTGGGGCTCCGGAGCAGGCGTATGATGACAGCACCCATGTTGACGCCTGTGCATCGCCGAAAACTCCTACAATTCGCAATGGACTATCGCCATTGGACCTCGGCCGAGTGGCAAAGGGTTGCATTCTCTGACGAGTCGCGGTTTCTGGTGAACAGAGTGGACGGACGATGGAGAATTCGCCGGGAAGCATCTGAGAACAGGCATCCCGACACCTTCGTTGGCAGACAGGCTGGTGGGGGAGGTGTGACTGTTTGGGGGATGTTTTCGTGGTATGGTGTGAGTCCACTGATGCCGCTGGAGGGTACACTGAATGCTGTTCGTTACCTGACGATCGTCGCAGACCAGGTACACCCCTTCATGTCGACAGTGTTTCCTCAGGGTGTTGACACCTTTCAACAGGATAATGCTCCCTGCCATACTGCCAAAATTGTCCACGACTGGTTCGAGAAGCACGAGGATGAATTCAAGCTACTCTCATGGCCACCAAACTCCCCGGACCTCACCCCATTGAACATTTGTGGGACCATCTCGAATGCCATGTTCGCAAACTGGACCCTCCACCACGCACGGTGATGGAATTACGGGATGCACTGATCGCCGAATGGTCCCACATACCTGCAACCACCTTCCGAGGACTTATTGACTCTGCCACGTCGACTAGCTGCTGTACTTGCCGCCAAAGCTGGATATTCCAGATACTAGCAGGTGGTCATATTAACGTGTCCCAACCCTGTATATATCACGCATGACTTTTGACTAAACTTTGATCACCGTTTTGACCATATTCTTGAATAGGTAGGACATGTGTGCCTATTATAATTTACTTTTTGATGCTCTATCCGAATCTTAAGTCAAGATTAAAAAATTTCAAAAAAAAAAATTGACAACAGAACGACCAACTTAGCAAATTCAGTAGTGATAACCTTTAGTTTTAGATTCAGTTATTAACATCAGTGAAATTTATTATGCAGTTTGGATATATTAATGTCAAATACATGCGTTTTCATTATAAATTATTTTTCTTCTTTTAAATATGTTTTGTTTGTTCTAAACTTGAGAAGCAGATGTAAGTTTTAAATTTACTTGACATTAATATACCCGAACTTCATCTCTGGTTGATATTTATTATCTTTATTAAGTCATCTTTTTGGAGACACCTAATTAATTATCTGTAAGTGAAAACACTTTCTGTGAAGAAACAAAATTATAAACATTATTAGTGCAGATAGATTAATTAGATGTCAATATAAGCAAATAAAAGTAATTTTCTTATTTTAAGTCTTAAAAAAAAGCTGGGCTTTCCGCTAACTTCAATATTTTGTAACTCCATGCTCGAGAAGTTAGCTCATTTGGGTGAAATATAAAAAAAACTAGCTTTAATTAAACATTAATATTATGTATTAACATAACTAAACGTTCTCTTGAACTAGGCAAGATGCCACAGTGAATATCTCAAACAGATATTGCAGACCATTTCTTATCTATATTCAATAGAAGATATGTATATAGTGGAAATATCAGGGCTCTGCCATATTTATGGGAATTCGTAAATTGCTCTACCAGGCAATTAAGTGACCAAAGTGTAATAAGATAAGCGTTCTTATTTTTCATTGGAATACATATGTATTTTAATATACAGCATTTATCATTTAGCGTTTCTCTTTAAAGAGTTCATGACGATAACCTTCAGAAATGGCTAAAAAGGAAATCGGAACGCCATTTCGCTCATTTGGTAAAGTTGAGTGTTATGGCGCCATCGTCTCACTTTCTCTCGCTCTTTGGGCTTCGGACGAAATCCCTGGAGGCGATTCTGACCAGGAACCAAAGAGGGGCGAATGTTTTGATTTGTTATGATCCTGTTGACACGGAAACTACTGTAAACAAGGTCACGTGGGATATTCCAATAGCGCCATGCAAAACCCCAAAATAGACAATCCGATGGGCTTACAAAGTGACAACTGAGATGATCAAGCGCTCGGCAACATAATCGCAGTTTTAAACTCGTTCTTACACGAAGTAAAATCTTTTTCCCGCTTCTTTTTTATTCTTTATGTTCTCAGAAGAAAGCGATAAAAAAAAATAACGGCATGAGTGTCACGAATGAGTTTTTATAGTTCCAGATTTGGCTCAACTCCCAGTTTTTTTTTCCTTCCTTTTTTCCTTCTGTCTTAAAAAGATTATTGCAAAGAGTTCTTCTTTGCGGACGCCTTGGGCGTGGCTTTAGAATTAGCGTAGAACAGGATAGAAGAACGTAGAAATTGGATCGAAAATGAAATTATTTGGAAACGAAGGCGCGAAAAGAGAATCGTTTTTTGGAATCGTGCTGCATTGCCAAGATTTGCCTTCTTTTGCGAAACTTGTTTCGGAAAGGATTCATTGCCCAAGCACATAGGAGAGCTGTTTATAAACCCACCTTCGGTATAACTGAAATGATCGCCTTTGCAATGTTAAAAGACAAATATTCACTAATTTAGCTCTTAATGTGATGATGGAATCTATAAATTTGCCTGCGTCATTGGTGAAATGTTCATTGCACTCCCATCCGTTCAGCTCCCATGTTTACAGCCAAATACAATGGGTGTTTGCACAAAGTCTTAACATATTGGTCTTAAGAAACAAATAAAGGAAAATTATTTATGACATATTCATAATTGATTTTAAGAAGCGGTATGTGAACATGACCTGACATTTTTGTTTGCAATGTGGTCACCATCAATTCCACAAGTTCTCATTATCAGTGGCATATTTAATAAAATTGTAAGACATAATGAATTAATTATATATTTCGGTTAAAATCATCTGCAACAATAACAACAACAACAACAACTTTGCTAGACGTTGTATCCACGCTATAGTTCTGAAAATATTGGAACTACGCTCTATTGTAATTTTAGTTAGTTTTTTTTAATTTGTCGCTGTCTTGAAATAGGTTTGATTTAAATGTTTGCTTTAAAAAAATGTTATAGCCAAATTTATTTAATGTAAGCGTTTTTTTATATATTAAACTTAATTTTACCTTAAGGAAGCAAATTGATGATAAACTCAGTGATGATGACAAAAAATATATTAAGGAGTTGTGATGTGGAATTGTTTGTATAGGAAGGAAAACCTCCAACAAAATAAAAATTGAGACTTGCATCTAGAATGAAGGCCTATGGCATTTCATGTCGCGAATGTTTTTCTGTGGTTAAGTTTTCCTTCCTATACAACAGGCATTTCTTTCAGTAATGACAGTTTTATTGTAATGCATATGTTGAGACTATAATTCAAGTTCTATAATTTTTAGCAGAAGTTTTATTAAAACTAAGTACTTATGGTATCTTGTGTAATGTTTCTATGTTGTAGATAAGACTTTAAATTTTATTAAAATTATCATGAACATATTTTTATCAACGAGCTAAATAAAAACAAAAATTACAATTTCACAAATGAAATTTTTATACAGAGCTACGGATATATTTCGGAGACGCTATCTCCTTCATCAATAGCACACACTTCGAAATGTACATCTGTGGCTCTGTATTAAAAAAATAGTTTGTGGAATTCCGTTTAAGAATTTAATACTTCAACAAGATAATGTAATCAAAAGAAATTCATAAAAAGATTTATTATGATTATTTTACATTTAAATTCATTAAAAAAGGCTAATTTACAATTTTGAATCATAAAGCAAAAAAAATTTGAATTTTTAACAATTTACTAGCCTAGCACAATTTACTTTTTTTTTTTTTTTTTGAAAATTGAATAATTTTATACATTGGGGTACGAGAAATTTCTCAGCAATAGGCTGGTAAATTGCTAAAAAATTCCATTTTTTTTTTACTTCATGATTCACAATTGTTAAATTATCTTTTCTTAATGAATTTAAATGTAAAATAATCATAAGAAACACACATCTTTTTTATGAATTTTTGGTTACATTATCCTATTGAAGTGTTAAATTTCTTAAACTTAATTAAACATTATTTAATTTGTGACATTATGGTTTCTGTTTTTATTTAATTTGTGGGTTGATAATATTTGTACACAGTTTTTTTTATTCTATTCTTTGTACTATTATCATGAACTTATTAAAATTTTCTTTAGTAGATTTAATTTGTATGCCTTAAAAATCCATCTATTAAGCATGGCTCTTTGGCAATTCAGATAACATTAACAAGAGTTTTGGAATCTTTAAGACATTACTCAAATGATAATATAAATGAAGAAAAGTATAAAATTAAGCTTAAAAATTAGTCTTAAATCTAATAAATTTTTTATTAGAATCTTTAAGGTTTACGAAACATGATGCACTCTGAATGTAGTAAGTCATGTAATAGACCTTGGTATCCAATCATTGCACATTAATTCTTTGTTAATTCAAAGTCATTTTCAAAAAACGGTATTTAGTAAGTTTTCTTTTTATTTCACATGTTAAATGAATTATAAGCGATGATAAGCGAATAATGAACTCGATCGTGTTTTCCGTCGTTTATTTCGAGTCGAAAATGTTTTCAGTCCGGATTTCCGTCTTTGTCATTGGCTATATTTATTTGCCTAGTCACAAACCTCAGGATTTGTAAAGATACGCTTCATAATTTCCTCAGTCTTTAATATTAACCAAATTTGAACTGTTTAGAGGATTTTTCAATTCATTATTTATGTTTCTCATGAAATCTTATGCAATGTTTGTTTTAAGTCTATCATTAGCTGAGGTGAATTTGATTGAATTGGATGAAATCTTAATTCGTAACTCGTTTCTAATATTATAAGAGGATGATATGTAAATTTTTTTATTAAAAATTCTGTTTTTTTTTAATGTTGTTTGTGGATAGAAAAATGTAAGTGCAACTTTAGCAGAACTAATTCTTTTCTTCTATTATTCTGCAGGAGCTACTTTAAGATATTCCAACTCACTGAGCCTTCCTGTTGAATAAATTACACGACTAATGATAATAAATCCAAAACTTTTTTTTTTCCCTTCTTTTTGAAATGCTTAACTTTTTTTATTCCTCTTCGATTACACGGTTACGTAATCTCGAAGATTCCCGTTCTCATCCATTATTTATCGTTACTCTTTCAGATTCTGAAGACGTAACCCTTCTTCCTACTTTTCTGACGCAAGATTTTTTTTTCTATCTAACTTTTCTTCTTTTCTATTTTCCGATAATAAAGTGCAGCCATTCTCATTGAAGAACTGATACATATTCCGTCCACAGACTTTGAATATCTAGTAATCTGTTTACCGAGCGTTTTTCTGCCTTCTCTTTCGCCTTGGCTTCTCTCATCGTCGTCGATGAAGTAGTCACGTGATCAATTTTTGCCGCGCTCTTGGCAGACAGAGCGACGCCGCCGAGTGTTGATAGAAATCACCTCGTTTAGGACAAACTTTTGCGTGGAAAACGGGCAGATTATTAATAATTACATTCCCGCTCTTGAATGTCAACGCTTGGTGATAATTGCAGCCGTGTTTCAAAGAATGTGCCAGATTATTTTGAAATTTTTATTTTCTTCGTTGGGTTATGGATAATAAAGTGATGACCTTGTGGGAGCTAACCTTCCTTCAATTCAAACAAAGCCGACCTTGTGCGTTTTTGTTTTTTTTTTAATTTTTTTATTAGATATGCACTAGATTCCTAGAGCACTGGTTTAATTTTTAATTTTCTGAATTAAGCAATCATTATTTAAAATATTGATTAAAATGTAATCTTTGATCTCGATGGTCATTTTCGCTTATTAAAATTGTCACCGCCAAAGAAGAACAACTATCATCGTTCTGCTTTTATAAGAACCTTATAGCATCTTAAATTTTCTCTTCACGTTTAAAGCTAGATTTCTTTCTGAATTCTTTAAAAGAGTCCACCAGAGAAATGCCATTAGCATATTCATCATACGTGGGGGAAATGGGAGAGAGTGAGGGTCTGTGAAGTGTTAAAGGTCGTAAACCGCCGCTTTTGCAGGACTTATTAGGATGCAAGAATGCAGTAAAAAAAAATATTTACCCCATGCGATCTATTTGGAGAATGGGTTTCCAACAACACTTGCATTTCGTGACAGAGTTGAACAAACAGGTTATAAAAAAAGACTGTGATTGAATTATATAAACAGTATAATTAAAAACGCATTCTTTTAAAGTGGTTCTGTTCCAAGATGAATAAGGTTGAACCGGAAACTGATCTCCAAAATCACTTCGAGCAATACATGTTAGCTTAGGAATGCCAAAAAACAAAAAAAAGTTTATTCGCATTAATTCAGAAATTTAGCGAATGGCTTTTTATAAAAATCGTATGTGCTATATATAAATTTTACGAAAATTTTCAAAAAATTTTTTATTTGCAAAACTGAGATAGGATCATTTTGGAAAAGAATATTCGTTTAATTAAAATATATTTCTCAAGAAATTTAATTTGGCTTTCAGTTATAGAGGAGAATAGTTTTTTAGATTGAGGCTCCTTTGGATATATATTTATTAAAATATGAATATATTATTATTGAAGATGGTCTTAATTGCAAAGGTTAAGTTTCAAATTTTCAATATTTGCCATTGAATAAGCACACATCGTATTGTAACAAAATAGATATAAATAATATATTGATTCTTCTAAAATTTTTATCATTGTTCATTAAGATTCCTCATCAACTGTTTTGCTTTGTCTGGCTATGTCTAACTCTTCACTTCATTTGTGTTTTTTTTCGAAAAAATATGATCACTTTACTACCAGAAAACGTGGAAATTTATGAATTCAAAAAATACTACGGGCCAAAATCATAAATAATCAAGTTTATTTTGAAAGAAAATGTAATTTTAAACATCATCCAGACATCATTTAAACATCGAACAATAGCTTAATTATCGATGATATTAATTACTCAATGATTAGTGTATTTTATTAATTGAAGAAAGCTCGATTTTTAAACTCTTCATTTGTAATTTGACCCTGCAAATGACGAATTTGCCGAAATGTATCAGTTATAATTAAGATTTTGTATTGCTTTATCAAGGCCCGTTCATTCCAATTTTTTATTTAATGGAAACTTAATTTTTATAGCTTGGAATAAACTGAAATAGCCCCTTAATATGGCTTGGAAAGTACTGAAATGTATTTTATAATCTTATTTTGAAGACCGCAGAGCTTAATGAACAATTTAAATAGTAAACAAGAAAAACTAAAAGATTTTGTATTAAAAACTTAAACAGAATTGGAAAGAAGAACATGGTAAATCTGATAACAATAGGGAATGCAAAATCCTTACTGTACAGCTCAACCACTGAGAATCATATTCTAGCCTTTTTATTCTTTTAGTCTCTTATTCTCTATTTATATAGTAATAATTTTGTATCATTTTGTATCTGTTGAGATTCTTGAAAGTGAGATTAGGGGATAATCACAAGAAAAAAAAAGGGCATTGGTTGATTGTCTATTAAAAGAACATTGTAATGATTGATGGCCAAAATAAATCGGAATTCTTTTAAAAAGAAAAGTCCATTAATTTGCATAGGTCTATTTGGTAACGTATATGTTCATCATCGGATCGTAGGTTTGAATCCCGTTCGTCTTGAAGGCCAGGGGTTAAAGTATATCTTATTGCCCTTGAGACCAGAGATGAACCACTGATGGTGAAAAGCAAAAGTAAAGGTGAACTTATTGCCATTAAAGATGAAAGGATGATGTTGAATCTCCTTGAAGCTAAAAGAATATGGAAAAGCGTTTTGTAGTTGTTGTCCTTTACAACTAGCCTTTCTTTTTTTTTTTTTTTTTTTTTTTTTTTCATCGGTCAAGATGACCGTATTTGAAATCGACTATTTCTTGCGTCAGATTCATTAATTGTGAACGAATGTAATAATACTTGGTTATCAAATTAGCATTTACTGATTATCCAAACCACGTTCGCAACAAGAGATAATGTCATCAAGCGAGCCGAGATGAGTTCTACAATTGGTGGAGGCGTACAGGGTACAAGTTCCGTCGCGGCGTTGCTCACTCGAAGGAAGCCGACTGGCATGATTATGCAGTATGCAGTTCTTAGAAACAAACTAACGTAACGAAGAAAGTTAAAAAAATATAGCTTAAAAAAGTTTTTACTGAATATACAAACACACGCTACACAAACAAAAAAGGTCTATCGCACCATCCCGCCCCAGAGGAAGAGAGGGAAAAAAAATTTCCTCAAACGAATTGCATGTGGATAAAAATAATCGAATGGAATTTTTTTCGCTTTGAATTGACGAAGTTAAAAAAAGGAAAGAGAGAGGGAGAGGGAGGAAAATGTCCCTAAACAGCCAAGTAACTCGAATGTTTGCGTAAGAATTTTTAATTTGAATTTTAAAAATTTTAATTTCGAACCCTATAAATTAAATTCCTGCTTTTTTGTGGGTTGAGGAGGAATTTTCGTGTATGCTTTGTAATAAAAAGAGCTTAATTAACTATTTAAAGTCGGTTGATCCTTCACCATCCTAATTTTATTAGTCTTATGTGATAATGACTGATGTATTATCAAACATAAATATTAGGAATTGTGTAAAGAAATTAAACCCTCTCAAAATAATATTGAAAATGACGGCTTTGCTTTGATGTCTGATTAATTTTACGCTTTAAAGATACCTCGTACTAATAAGAAGCTAACTACCATACAGAATCTCTTAAGGCCGTTTTGCAGTTGAAAATATTTATAAAATGTTCTATAAGAAATGAAAGCCAGCTATAAAATACAGACAAGTCATTTTCTTTTCTATTGATTGGCCATAAACTAAGTTAAAGTGACCAAACGCCCTTAAACATGTAAATTATTAAATTAAATGCTTCATTGTCTGGTTTTCCCCGGTTTATGTAAAAGTCTCCACATGTAGTGAATGGTGCCAAACCAGATCAGATCCAATATTTTCAATAAAACAATAAAAAAAAAACAGTTATAAGAAGTCTTACATAATAATTTTTGAATAATAACACCATTCTACAAGACAAAAAAATTGTGTGCATGAAAACAGCTGATCTTACATATTTTTGGGACGCTAAAAACGCGAAAATGACATTTAAAAATGTTAATTGACTCTTGTTTCCATGAAATAAGCAATCACCTAAAAAGGCAGATATAGTATGATGCAACATCTTAAATACAAGAGAAAGGCTAAGAGAAGCCGAAGCGACATAAACTGAAGACCAAACTAGTGAGATATTTAAACTCTTAGACGTTTTAATCTTTAAAGAATAATTCAAGAATGTTCGATGAGGGTTTTATCCTACGCCACACCTCAGATTTTTCATCAATAAAGTTTAAATCTTGTTTACTAATTTAAGTTTTGCTTGATAAACATATTGAATATATCTTCCCTGTATCCATTACATGTATTGCCAATATCATTTAGCTTTATATTTTTAAGATATGGCTCTTGTTGGGTATTAAGTTTTGGCACATTATGTTGAAAAACGTAAACTTTCCATTTGCATGAAAATTATATCCGATTGACTAATTTCATTGTTATATTTGAAATCAGCATGGGAAATTCATTAAGGAATGGATTTCAATAAAAAAATAAATAAATAAAAATAAATAAAAAAAGGTGAAAATTCGTAGACTTGTGTAATTTTCCATATTATGACACTATAAAATTTAAAGACTTAATATTTCAAAATAAAGTTTCACTTTAAAATTAAATGTTTAATATATTTTATATTTACATAAGTCCTCCGCCCTTCTAAATGAAAAATCTGGCCACCTTAAGAAGAAATTCAGAAATATTTCATATATGAATCCTTTTGTTCTACTCAAAACATAAATAATTGCCATTCTCCGAAGAACTTTCCACATTTTATTTCTATCTCTTGTTAAACCGAGATTATTTAATTTCCTCCAGCCATTTTGAATAATTTTTATTCAACTCTAATGCATAAAAATTAGGGTACACACACACACACACACACACACACACACACACACACACACGCAGGCGCATGCACACTATCATTAGTTCTTTAATTGGGAATGAAAAAATTGCTAAATTAAATATTATTCGATAGCTAATAGCCGAGAGTGGGTAGAGTAATTTACTGGAAATTTTTTTTAAAAAATTATAGATGGATATTGCAAAATCAAAATTGATAAACTTTTCATTTTATAGCTTCCTATTTGAGGCGGAAGATTTGTTGTGAGCGGAGAAAATATTGTTTTCAGTAGATTCGTTTCTTTTAATTTCTCCACCATGTTGCAATTTCAAGGTTCATTGCTAAGAAATATTTTTCATTGAACAGGAAACGGCGTGGATTTGATACATATTTTTCCCCGTCTCTATAAATACATTATGGTGGCACGAATTTAAAACTTTTCTTGGAAATGAAAAATATTTACACCTTAACCGTACCTACTTTTTAACTCTGAAACTCCTGACATATTGAACTTGAAGGATTTTATATTTAAAGGAAAACAGGAAGCTCCTAATCTCAATCAACGTCCAACTTGAAATTGAAAGCACTGTTGATTTTCTGTGGATGATTATAACGTTGATTAAAAAAGAAGAAAAAAATCGAGCAAACGCATGAAGCATATTCTTTACCAAGGATACGTGACTTAAGAAATTAATTGTTATTATGAAATGAGAAAGATATATAAACTGTATTGCATCAGAATTAATCATTTAATTTGCTGATGAAACTATACACGTCACTGTGTAAATGTTGAAAATATTTTATACTAAATTGAAGCTGTTAAATTATAAGCATTTATACTAGTTAAAATTTATTTTGATTGTCTACTTGACTGATAGAACCCTCCGTTCTAACACGTAAGCAATTTATTTTTGAGAGAATGTTCAAAAAACAAGAGGAAAAAGTGTTTTAATGTTTTATTTAGCAACAATAAACAGATACATTTAACTCTCGCCATAACGAATTGTTTGTTGTGGCAACTGGACAGTTCATAGTAATGAATTAGTACCATTAGAACACGAACCAGTGAACCGATTTTAAAATTTTTTCCTTTAACATAAATTGTCATCGATCCTGTATATGTATGTCAAGTTTCAGCTCCCTAGCTTGTCGGGAAATTAGTTTAATATTGATTACAAGGTTTGACCTAAACAAACTAACAAACATTGCAAGTTAAATAAAAGCTTTTAATTAAATTTGGGAAAACTTGAAAATTATATTTAAAATTTATAGAACTGTTTCAGTGGAATTTCTATCGAAATAAAAAATTGTAGATGCACAAAAATTGTCAGCAATAAAATTGAAATTTTTCTTATCTAACCCAAAAAATTAATTTAAAACAAATATTTCTTAAAAAAAAAAAGACACGTTTATTACAATTATACAGGCCAACAAAAAATAACTTTTCAAAGACATCTTTAACGCTAAAAGCTTATTCTTATGCTTTTTTGTGTTGAATTCGTACCTGGCCTCAGTTTTTTTCTATTACTTACACATTTCTTGTTTTTGAATGAAACACTTTTAAATTATTCAGAGTTTGGAGGCTGATAAATTTCCTTGTGGCTCTAAAATTTGGATACTTTAACATTGCAGGCGCTTCTCTTCAAACCCATTAGTTTAACATGGCAGTCTCTGTTGGCATAACTTGGGAACATGACGTGAAAGAAAAAAATCTAAAAGCAGATTCAGATTCAGCACACACAAAAAAAACAAAACACAAGAATAAGGCAAATTCTTTCAAGATGTTTTTTTCATCGTTGGCTTGTGTTATTTAAGTAATTTCTGTCGTCCTTTATTGGAAAAAAATGAAAAACTGTCAATGGCATGACATTAGATAATATGAAAGTTATGTTCATTTCATAATTTATTACTGTATTATAATTTTTTTTAAAATTTCGAATTTTAGTACTACCTTTACTAAATGATATCACTATATAGCATGAATCTGTTTAAATATTATAGTGAATTTTATACCCATAAATAGTGGTAGACACTCTTTTGTTATTTCTAATTAGTGCGGATTCTCTTTCAATGGGAAAAAAAAGAAATACAATTCCATGTATAACTAGTACGCATTTTCTGTATAATCCCTCTCGGGGACCTAACATGTCAGCCTTCAGCCATACAGGCCCCGACTAGGATACTTTTTTCTATGTCCTTTTTTTTCAATAAATAAATAAATAAATAAAAATAAAAAAATAAAAATAAAATTTAAATTTAAAAGAAATTAGTGTACATAATTATAATGTCTTTTTTTATTAATCATTAATAAACAAAAATAATAAAACTTGAATACGGGGTGGCGTTTCAGATAGAGGCTATCCTTTGACAAAGCAAAGAGGATAATAGAGAATTATCCTGAAAGTAATGGATACGTCAGCATTTTTCTGGGTCTTACTATCCTGTATTATATTTTTATTATTTTTATTCCAGGGTTCTTGCGTCTCGTCCGTCTTTCCTTCTACATCCGTCATTTGTCTTTAAGAAATTTTTATTTTAAAATAATTTTTTGGTTGAGGTGATGAAAAAAATTTCAATTTTATTCAAATTTTTACTTCAACGTATATTTCTAAATTCAATTATTAATAATTTCAATCATTTACTGCCTATAATTTTGTGCAATCCGAAATTTGCATGTCCATTCATTAATTTCGTAGTTATTCCATTTCGTAATTATTATTCAATAATAGAGTAATTCTAAAGGTCTTGTGCAAAATGAATATCTGTGTAATAAAGAATGACGTGTGAAATATCAGAAAAGGAAAACTCTCAAAATTTACCTACATCACAATGAATCACAAGCATTCAACGTGTGACAGCGTATCTTACAGCAAATTACCAGGCTTTTGAGTAATTCTTGCCATATATGTCCACATCAATGGTGACAATTTGCTGTCGTAATCCAGGCGTTTTTTGTGACATATGTGGAACATAGTGTCCTTCACCTCACAGACAGTTAGGTTACGTTAGATGAGATGGCCAACTGCACTTGTCAGGTCTTATCACAGCCAATCCACCGTGATGTCAATATTCTTTAGTTAACGCCGAACATACGTTAACTGAAGAATTCTACTGCGAGGGAATGATTGTTATAGATCGTTATAGAAGTGATTGCTATAGATTTTTATAGATAATAGAAGTTATCTCAATTATGAGTGATTCCATTAAAAAAATAAAGTAAAATGAGGCGAAGAATTGCTTTTGTGATATGGCACAAAGTACATTAATCTTGGAGGAGATCCGGACATGCTCAGTGGTGGTATGAGTTTTCTGTGCCCTAAATACCCATGTTATGGCGATTAACTTTTATATAGAATGTAGTTAGGACATTTGTCTCGTTTTTGATTCTTTGCGATATAGGTAATTTTTGATACAATACAGATTAGAAAGAAATGATGAAGATAACGTAAATTGTAATGGCAATTCGTCGTTATCACTTGCCTAATAGCATTAAGCAACTTATTTTTAATTCCATATTATGTTATATTGAATTTAGAATTCAGCTTTCTCTGCATTGAGCAATACGAGTGAAAAATGGTCCAGCATCTGGTGTATTTCTGTTGCTATATAATTTCATATGAATATCATATAATTGGCTTGTTTTTAACTAGTATAAATGAGTTAGGAGATAATAAAAAAATCATTTGAACTTGCGCTGCTGTTGTAACAATTAGAAAATCGTTAGAAAGTCGTCATTAAGGCTTCCTGCCAATTAGAATTTTACTGGAAACAGAAGGAGAGTCCAACGCGGAAATCCATTTGCATGGCTGATTTTTGGTTTGGTTTTTCAGCCTAAGCGGTTTTTCTCTTAGCAAAAGAATTTCTAATTAATTGTTTCGGGTTGGGGGTGGAAGAAGGAGCTAAAAGAAGTTGCTAGTGGAATTCATGTCTATCTCTCTGTTGTTGTTGATTTGCCAACCTGTTTGACGAGATCATTTCTTCAACTGGTGCTGTCCAGGTAGAACGGCAAAAATGTGAGGAGGCTAAGGCGCTCGTTTTTATCTAAGCCTACCACCTACGGGTTTCACCGAGAACCTTTCCTTGCCCTTCTCCTGAACTCTGGAGAATTCCACGTGGAGGAACCTCAATGACTTCCAAAATAGAGAGGCTCACACGCGACTTGGATGCGCGATCGGGGTTTGTTCGAGTTTTCGTGGGATTGACGCCGAGTGCGCTGGAATGTATTTCGATCTGCTTTAAAGAATTTTTAATAGAAAAAAAATGTGAGCGTAAAATTTAAGGCTTATGGACGATAATACCTTTTATTGAGGGCTAAATCATTATACATATTTATCCTTATCCTTTGTGAAGTAGCTGCATATTTTAAATAAATTAATATAATTTACTTATGGAAATATTTTTGTAAGTTATATGTGAACTAAAAAGAAGAATAAATAATTTACTTCCTATTAATTTATTGAGGTAAAAACTTAACCAAATAATAATAAGAATTAAATATCACCATTCAGGTCCACCGTAGTCAAATTTTCGAGTCATTGATTTTCTGGTCTCAGATAATGTTATCTAATATTGATGTGGGGATTTCACGGACTATTTCCATGACAGTTTCTATGATGATACTTTAGAAACACTTTTCAAACATCTAAATCCAACATCTGTTTGAATAAATTTAACATCAAATTCAGCTTAAAAATTCATGAAAAGTGTTTGAAAGGTGCTTGTATAGTGGAAATCATCAGTGAATATTCATAACATCATCTGACACCAGAACATAAGGTCTCCAAAATATGATACTGCGGACTTGAAAAGTGACTTTCAACTATTTATTAGAGTTATTAGTTATATAAAATATTATAAAAGATCTTAACTCAAAAATGAAAACTAAAATTTAATTACATTTCTTATAAAAAAAATTAAATTAAATAAAAAATAACTAAATTGAAGTTTGAAAATGGATGTAGATGAAGTCTTGTGAAGTCTATTCAGGATGTAGATGAAGTCTTGTGAAGATAGTAGATAAACGATAATCTTGAAGACTAAGTTTATTTCTACAATCAACAACATCTTCAATAGACTATATCGTTTAAATTTTCTTCCATCTCACAAGTTTCTCCCATCGTTTTTCAAGATTGGTGACTTTATTTTTGTTTTTATTAAATTTTATTTTACGATTTTCCCCATTAAAAGGAGACTACACACATTTAAATTTAAAATCAATCATTTAAACTCCTTAGATCAATAACATCATCTAAGAATGTTTTGAGGTTTTTTGACGTTTTATTGAAGTCTTCGAAAACGCTTATCTTCAAAATATTTCAAAAAATTTACAGGCAATGCGATTATATCTTCATTGTACAACCTTCTACGGTAAAGAATATCATAGAATCCACATCGAAGACTTCAAAAAAAATTCAAACATTCTTAGATGTCTTTGGACCATTTGCTTACATTTTCAATGAGACTTTCAACATCAAAAATTCTATATGAAGACATCAACATCCAAGTAAATTTAAAGAAAACGATTAATTATTGAGCATTTATGAGTTTGACAGTGACAATTTCAAAATTCAAATAAATTATTTTTATAACAAATGGAATTAAATTTTAGTTTTCTTCTTTTCAGTTGAGGTCTACGTAACTGTAAATTCTAATGAATTTCCACCTCAACGTTCAAATTGGTTAATGAAAAATGTTATCGTTTTTTACCTCATTAAATTAACTGGAAGGAACTTATTTATTCTCATTTTCAATTCAAACAAATTAATCTCAGAAAAGATTTAAATTGCCTATTTTGTGATTGCTCTTGTATGGTTTTAGTGTAGCATAGGGACATTGGGTTAAAATTTCTTCAACTTTCTATAAAAGCAACTTTCCAGTTTCTATCTCTTTTTGCGCTATTTTCTATCTTCGAATTTCAAAATTCAATTGCAAATGAAAGAGAATATTGAGTTATACTTATGAAAATTATTTGATGTTACTAATTCTAATGTTTTTATAGGCGAGGTGACAATTTAATCCAATAATTACATTTATTTAAAGATCGTCTATAAAAATAAGCCTTAATTCTAGACTAAATGTAAAATTGATTCCAAACTTGGAACTTGTTTTGCAAATTTAATGACAAAGAGCTGAAGGTTGCTTAATTTCCCCCGCAGGAGAGATATTTTCAGATGAGCAAATTTAATTTCAATTTATTAGCCTTTAATTACTGCCGCTTAATAATGCCCTGTTATTAATTTTTGTGTTGACCGTGAATGGCTCTCCTCAGAAGGGAGTGCCCTTTTTCCTATTGGCCACTCCAATCGATTTCATATCGATGTCGGAGGGGGAAAATACTAATAAAAGGCTAAAACGCATTGACCCCTGGCTTGGAAAAAGGTTGCTACCGAATTCGGTGCGTTGCCATAGTTTCCGACCGGTTGGTGCACAAGAGCCATCCGACTTGTCCTATTAGTCGTACCGACTTGCCATAAATCCCATACTTGTCTTCTTGTTAGAAGCTGACACCCTTTTTCCCTATTGGCAACGGGTAATAATGCCTATTAATGGCCGCCAGGTGACAACAACAGTAATAAGCGCGTTGAGTTTATTAAGGTTCGTTCGTGGCTAGAACGTGGCCTATCAAAGGCGTGATGATTTGTTTACTTTGATTATACCATGAAGTAAGGTTTGCCAAAGTCTTAGCTGTTTTTTTTTAATACTTAGGATGTAATATTGAGCAGAATTATATAAGTTACTGACAGGAGCAGGAGATTTATAAACAACGTCCAGAGATTTTGTAAAAGCCAACTAAACGACTGACTCTTTTTAATAAGGAATAAATCTTCTGATATGTCTACTGCTTAACATAAGTTAACTACACTCTAAAATTAGAACCCCTTGAAGCAAAAGAGATTTTTTTCGATACAACCTTAGGATTTCAAAAATCGTTAAAACACTGTTAGAAATTATTTCCCAGTATATTATAGTTTTATTTACTCCTTTTCATACAGGGCTTTCACAACGTATTGGAAACACCCGTGTTAGTCATGTCTGATGTTAATGACATTCTTTTACTTTATAGGGTTTGTTTCCCTTTATTTATTTATTTATTTATTTAATTGAATTACGTCATTTACATGAGACTGTAACATAAAAAATACACATCAAAGAGAAACAAACGCAGGAACATAACACTATATCTATAAATAAAACATTAGCAAAAAAGCAAAAAAATATGACTGTACGAATGTTCGTATGGACGAGCGAGCGTGCCTGCTGTGAAGATGCGATTGCTATATTCAATAACTATTCAAATTCTTTCGCATACTTTTTACAAAAATTGTTATACAGTGCGCCACATAATTATAGGACCACCCATATTTTCCCTTGTCTGCAAGAAACAAAATAAAATAATTAAAACATTGTCGCTGTATCAGATTCTCACAACTATTATTTATTGTTTCCAAAGAAAATAATGAAAAATAAACAACAACAAGAATGAGAATTTATAAAAATAGAAATTAAGCTGCCTCATAAGCTACCAGCATCACTTAATGCCGTTTTTCGAGCAGAAAAATTAACAAAGCAGTGATTAATCAGTCAATAGATGACACTGGTGATTACCTAATAGGGTTGACTCCACAAAAACTTTCAAGGGGCTATAAACAAGCAACTTAAACACAATGCCTCGTAACACCACCTTGTCAGACTATGAAAGGGGTCAAATTGGTGCTTTGAAAGCTTCTGGAGTGAATGCACGAGGTATAGGAAAGGCTATAAGTCGGTCACATAAAGCTGTACTTAATTATTTGAAAGCTTGTTCTCAGTATGGCCAGAAAAAGAGATCTGGGAGACCTCAAAAGACGACTAATCGACAAAAAAGGGCGATTATTAAAAAAATGAATGACCCACAACATCTTTGCGTGCGGTGACCAATTCTGAAGATGTTCCAGTATCAAAATCAACTGTGCAACCGATTGTGAAGCAGGCATCATCTCTTCTGTACACGAAAAGAAAACAGCAACTGCACCACAAGCAGAAACGGTTGGCCTTTGCCTAGTCAGTGATGTTCTGGACAGAAGATTGGAAGAGAGGGGAGAAAAAGTTCAATTTAGATGGGCCAGACGGCTGGCAATATTACTGGCATGACATCAGGAGGTCAGAAGAAATATATTTCATATGGCAACAGGGGGGAGGGTCACTTATGGTCTGGATTGGCTTCGAATGGAATGGTAGAACCAATTTAGCTATTGTTAGTGGAAGAATGAAGACTTCAGATTATCAAGATCTGCTTGATATTCATCTTTACCATTTGGGGACCAGATGGGGATCAAGATTGGAGGGACCAAATGAATTTTTTAGCACGATAATGCCCCAGTTCACCGTGCAAACAGCGCTAATGAGTGGTTTTTAGCAAATTGGGTGCAAATTATGGACTGGCCTGCCCTATCTCCAGATATCAATCCAGTGGAAAATGTATGGGGCGCTTTAGCCAGATCTGTTTACGCAGGTGGTAAACAGTACCGCAATATAGAAGAATTAAAGTATGCTGTGTTGAATGCCTGGGAAGAAATTAATTCAGATTATCTGCAAAACCTGGTCAGAACTATGCCAAACCGAATTTTCAAAAATATTGAAAAAAGGGATGATTTATTGGGCATTAGGTGATGCTGGTCCTATACTTATGGTAGGACAGCTTAATTTCTATTTTTATAAATTCTCATTCTTGTTGTTGTTTGCTTTTCATTATTTTCTTTGGAAACAATAAATAATAGTTGTGAGAATCTGATACATTGACAATGTTTCAATTATTTTATTTTGTTTCTTGCAGACAAGGGAAAATATGGGTGGTCCTATAATTATGTGGCGCACTGTACAAACCATACTTTGTTTTTCCTTACTTATAAGTCGCCATTATTTTACTTCCACTATCTATAATTTCCTGTTTTTAAAAAAATGTCGTCAACCGCAACCTCTGATTTAGTTTCATTTTTCATGTTATTTCTTTGAGATATTAGAAAATAGATATCGCAATTATATTTTTTTAATTGTTGTCCATCACGTACCGAAAAAGTGTACAAATGAAACCGGATTCAACCCAATGAGCGTTTAATTGAACCAACTGGACGTATTTCTGATGGCCAAGGAATGTGGTAGCCAAAGTCTAATCCCCTTCGTTAGCACGATCTATACGCAGCTGTAGAAGATGGCATTTTTCAGCATCATCCAAACTTGCTAACCGTATCCAATCTTGGTTTGAGGACGGTTAAGCATCTTTCCTTGGTAATAATATTATCGAGCCATTCTGATGTTTTGGAAAACTTATTCCTCTCATAATATAAAATTCCATTAAATTCCATAACCATTTCAACGAGTTGCACGCTCCCATTCTCTTTCTAATCTATAATGCATGCCAACGGCCTGATTATACACTGCTCGGCCATTAATAGGTACACCCACTTATAAGCGCGCTGGGTCACCTGTCCCCTTCAAAAGACTTTGAATTCGTCGAGACTTGGTTCAGCAAGGTTCTGAAAGTGGTTCTGAAGCAGACATGAGTGCGCCACACGATTCTCAAAAATTTGAAGGAGGTGCAGGCGTGGAACGAATATTCCTTTCTTTGTTCAGTCGGATTGAGATCCGGCGATTGAGCAAAGAAAGGTCATCATGTTTCTGGAGTCTTTCCATAGTGATGGAGGCTTTGTGCACCGGCCCATTAACCTGCTGGAAGTATTCATCTGCTAGCGGATAAACTGTCAAAATGAATGGAATGCAATGAATTCCCACCCCATGGCATTGCCACCAACAGACATGATGGTTCCATGAATTCATGTTTGCGCCATATTTGTGCCTGTATCGCCGTCATGCACCAGAACCTAACCTTTGCCCTTTCCCATTATCGCTATGATTTATAGTCTAAACTGCCGATGGACAGGTTGGTTAGCTGTACTTATACTTAAAACAGGTAATATGACATGCAGCATAGTGGACGTAAGCATTTGTGCGCACAAAGAGGATTTACCTAATAAAGTGGCCTGACAGTTTACAATAACTAAAGATTTCCTAACTTTTACCGCATTTTTCCAACACTGTATACGGTATATGTCACGAAAGCCACTTTGTTACACTGAGTCCTTTAACTGTTTTAGTGTAAAAAAGATTGAGCCCAAAAGTGAGCAGATGGCTCTTTATTTATGTCGCCCTTCTCGGTGAGTTACCATGGGAACAGTGTTATAAATATCAGATATCACATAAGCTGTCGACATAGTTTCAACGAAAACTAGCCATCGCCGGAAATTTAACATTTATTCCTCTCTACTCCATTTCCAGGTCCATTATGATGCCATTAATATAATTCTTCAGTCGGCATTGATAATAGACGGAACCAGGAAGCACAAATAATTTATGTCGTGCCATGGTTCTACACCTTTTTGTACAAAAGAATATTTTATTTCTAGTTAGTCAACAAATAACAGAAAAAGTTTGAATGCACTCAACAACTTTTATTAACAGGTGACTGTGTAGAGTGACTTGTATGTAGAGTAAGTAAGTTCATCTTTATAGAGCATCATAAATAAACTTTCTTAGCTTTGAATTGTTTATCGCTCGAAGAATGTGTGATTTAATCTAACATTCTTTGGAGGCCAAACCGTTTTACTTGATAAGATTTAGTACGTTGTTAAAATCGAAGACTGCCTCTCTTATCTTCAAGGAGAGATAAATCGAGTCAGTTGGTATATTTATAAAGTTTATATCTTAAGAGAATCCTTTCAATCCCTTGACACTTTAATAGAATCATGATTATAAAATATATCGATTCTATTTAATCGTTATTTAAAATGGAATTACATCGACATGTTTGTTTCCCTTGAAGTAAATTAGGTATTATTGTATTTTTACGCATATGGTTGCATTTCCTTAGTAATTTATTCACTTTTTAATTTCTGGTGTGTTGAATTCATTGAATAATGAAATGATAAGATATTTCGAGAGCGAGGATTTTGGGAAAGGAGAGCATTTTGGATAAAGTAAAACAAAATTCAAAGAAATCAAATGGGCTACATGGCTTCTTGGATTAATTTATAGGGTCAAGTTGTAGTTCGTTTCAAACTAAGGAAATAAAAATATTTTTGTGGATATTTCTTAAAAAAATAAACTATTTTATACAGTTAGCATTATTTTCATTGATTGCAGGGTAGAGCTCGATCTTGATCATATTTATCTCCCACTCTAAGTTCGTTACTGAATTCTGTATTTCCGTCAGACAGTACATTTTTTAAGGCGCGGAACGTATGATATATGAAATGAATGTCTCTCTCATCGCTGATTACGGAGACCGCATCCAATTTTTTTTGGGACCAATAGTTCTCGAGATATCGGCCAAAAATAGAATTTTCGAAATAGTCTGTATCTCGAAAATGGTGAGTCACTTCAAAATGTAACCAAAACAGAAAAATAGTACACATAAAATGAAAAAAAAAATTGTATTGACCAGTGATCAATATTCCGACGGATACTATCACAAAATCATAGCTATCGATAAGTATCTCAATATAGGACAGCCAATACATGTGCATGTTACAAAATGTACAACCGGTTAATAATGCGGATTTTGTAATCGAAGAAAACACGATAATTTCAAGAGAAGCATGAAAAATGCTTTCTTCCTAATAAGTAATATCCATCGCTAGTTCCACATTTCCTCCATCTTTCAATAAGAACTTTTCTTGTTTTGAGGCAAACCATTAGGAAACCCACTTTTCCACTTCTTCGTACGTTTTGAAGTGTTGCTTGGAAAGTGTATGCCACATCGATCGGAACAAGTGGCAATCTGTAGGAGCAAGGTATGGTGAATACGGCGAGTGGATTACAATCTGGAATTCAAATCAATGGAATTGCAATCTGGGGAACGTTGAGGCCAAATCATTGTCGTGAAGTCGGTAGCATGTTCCTCCAGCCACTGCCGTGTCACAAGGGCCGCGTGTGGAGGCGCATTATCTTGCTGGAAGATGCCATCGCCTGGGGGGTAAAAACAGTTCATGAAGGGGTGCAGGTGGTCCCCAAGCAGATCGACGTAGGAAGTAGCACGCAGAGTGGATGTCAGGTGCACCAATGGACCCATTGCATGCCACGAGAAAATACCCCAGACCTGTATGGAGCCTCCACCTCCCTGAGTGTCCCAACCTGACAAGCGGGTTCCATGGCTTCGTGTGGCCTGCGCCAGACATAGACACGACCATCGGCCCGATACAGCTGAAACCGTAACTCGTTGGACAAGGCAACCCTTCGCCAGTCCTCCGCCAATGTCGATGTTGATTGGCCAGGATAGGCGTCGCCGACGATGTGCAGCTGTCAAGAGTGGCACCCGTCATGGCCTCCTGCTACAAAAGTTTTGGGACTTCTTGTCATGGATACAGTTGTGGGACGTCGCTGGTTGTACCGCATGGGGATTTGGCCCACTGTCTCCATTCGGTTAGCAGTTGCAAGCCGGGTGACCCGGCGAACACCTGGCATCTGGCATCAATGAGGCGTGGGCGGCCCGTCCGCTGTCCGACATGGTTTGTAATTCCTCGTTGGGTGTACTCTCCTTGCAATTCCTTGCGGGAAAATTGCAGGGTTTTGGCTACAACTGATATTGAGGCACCCATCCGTCTGGCACAGCAATCATCCCCCGTTCAAAACTAGCCATTTTTGCAGCTAGTTTTGCTTACAATGATTGGGGATATCAAGGAGTCCTGTGCACCTGCATTCCGAGAATGGAAGCAGCGAGATCTGTCTCATTTTGGACAGGGAAGCTGATTGGAGGGGTGTGCCATGACTTTTGGTGAGTGAGTGTATATCAACATAGATGTAACTCCATCGATTGAAAAAATCCGCATTATTAACCGGTACACCTGGTAGATTCCGTATAAAACGGAGTAGACTCAATATTAAGCATAAATTTGAAAAAAAAAATGGTCAAATTGGACTAGTCGTTACGGAGATAAAACATATCAACTGGAATATATGAACCCTAGTGCAGTGGAGTAAAATTTATCAACTCAACTAATGACAAGTACTACTTATCTGTGGTTTTGCTACTTAAAATAATAACGTACTTAAAATTATATTTCTTGCCTGTGTTTTTATAAACTTTGTTTCATGCTTTATTCTCTCCCACCTATTTGTATACTCTCATAATCTGATACCCTATTTACCCATTCTGATTATTCTTATACATGCACTAACATATCTCACTTAAACTTCTTATACAAAATTTAATTCACTCAACCATGCATGCTTTTGAACACATTTATATTTTCATTTTTAAATTTCTGATAAATTTTGGTAATGATAGCTTGCGCATTCTCTTCTGGTTATCTCGGAAGAGTGATACAGTTCGATTCCGTCCTGAAATGACCATAGCAGTTGAAAAGGACGTTAATACCAAACAAACAAACCAACCAAACCAACCAAACCAACCAGTTCGATTCTTTTTATTTAAAGATTAATCGTTTTGGATGAACCCAGTTTTTACTTCAGAAGTAATGCTGCAATATTGTGTGAATGAATTTGTTACATATAATCTCTGCTCGCTTATTTGGAATCAGCGTCGAGAAATTAAATGTAGAAATCACGAGAAACCATTTTCAGTGTAGACCCCTGTTACTGGTTTCTTGTATAAGATTAAAAATTATATTATATAATAAAAAAAACATATATTTAGTTTAAAGTTTGTTATTAAAAATAAGATCCCAAAATAACTCTGAAGGCGGATAGGAGATGTGTACATTGACCTCTCGATTGCATTGGTAATCACAAGTTATCACGTTATTTGCTCTCTTATCAATCTGGTCCGTTGCCAAAGTTAAAAACAAAGATCTATAACTCATCAACTATGCGTGCCAGGAACCGAACCTCCTCCCACCACCTCGTCCTCCTCCTTTTGTGAGCATTATAACGATCCTCGTCCTGCTCATCGTCGCCTCCGCCGCGAACGGAGAACTTTCGTTTTGTGTCCATCGGAAAAAGGTTTGTGGGCGTTGCACCTGTATTGATCGGCGTTATCGAACAGGTGCAAAGAGAGCCTTCCCACAATGCTTCACGTCTCTGTCAATAAGGCATGTGACTAAAATGAAGATATCAAAACTGTCTTCAATGGCCTCGTTAATAAAGAAATGAAGTTTGTAGTTTTTAGAGTTAATAAAATTTTGAATTCCCTTTAGAAAACAGTGGAGCAACATTTTTCAATAATTACTGGAGTGGTTAGCGCAAGACAGTTCTTCATTAACACTGCTTATAATGCATGAAAGCGTGGAAAACTTCAGCTGTTTAGTATCGATCTGTTTTTCTTACCTTTTCTACTGAATTTCAACTTTGATGAATTATTTCTGTCTGAAAACTCATTTGAATAAGGTTCTTGTATTACGCCTTAAGAATTATGTAATTGGTTGCTCTTTTTTGCAATACTTCATTTTAATTGACAGAAAATTAATTAGAAAAAAAGAAAAATACCACCAAATATTTAAACCAGCCTATATACCAATAAATTAATAAAGGTATTTAAAAACAAAATTAAATATAGCTTACAGAACTAATAATACATGCTATAACAAATTCACACGCAATGAGGACGATAGAACTAAATATGAGAAAAGCGGATTTACAAATTGGAATGTGATATAGTTTTTTGTTTTTTTGTTTTTTTGTTTTTTTTTTGTTTTTCTTTTTAATACTTAGGCATGACCAAAACACAGTTTAAAAGTCGGTACAAAGAGCATCTAAATTCATACAAATATGGTAATGGGAACTCAACATTCGCTAGCCACTTCATAACATATATGGTCATCTATTTTGTGGTTTAGAGAATAGTATGGACGCTGTCGTAAACCACAACAAAATTCCAGATGACCACAACAAAATCAGCATCACAATGGAACAATTCGAAATTTTTAATGCTGAAAAACTGAACCGAAAACTTTGTAATTAGTTGGCTTTGAAAATAACAAAGATCGCCGAAACGAGCGTCAGTCCTTAAAATAAGATTAAATATTACAAAACAATCAGTTATTTACTTTGAAAATTAATTTCAATTAAAACTTTATTCCAATGTACTCAACTGAAATTTCGTACAATTCAGAAATAGCAACTTTACAAACGAGCTCCTGTAGAAAATTGAACAAATTATCTCTAACTCTTAGACATGTCTCCTATTTATCGCTTTAAGATAAGCTTAAGTGTTTATACGTACTAGCTGAAGTTTGGTTTCAAGCGATTGGTATGTCGAGATAAACTTTGCTTACTAGGTTAATTTAGAAAGGTTCGCTTTGAGTTTTTCTTTAAATTTTTAATTAAAGAGACGCTAGCAGTTCCTGTTTTGAGTTTCCTTCTCCGTTTCTGTATTCGTCAAATAGAAAGACCCTTAAGCAGTACATTCTACATGGATCTGAACAGCCTCGAATTTATTAAATTACGCTTGATCTACAAACGAGAATGGCATTATAAATAATTTAATTTCATTCAGTCATCAACTCATCCTGTCGAAAGGAGAACACGACTGAATAATGCAAAAGGCTTTCTAATCCAGCTTACGAGTTTGTATATATGCAGTTTCAGAGCCGCCCCAATTCAGGTCGCTCTTCTGAACAGAAACGTCATTTCTGTCACCATCAATTACAGAAGGAATTAAAAAATGATAAACGAAACCCCGTAATGTTGAGCGATGATTATATAAGATTAAAAAGTTATGAGGAGAATTTCATTATATTTCTTCGTCTGTTTACCTGAGGGACATGGTTGTTGCCATTATTTTAAAAGGAAAAATTTGTATGAGATTTTTTTGTTCCTTTAAAGTGTGGTAGTTCTTTTTAAAGGGGATTTTCTGGTCCTAAACATAGACGCTGCTAGAAATTTAAGAGCTTTATGCGAGACTGAGCTGATTTAATTAGTCTGCTTATTTTTAGAGTTGCTCATAACCCAATCCCGTCTCCGTTTATTGAAGCTCATTTCTTTCTTCTTGTTAAATTCTTCTATTTACTTTGTTTTGAGTTCATATTTTATTAAGAAGAAATCTTGTAAAAAAAAAATGCTTATTAAAAGTTTCGTCTTCTTCGAAGAACGCAGGATATTCTTAATTTTGATTGAAAATTTAATATTTCTAAGCCTACGTACTTGTATGGTAGAAAAGTCGCTGCACTAAAGGCTATGCACATAGACTGGGTATCTTCCGTGTCATGAAGTCATCGAAAGATACCAGGATTGAAAAACGTTTAGAGGCTGGGAAGTAATCTTTATTCAAAGAATTTAAACGAAATCTCCACGAACATTAACGTATGAGTCCCATCTGGTAAAATTCTTGTGGCTGTTGGTATGAGTCCATTGCCTAACTGCAAACCCTACGTCAGCGTCGGCATTAAACCGCCAACCGTCGGAACAATATTTTTAATGATTGTTTTGGAGGGCCAAAAACATAGAAACCTCACGGGGACAAGTCGGGGCTGTAAGGTGGATGTTCCGACTGTCTCACAATTTCTTTTGAAGTTGCAACTGGAGCATGTTCTGGACAGGCCTAATCTTCTCTGGGAATCCATGCCAAAAATGTCCATTAGCCCTGCATGAGCGGCCAAAAATTGAATAACATCACGCGGATTATCATTGGACGGATTGTCTATCATGAACTCCATCTTCCAACTTAATTCAAATTAATCCAATTTAGAAAGAAGCTAACAACCAATATGGGTGACAGACACCTCACTAGTACTTATATACCTGACATGTTTATGCAAATGTGCGCTCGGATATCGTCACAATGTTGCTAGCGGGCCGGACCAATATAAAAAGGGAAGCTGAGTGTCGTCGAAAACAGTAGACGTGTTCCATTCTTCAGTTATGGGTAAACGATGCGATTTAACAACCTTCGAACGCGGGATGATTGTAGGTGCTCGGAGCTATGGAGCGAGTATTAGCGAAACAGCAGCATTTGTGGGGTGCTCAAGAGCGGCCGTCGTTAAAGTATTTAAAGACTGGACGGTTGGCAGGAAGACGGGGTCTGAGAAGACGGGCAGTTACATCATTCAGACGGCCGCGTGAGAATCTGGCGGAAACAGCACGAAAGCATGGACCCCGCATGCATGAGTACAACCTTCAGGCCGGTGCGGGCAGTGTTATGGTCTGGGGAATGTTTTCCTGGCATGCGTTGGGTCCGTTAATACGTGTTAAACAACGTCTGAATGGCACAGCATACCTCCATATCGTCGCCGATCAAGTTCACCCTGTCATGTTGATGGCGTACCCCAATGGAGATGGCTACTTCCAGCAAGACGATGCGCCATGCCACAGAGCTCGTATTGTGCAGGAGTGGTTCCAGGAACATGAGGGGAACTTTACCTTACTTCGGTGGCCCCCACAATCCCCAGATCTCACTCCAATTGATCATTTGTGGGACGAAGTCGAACGAACCATCAGACGGCTGGATCCACCACCGTCCAATCTAGCACAACTAGACAGTGCTATCCATCAGGCATGGTGTCAGATTCCTCCCACCACCTTCCAACATCTCGTGGAATCAATGCCACAAAGAATTACCGCAGTATTAAAGGCAAAAGATAGCCCAAGGAGATACTGACAGGGTGGTCATAACATTATGCTCAGTGTACAATGCGTAGAAATAACTGCTTTCCGTTGTCTAGACGACATCTTCGCGGCTGCGTAGCCCAAACATGCTTCTATTGAACAATTCTCGTATGTTAGGAAAAGTGGTTTCCTTTATTTTTACTTGTATCCAGTGTTCTTGTCCACAGTTTCTCGGTGACCCTTCTGCCTTTAAGAAAGGAAGGAAAATGTAAATAATGATGGCGCGAGTAAAGGTATAGTTGAAGATGTTTTTGAGAGTTGGAATAGAAACCGATCTTACGTAGAAGACAGATTATGGTTGAATGTGAGATTGTGGGCAAGAAAAGAAATGGCAGCTCTAAATGCTACCTTTCAGAAACTTTATGCGTCCTATTCTGACATTGTGAATTAATTAAAATTTTTATTAATTAACAAAGATTGTGTGTTTTCCGCAGAATACTTGATGTGTTGTTGAAAAAAATGCTACATTGAAATATTTGCTTAATAGATTCCGAGAATACAGGCTGTATCTGAACATCGTGTACAAACTTGGAGGGGAGATAGTATGGGTGATTTTAAGCAAAAAAGTTCACATGAATGTGGCTCGAATTTGAACGATAACTGAGATATGAACAGAAATAAAAATGCTACCACCAAGATCAACAAGTTAATAACTCAGGTTCTCTAATGCCTAGGATAATGAAATTTGGGGGAATAATAGGCTACATAAAACTGTGTATACCGTTAAAATTTGACCGACTTCCAACGAGTAGTTTCCGCGTTACACAGTCCAGATCGTAACATGTGCTGGGTAGTACTCGCATGTGAGCATGAGTTACGATGTTGACTGCATAACGCGGAAACTACTCGTTAGAATTCGATCAAATTTTAACGGTATACACAGTTTTATGTACCCTATTATTCCCCAAAATTCATTATCCTAGGCCTTAGAGAACCTGAGTTATTAACTTGTTGGTAGCATTTTTATTTCTGTTCATACCTCAGTTATCGTTCAAATTCGGACACACGTTCATATGAATTTTTTTGCTTAGAATCACCCATACTATCTCTCCTCTAAGTTTGTACAGAACGTTCAGATACACCCTGTATAAATGAAAAGTATAAAAAAGCGAAAGAAACAGCAGAATTGCGCCATTCGGAAGTTACTGAAGTTTTTGAAAATTATTTAATTAAAATAAAATTTGTAGCTCTGTCCGCATTTGGCAACAATGAACTAACTCAACAATGAGCTGGCTCAATAATAAATCGCTAGTTATTTACTTTGAATGGACGACAATCCCAAAAACAATATTTAAAGTATCGTTAAAGTCAAATAAATAATACCCATTTGCTAAAGTAAATAAAGGAGTCATAATTTTTCGTAGAATCATAATGTTTAAATCTCAGTTTTCTCAATATTTGAATACACAAACTTATTGGAGTAATAATTTCGTAGCGGGTTGCTGGTAGGTAAATTCAAATTGACATGCAATTTATTTTTCTAACGATAATGACCTATATAGTTGTTATACTATTAAAAAATATTTATTGTAGAATCTTATTATAAAAACAATTTATAGCGGGAATTAATAGATGCCCAATTACGAATTCCTGCTGCTAGTATAATCCTAAATTATCAACAAATATTTTACTTAATAACTTATCTTTCCAGTTACAATAAACAGTTTATCAGTTTTTCATTTCATCAGCAAATAAATTTAAAAAGCCATCCTCGATGTAGCAATTTCTCATATTCGCTTGTTGCTTGTAGTTAACCAATTAACTTGCGCTAGTTGGATAACACAGGATCACGCACTTCGATCGTAATTCATTGGCCGCTAGCAAAAAAAGACGTTGTCGTCTGACAAATCGTTTTGGATATCAATTCCCCTGGCAAAGGCAACGAAGGAAAGAAGGCCCTCCACAAAATGATGTCACAAGAGTCAAGAATAGAAGTTAGCGAGTAGCAAAGCGGCCGCTAATGTCCGTGGTTTTCATCCCTCTGAGGGGAATTTCCATTAAGAATACTCTTTAAAGGTTAATTGCCAGTTGGTTACTGCACCGCTCACCTAACTTCTGCGCTAATTAATCGTAATGTTGCCATTAGAGTGATTAAACAGCTCGATTGGAGTCGTAACTTCAGCTAATGCACCTTAATGTAAAGGATTTGGGATTCTGTTTTACATTCGATGTTTACTGTGTCTTACTGAGTTCGCATAAACTTGATCTGAACTAACCGATTGTTGCGTATTGCGATTATTAAAATGAATTGGTAAAGGATTGTTGATGTTAATGGGTACAGTCATCAGCTGTTCTTTTGTGAAACTAACTTCATTTGGCTATTTGAAATTCAAATTAACGGATGTTTTATCTGTGTGGAGGGGTAAAGATACTGCGTTTAGCATAAATGTCTAAAGTATGAAATTTTTCTATGTCGATAGAAAAGTGTGCACGAAACTGTAAATCCACCCATTTGGGTGACTTTCGGAGAAAATCATGAACGTTTGCCAAAAGTATAAGATTTTGGATTTCCTGGAGATAATTTTTTCGAAAAATATGACGAAGAAATTATTATAATTCTTGAAGAAGAATTCGGCCATATTCCATTCAAAATCATTTTAAAGTTTCGGACTTTCAATTCAATCTTTGTATGACGTTTATGTTTGCATATTATTAGGATTCTTCAATTAAACGTAGATGGAGTGGTTTTTGTCACCTGAAGATGGCTGCCGTTGCAGTCGAAAAGTCTAATGTTCTATATGGATTATTTTAGTTACTTTTTGCCTTTTTTATTTCATCGAATCGGCAAAGAGAATATCGGCGTTGAGTGGTGAATAACCGAGAAATCAGGTGAATTACATATTTTTGCTTCGAAATGTCGTAAGCTCTCAGCAGCATGCAAAGGAATTTTTAAGTTATTTAGTATTTATAATTCCCTTACGCTTATTATTACCCTTAAGAGCGTTAGCAAAAAAGCTATTTCTAGTAATGCACGCTTGGTCTGTACATTTATCCGGCCGTTCGCCGTTTGAACGATAACTTGAAAACGGATTAATTTTTTCAAATTGCGTTTTCAGAAATATGACCATCAAGATTTTAGCTCGGATGTATCAACTTTTCAGGCTTTTTCGTGAACCCCTTCAAGTCGAATTCACGTTGTAAAACAGTGACCGTCAGAATACTAAGATAATGGCATGTCCTATAACAATCGATTCGTCAAGAATGAATACACTGTTACTTTTTATCTTTTAAGGATGTTGACATAGGCACTCGCACGTGATAATCGCTTTGTCGAAGCTCAATCATTCGATTATTGTACTGCGTTGAGCAATAAAATAGACGTAAGTTTGGAAAGAATTAAATGAATTTCCGTTGTTTATTAATAATTTTAGCTAGACTTTAAATTCTCGAATTTAATATTACTTCTACGTCACAGCTAAAACTCCTTCTTGGAATGTTGCAAGATGTTGTTTATTTATTTTCTTGATTATTCCTAGATACATTCGGTAATATTATTTAATTCACACATAATGAATATTAAGAAGTGCAATTAATCTAATCTAGCGAAAATAGCGAAAAATTATTCTATAACACCATTTACAAATTTTAATATAAATATTTTTCTTATTATAGTAGACAATCATAACCAAATAAAATTCTCAAAATGGCATTATGATAACCCTCAAATTTTTTTAATGAGTTTTTTTGAACTGAAGATTCCGTATTGAATAGTTGAATAAGTAGAAAGAAAAATAAAAAAAAATTCGTAAAGTGATGTAGGTACATAATCCGTCAATTGGGAACTAAAATCCATCCAATATATTTATTTTCTATAACAATGATTGGCAATGTAAATCCCAACTCGTACTACATTCAATAATAATTATTAGTCTGCTGAACAATTGTCCTGACACAAGAATTTTTTGCTTAATTTTTTTTTTTAGTTTATTAATGTTTTTGTCCATACGTGTACAGTAACTATTGCGCCTTTGCATTGCCTTTTATTTTTTATTTGCACTCTGTTCAAACGTCAAGGTAACATTATGTAAGAAATGATTCCGTTGCTATTTTCACTCGAATACTTTTGTCTTGTGTGCGTGTTTGCGTTTATTAATAACGTTTCAACTTTTAGCGTCTGGTTGTTCCAGTCATTTTCCTCCGCTGTCTGTGGGCTTCTCTCTTTTTTTTTATGAAAAAGTTGACTTTTTTTTTTCAAAAAAGGAATTCTCTTCAATGACAGCGTCTTAAAAGATTACGACAGAAGTTAATTCTCCTCTCGTCTGAAACCCCTCCAGAAAAAGGAAATACAAAGGCCAAGGAAAAAGAAAAAAAGAAGAGAAATCCATGATGCCACGGACATTTTCTATTAATAACTCGGTCTGAGTCATGGCTCCCCTCCTCCTACCTTCTCCCCCTCTCGTTCTCTTTACCAAGTGGATCTGTCAATTATTTTTTCTAACACATTTCAAACGCAGTCTGCTGAAGAGTAGGATTAACCTTGGGATCGCTCGCCCCGTCCTTTTAATAACGATTCGGGACGCAACGAACCATCATCAGTTGCTTGCTATAATATCCGCGTGTTCACTCGACTTGTCTCCTTCTGATCCCCTTTGCCTTATGTAGTATCTTTTTTTTTCCCTCTTGCTAAAGAGGGTGTTTTACCACTGTTACAAATCCATTATCGAGACCCCTTTGTTCGAATTAGATTTATATTTAAGGCACCTTCATGGACAGTGATTCACTCTGCGGCAATTCCATCTGAGAGAGGCGAGACTTCATTTTCGAGAAGTAATAACGAAAAACAGCTGCTTGGATTTATTTTAAAAACATTAGTGCACGATTCTGTTTTACACCTTCTTCATGAACCTTAAACTAGAATTAGCAGCTCTTGAAATAACAGGAATTTCCTTTGGTAAATCCATATGCCAAATCGTAACAACGGCTAAGCATGTCGTCACACTAATTCTTTTCTTGCTATTTTAAGCAAAATGATATTTTGCAATACAAACGTTTTTTAATTTAAGCGCAATTCAAATTTTAATTTACTGCATTTTTAATTAATGCGACTCGACTTAAAAGGGATAAGATAAGTTAAAACTTGAAGCCTAATATTACTTCGAAAGTGGTCAACCTTCACAATTTGCAGCCACACGTTGATAGAATGCCTCTGGAATTTGCTGCCATTCTTCTATTAGTGTTAGTAAAGCCAGTCACCGAATTGGGAGTGTCCTAGGCAGCATATTCTTCTCAAATTGGTGAGATCGCCTTGAAATTGTGTTGATCAAAATCCAGAATCCCAGCGAAACCAGAATTGAGCATCTTATATCATGCGCATTATATCAAAAGCTCAATACTAAACAGGTGTAAATTAAATGTTGGGTGCTACTTGGAGGATCTTTTCCTAAGGACAAAAATAAAACGAAAATGTTCGTGAAAGTTTTTTAATAGACGCCATGCGTTTCGAGAGAAATGACTTTGAAAGGGATGACGTCAAATTTTATTCGCAACACATGGGCTAATAACTCGGCTTCTTTACCATGTATTTCCACGAAAATTGAATGGCTTATAGGAAGTATATAGCCCGTTAACCGTTCCAAATTATAGGCATGTATGTCCATTATTTGCGGAGATAGAAGCTCGATATCAGTATCCGGCAGTTCGGTCACTATTCCTTACAGTTCCGTTTGCGGTCACTGAGAATGGGATAACCTGAAAGATAACTGCCGTCACTATTCCTATTCCATTTGAGATAGTACTGGACAGTCGATTTAGCATTAAGACTGTACTGGTGGATGTTCACATCCTTCGCCTTATAACCTTGGGATATCCTTACGTTATGTGTTTCAAGCCATTTTCCTGAAAGTAAGCAGCATTTATCTTTGCTTTAGATCCCACCTTTTTTGATGGTCAGACGTCCATTGTAGGTGTACCCAGCAACCACCATGAAACTCACCCATTGTCGATAAAAAAAAAAAAATTGCCCGTGTCTTGCCATCTCTCGACAGATAGATCTAAGGTGATTAGGTTCTTACATTTGTCTCTTGCCAAATAGCGTTCATACAGTTTTCTGTTGTTGGTCTGTCTCTCTGCAATGTTTCTTGGCAACAAAGCGTCAACTCGGGACTTATGACGGCTTCTAATTTCAAATCTTGACGAATAATACGGTTTACCGAAGCAGTAGAGGTTTCCAATGGCCTCTTAACTGTTCGAGTGTTAGCTGTAGTATGAGAAAAACGGGAATGTGTTTTTCATTGATTGTTCGTTTTAAATTAAAATATCTATTTAGACAATAGAGAAAATTACTGAATAAGAACGAAATAATTAAAGTACTTAAAAGTGTTGTGGTTCCTGAGGTAGAATACGGAGTGGTGACATGGGCCGCTGCACCAAAAATTTATATCAAAAGGTGCAAATTGCGTATAATGATATAATAAGAGTTAGGTTTAATCTCTCTATATTGGATACGTGTGCTGTATATGACTTCCCTCCGCTGCAATACATTAGCATCTACGTTAGACTCAAGGAATTATATCGAGCAATAACTGATGAAGACCATCCAATGTATTTTGTAAAAAACTGGATGAATAATAATCCAATGACTAGAGAATTCCATAGATTTAAGATAAACCCACCAAGAAAAATTCCTAATTGGTTGGAAAAGATTTTTCCATATAACATTCTTAAGTATTGGAATGAAATGATTTTCGATAGCCGTTCTCAGATTATTTATTGCAACAATGAACGATGTCCTAATCATAAATGTCATGCTTTTAAATTATTAGGTGAATTGGCACAAAATGATTGTAGGATTTGATTTACTTTACTTATTTCACATCGGAATGCAAGATAATAATAATAATTTGGATCCACTTGTCTTCTGGATTTGATAACTTTTTGGAACTAACGAAACTTTTCCTTAACACGATTCTATTATTCTGGAATAAGAATAATCATCGATCCAATTTTTGAGGGCATTTTGGCAGAAAACTTGAAAAATGAAGAATGGAATAAGCTCGAGTTTTCCCGAATTCTAGTGTAATATTTCACGAGCCTCGTGCATTTCAAACCCGTGCTATGACATTTTAACAATCATTACCATAAATGTGAAACAACTCTCCTTATTGTACCTCGGCGATTATTTTTTTTTATGGTGCAAAGGGATTCTAATCTAACTTTTAGCTAGTAATGCTTCTATCGAGAGGATATACAGGTTTCTGTTCAAACATGGCGTTCGTCTATAGCTAATAAAGCTTTGAATTTAAGCTGATTAGCTCAAAATGATTCTTGACCCTCGTATATGCAATTCTTGCCCAAACTATATCTCACGTTTATGAATTAATAAATGACGTTGCTTTATTGACACTTTTCTTCGGAAATTTCAAAATTCTTGTAATTCTACCAAAAGTGAAACCTTTTCTTTGATGATCTGTTGGAACGGTATTGTGAATGTAAAATGGAAATGAAGCGTTTGTTTGTATTTTTTGTTTGTTTTCGCTTATTTTTAGATGCAACTAGACCCAAATATTTATATATGAGATTTTATATTTGTAAATGAATAAAGCTATAATCTACATGCAATACTTTCGCATTCTGAAAGGGAGTTTAGTTTTCTTTCCATTTTCTACAGAAAATACCTCAAAAAAGAGATACTTTTGCTTTCTTGCTGAGATGCGTAATTTTCAGAAATGATTAGTCACGATAGGTGAATAGACTTCTTCGCTAAATCTAAACACTTTCATGGAAAAAGAGATTCTATCTGAAAATGTTTATCATCAAGTGGAAGATGTTTTGAAGGTTGAAAAACTTTCCATTTGACTTTTAATTTCTTTCCAATTACCAGGTAAACAAACATTCGAAGGCTTTGCCAAATTCGAGCGAGAATAAGGAGAGAAGTGTTAATTTGGCAAAAGCAAGCCAATGATGTAATGTCTTCCGGACCCACCATTCTCTTAATAGGAGTGGATTCAAAGGTTATCTGAAGATCACAAAAGACGTTGAAATAGAATCAATGGAACCCGTAATGAAGCAAGCAGGGAACTCCGTTGGCGTGTCCATTTTCAAGTCCGTTCACGCGTAATTGTTTACACCCACTGCGTTTAATTAATCTGAATTACTGGGTGAATGGAGAGCCCGACTGATTTGGACGGGTCACGCCTCAAGGCAATTCTGTGCAAGGAGGACATCGTGAATTTTCCAAATTGCCCATCTTACTTTTAATACGCATTTCTTCTTCCCACTCTTGCAGGCCTTTTGAAAGAAAATTAATTTGATGTGACAAAGTTTCGGCTTACTCGATTTTGCCACTGCTTAGAGTTGTCATTTTGGGAGCATCTGGTCGCCGTTGACATCTTGATTTCTCATAAGAATAATTCGTTATGTTTTTAGTAAACACAGTGGCATTTTTTTTTTGTTGTGACGTTTTTCGATTGGAAAAGCAACTGGAGTGCGGTCAAAAGGAAGTGTTTTTCACGACAGCACCCAGAGGGTTGCTTCCTAGCAATGGCTTTTGCAATTATCGATTGGAACTGTTGATCACACTGGAGGCGAGAGAGTGTCACCATGTTTCGATAATATTTCACACCGTTGTCTAGAATACTACATAAAAAAAAGGAGAAAACTCAAACAATGTCTTATTCGGAGAGTGTAAATTTAATGAAGTTTGTTTGCACTGTTAAAGTGCACAACTTTGATGATCACTTCCTTGGTTAAATAACCGTTAATAAAAACTAAAGTATGCGGAATATTCACATTATAATTCAGTTGTAGGTAAATGCGTGGATCTGGGTTACCATACGTTTCGGTAGTTAGCTTAATTTTGTCGGTAGTTTTGTAAAATAATTCATTTTATTTAGTAGCTCTTTATTTATAAATTTACTTATTGCTTTACTTTTTCCTTGGATAAATGTTTATGTATTTTTAAACATTTAAGTAACCGTATCATGAAAGGCAAAATAGCGCGCAAAATAGATGAATAATCAAGAAAAACAGCACTTGAGTGGGGTTTTTTTTTTCGTGCAAAACAACCAAAAACTTGATTTTGAGTTGAGTTCTCTTCTCTTTGAGATCTTCAGTTCGAATACAGTTAATTTATATTTGGATAAGAATATTTTTAATAAGAATTTAATTTGAAACATCTATTTTGATAAATTTATATTTTTAAGAATTTCAATTAAAATTTATATATATTAAACGTTAAATTAATTCAGGGTTATAATTGGTTCTGAATTACGTAGTTAAAAACTGACATCGTATATTGTATAGGTTAAAAATTAGTAAAGCTTTGTTTTATAGAATAATTTTTGTGTAGTTTACATAATTTTTTTTAGGGTATCATTGAAATTGATTAAATTTGCAGCATGCAAAATTTCGCCTCATAACTTATGAAATAAAATCATCACTTTAAAATAAAGGGAACTGACAAATTTCTTACTCTAAATTGCATGATTTTATGGTTTGTTTATTTTTCATTAAGTGTAATGAATTCTTGTTTAGATTTGCTTATTAATCTAATAACCAACAGGTGTCATTTGCACCCTCTGTCTTCATTAAGAAAGGGAAAAATAAAAGCTTCTTGAGCTAAAAACTCGACAAATATCGTTGGTGAACTTTGATCTCTTCTTTTTTTTCGAATCCTCTTAACACTTATCCTTTTAGTATCCATGCTCTTGCAGTTAATTGGTCTAGAGAGAGCGAGAGAGTCATTAGACTGGATGGATTTTTCATTTTTTCTTCTTTTCCATGTTCAAGGTCAAGTTCAACTTCATCCTTTTTCGAATGATGGGAGTGGAAATGTGTTCTAGATAAACCACTGAGCCTTCAGATGGTGAACCGACATCCTCGAAAGTTGGCCGAAGGATTTCCAACTGAAAAGATTAACGATTTCATCCATTCTGTGTGTCCATGAGCTAGGGCTGCAGTTCTTATTCATTTGCTGAGTCGGTTTCTCTCATAATGTTATGAATAGATTTTCTTGCTTTGTTCCTGCAATATAAATGGATTAATCTTTTAATATAATATTATTAGAGGTTAAGCTATGCAATAATTTATGGAAGGTTAAGCTACTTTTTTTTTTAACTTTTTAATGAAGTATTAAAATGTTATGCGTATTGCCATCTTATTAAAAGTTGTTAGATTTGTTTTTGTTTTGTTTTTTTAATTGGAAATTTTTAAATTGAATTTTTATTAATAACGTGCTTCATTGAGACTGGAAATTCACTTATCAGTTCATTTTAACTTAGTTAATCTATCTCATTACGTATATAGCACAAAACCTTATCTTAAAGCTGATTTTCTTTTCACGGGTGCTTTAAGAAAATATACATAGTGCGGATAAGGAATAACTTATTCGTAATTTATTCTTTAAAAATGAATTATTAAAATTTTTTCTATAAATTATTTTTCCTAGTGCATTTTTAAAGTTAATAACGGCTGATACGATTCCACTTTCCTGTTTTGTGGTTAATCTTTGCGTTACAAAAATAATTGTGCAACAGCTTAGAACGTTTGATAACGTCCAACTGCGATATAATCTCTTTACTAAATAGGTCTCCCCTCAAAAAAATTTCCCCATTCGTCTATTTAAATTTTAAAGTTTTATGTCGAAGGCTTTTATTTACTTATGAGGGTGTTTGTTTTTTGCTTGACCTAGCAACAAAGTGGCGTCAATCTAGCATGATGATTGGCTTGGCTCTAAGCCCACAAGATACCCCCCCCCCCCAACTCATAAACCTGTTCATCATGATTGAAGCCCAAGTGGTATTTTCAAACCTACCTTCGACATCATTTCTGCTGGTCAGTCTGTTCGAAACGTAAACGGTCCTTTAGTATTCATGCATTGTCACATGAGTTGGCAATATTAGCCAAGATGTTTGCACTTTATTGATAACTGTCCATTTTGAATCCATCCTATGTGCTTTAGGATAGTGCATAAAATTAATTTCTTCCCAAATTAGGATGACTGGAAGAAAATTGTTTTAATTTCATGAAAAATTTATTTTTTTAATATACTTGCTGGAAAACGATTAATTTTTTTTAATGCTTATTTACATATATACAGAACTTTATTAGCAGAGTGATAATTATAACGAAACCGAGAATAAAGAGCACAGAAAAAGTCTCGAGACATATTATAAAATTAACCTATTTTAAAATTCATGATTTCATTGTTTATTAACCCTGCATACCTAAAGTTCCTCGATAGTCCTGAGAAGCTAACGGTTCGTCATTTCGACGATTAATTTATTTTGTAATTATTTTTCCATAACAAAAGCAGTTTTATTGAATAGGTTTTAATTGTAAATAATACATACTTGATAAAGCCCCAAATTCAAAGTTAAAAATTTATTTAAAGTTGACATTATTTGTACAGATTTGTTAATGTATATTATATTTTGAAATCGGTGAGACCTAGGACATCTATGATTTTATGTCTTAGGTTTACCGGCAGTGTAGGCACTTTTTTCTTGAGTCACCACTCTCCTAAACGACAATATTATAGGTAATGAAAATCTGAAAAAGAAAGGCTGAATATAACGAACTTAAACAAAAAAATCATTATAGGGAAAAATTCCTTATATAAGTTCCAATCAAATAAATCTTGAGAATGACGAATGTTTGCATTTATCTGTATAACAAATTTTCCGTATAAGGAATTTTTTGGAGGTCCCGATGATTTCAATATAAGGAGTTTCAACTGTAGTCAATTATATTCAATAGCAAAAACTAACACAATAACTAACCATTCGTCCAAACAATGATGTGATATCTCAAGAATTAAAACCATTATTTATTGAACTGTGAGAAAACCCAGCAGCGAATAAGTTGACACGTGAGCTCAAGCGAAATAGCCCGAATGATAAAAAGTTACAACAACATTTTTATCTAATGTTCGTCGAATCGATGTTAGCTATCTAGGGTATAAAAATGCTTAAAGTTGCTTATATGAATGCATGGAGTTAATTAAATTAAATCGTCATCAGTTTATCGCAAATCATTTTATTAAAGAGATGATTATCAAATCCAAGGGTTTTTATTTCAAAAGAAGATTCCAATCGATTTAAAAGTTCAAGTGTAGAAAAATCTATTACTATATCAATAAAAAATGAAAAACACGTAGCACATTTGTTTAAGCAACTTGAACCATTTGGAACTAAATGAAATTTTGTGGCATTACTGCATAGGAACATATTGACACCAATTTTGGATAAAAAAAAATGTGGTCAGCTAAAAAGAAAATATCATTTTCCATTGATAATAAATTTAGAATGTATGTCCATTTTAAAAAACTAGTTTAAACCAGATTCACAAGTTCAGTTAACCATTAGGGAAACTATACAGGGTGTTTCTAAATTATCTCCCGTTTTATACATGTGTATTACTCAAAAACTATTGCAGATTTTAATGTGATTTTTTATTCATAAAGAAAAACTCAAACAGTTTGTTATCATGCCTTAATAAATTTCAATGTGCCCGCCATTTATGGCGTGGAGGACGTCAAAGCGAAACTCTGTTCCTCCCATGTTCGGGCTAGCATTTCGGAGGTGATTACAGCGATTGTTTCAATTATTCTGTTTTTGAGAGTTTCAATGTCATCAACGTTGGTCTTGTACATTCTGTCTTTCACATATCCCCAGAAGAAAAAATCCAGAGGGTTCGCAACGGGTGAGCGAGGGGGGGGGGGCAAGGGATTGGCCCATCCCTTCCAATCCATCGTCCTGGAAAGTTCGTATCAAGGCACTGCCTAACTTGCAGGCCCCAGTGAGGAGGTGCTCCATCTTGTTGGTAGATTGTTGGGCAGTTGTTCCACCTGTGGAATTAGGTAGTTCTCCCCAACATATCTAGGTAGGTGGTAGCGGTAATGGTGTCTTCAGCGAAAAAGAAAGGTCCGATTACTCGATCATGCATTAAAGCGGACCAAAATGCTGACCCGAACATGGGAGGAAATCGAGTTTCGCTGTGACGCCCTTCACGCCATAAACTTGAATGGGGAACACATTGAAATTTATTTTAAGGCATGCTAAGGTACTGAGTTTTTCTTTGTGAATAAAAAAAAAATCACGTTAAAATCTGTAATAGTTTTTGAGTAATAAGCATGTATAATACGGGAGATAATTTAGAAACACCCTGTATAATGGCGACCTATGTTCAATATCTGATAGTTTGCTATCGTTGGCTTAATAGTTATTTACAAGTTTAAGCTCATTAACATCTTGAAGTTAATTTTTTCATTAGTAATTGTTAGTGAGCTTCTCGATCAAGTCGAATTTAATTATTTAGTCGAATAAATTTTATTTTATTTATAAAAAAAAAATTAAGAAAAAAATTAGCAGCCATGTAGTCAGAATATTTTGTTAGATTTTTATGAAATTATTGAGCTTCCGCGACTTTAAGTTTATTAAAATTCCATTTAAGCAGATTTCCTAATCAACAGATGTGTTAGGTTAGAATTCTTTAAATAGACATTGGTCAGTTTTTGTTCGACTTCTTCTATATTGCTAATTCGTTTCTTTTAATGTGTATATAAATTCGTGGGAAGATTATTAATTTTGCCAAACCTTCCTCGACGATTTTTTTCCTTCTATTTTTATTAATATTCTTGTATATGTGAATTCGATTTTCCTGGAGCATTTGCTTTAATTACGCAATTATGCAATTAACTAGTCAAATTTTTTTTCAAGATTAATTTCCTTACTTGGAGCAAAATTAATTTAAATAAATTAGCATTACACTGGCTTAATAGGGGTTTTTTTTTCCTATGTTTTTTCATTTGAGATAAGATGCTTTGATTATTTTTTTTTTTTTTTTAATTTTCCGGTTCGGCTTCGATCGAGCCGTTTATATAAGTAATAGTCCTAAATTAGCTATCGAATTCTAAAATAACAATTTGTGCCTTTTTGAATTATTAATTTTTATTTATTAAAGTTGATGACTAAAATTAATTTTACCAGTTTATAAAAATTTTTTCAGGATTTAATGGAATTCGCATGCTGAATTATCCATTTAAAGGATCCAATTTAACTGAATTTGCATCCAATATAACTGAATTTTTAGTGGAAGGACTCCAAAGATGTCGGAAACTTTCTGGTGACATTCGACTTCACGATAAAACATATGCATGCATCGACGGTAAAATCGAGAGTTATCAACTTGTCCCAAGAATATCAAAAATCATGGGATACCTATTCAATATCGTATAGACCTCTTTTGCCCCGCGAATTGTAGCAATTCGACATGGCATAGACTTTCATCAGTTGGAATTCGACATGGAATAGAACATTAGATAACATCTCAAATATGTTCGAGGGGTTAATTGTCTGACGAACTAGGTCACAAATTCATTCGTTGGAATTGTTCAAAATGCTCCTCAAGCCAATCGAGAGTCGTGTTTGCCCAGTGACATGGCGCATTGTCCTACTGGAATATCCTATTGTTGTTAGAGCACATACAGGGCTGCAAGTGCTCACCAAGCAGCTGGACATAACGATTCTCAATCAATTATAGGTCCAGTTTAATGACAGGACCCAAACCCTGCCATGTAGACACGCCCCATGCATTGATGGAGCTACCACCAATTTGCACAATGCCTTCCTGACAACTTAGGTCCACGGCCTCATGAGGTTTACGCCACACACGAACCCCTTCATTAGTTTTCATAGCTTGGTCCGACGAGTCACGATTCAAGTTATGTGTTTCCAGTCCAACGGTTATGTTCACGAGCCACGGTGAATATGTTCTGGCTATGAGTAGATCTTCGCTGCCGTATTCATTCAATGACAAATTTCGCTGTGCTGACCTGATAGAGATGTTTCTAGTAAACCCTCATTGAATATGTTGCTAATTGATGTAGTGATGTGTGTCTGTTACGAAGGACCATTCTGCTCAGATGTCGCTGGTCACTGCACTGTCCATGATGGGAGGCAATGCTTGAAATGATCGAGGAATGTTAAATGCCGGCATCACTTCAGAAATGGTATGTCCCATGCGTCTAGATCCAATTCCCTTTCCGCGTTCAAACTCTGATAATTCTTGTCGTGTAACCATAATCACGTTACAAGAAGTTTCGGACGACTGTTAATGGTCCAATTGACAGCGCTGATAGCGCTCTGTTTATGTATATGTCTTTTACGCGATGCAAACGACAACTGAACATTTGCATACGACACTCCTATGACTTTTGCCACTACAGTGTAAGGGTCACTGTAGCAATGTGGACTTCTGTGATATTGCAAGCCAAGTGGCTTGGTTCATTGTCCTGTTGATAGTTGTCATCTTCTTGGAGGTAGATTGTAGACAACGAATGGATGTTGTCGTCAATAATGTTGTATATGCTGCTTTGTTAAGGCCTAAACCGTGCCATGAAAACTATTATTTTGTCTACTATCAAATGATAGTCAAATACTATTTTCACCACATCTTGCATGGTGCAACAGAATTCTTGACTCATGGCCATTTTCATTCTGAATATGACTTCGCTTTGAGTAGCCGGTTAGATTCTAAAAATCCTTTTGCGAACACTGGCATCAACTAATATTTGTCGCCCATTGTATACATGGCCATTTCGTTCTGAAGCTACTAGTCTTTCCTGTGTTGTACATGAATGACAGTGTTTTTTTACCTAACCACTACCTGGTAGTTCTTATATGTATATGGAACAAATCACTGTTTCGAGATGCCGTGTTCCTAATAAATAAATAAGTCAGCCTAGAATGTAGCAATGAAATTAAAATCTTTCATTAAAAAAATCATTTTGGTTTTCTTTTATAAAATATCAAAAATATTTACTTAAAAATATTTTTAGCACTTTTTTTAATTTTTTAATCTATCTGTGGAAGCTCAAACTTTTTTTTTTTTTATAAATATTGATGTTTACATTTATCTTAATATTTTCACGCTTGTTTATCATTTGCAAGGAGTCACGTTCTGTAAAAAGCGTCAACATGGTAAAGGAAGTTCAGAAATAAAAAAATATCGACTTTTTTTTATTTTACGAGACCCTATTGCAATCGTCATTTGGTTTATGACCTAATTACAATGGCTTCCGCACAAAGGAAGGGTTTATGATGAGAGTCAGCAGCTTAATTATAAAAATCGGCCAGCCTTAATAAAAGCATTCACCAGTTCGTATAGGATGCCCTCTCTTAAGGAGAGTATAGCAATCGTGTTTTGACGCAGGTGTGTTTGACAATATAATTTTGCGACTTTGAGTGCACGGAAAAATTTCGCCTCATTAGCACTGAAGCAAGAAAATTACCAAGGAAATACGTAGAAATGAGTTCAGCTAACTTTTATGACTGATAATCGATAGAGAAATAAGATATCGAAGAGTTCTTTTATGGCCACTAGAACGCTGACAGTAGCACCAATTGGAACTAGGGACTGATTTGGATCAAATTACCTTCATAACGAAATCCCATATAACTACAACGTCAGTTAACAGAGAGAAAATTAATATAAATGGTTGCAAGGAAAAAGCTTTATTAAAACTTGTTGTTGATCTTGGAGGGATTCTGAATTGATCAACAGATTATAATTCGTAGATTATTATTATTATTATTATTATTATTATTATTATTATTAATTAAAAGCGAGGCATGACAGATAATACTTCATTTAAATCGCTTCTTTATTTGCAGTTTTTAATCTTAGCACGCGAACTTTATTCTTTTCCAGTGACTCATTCTCTTGTTACATCCGAAACTTTGCAGTCATTAAAATTACATTAGTTTTGGATTCTTCTGGCGTTAATATTTTACCCTCTTCCTTTTATCTCGAAACAGAAAAAAAAAGAAAAAGAAAAATATTTCCGGAATTAAGTCGGCCTTTTCTCCCCTTCATTGCCATTGACTCCTTTGGTATTTTGCTTGCTTAATGGAGATAATTTTTTTTTGCCTATACTTTTCCGTCTAGTAAATATCTTCTTCGACGAGGATTCTAAATGTCCAGACAATTTTTTATTGATGACAATGTTATTTAAATAAAGCAATAACATAAATACGAGGATTGCTCAAAACATAATGTTCTCTTACCCCTCCCCCTCGCTCTTCATAAACTATTTGCTCAAATTGAATGAAATTAACTCTCAATATTAATGAATGTTTTCTGAAGCAATTTTTCTACTTTATTGTACGTCCTTGCGCCAGCGTGAAACAATCGCACTCGCCATCTTCAATTCTTTTGCTATGCAGAGCCTCTATTTTCAGAAAAATGAAAATCTTCAACTACAGGAAGGAGCACAGTGTAACAAACTGTTGGTGGTTTGTGACTCACGAACATTATTAGCATAAATGCGATTCAAAATATTTGGGCTGGATCATGCAGCTGCGTTTCTGCACGTGAACATCTTTAACATATTGAACATCTTTAACTGTGTCACAATAAACTTCAAGAGTTTTTCTTTAAGAAAACGTATGTTGTGTGTCTATATTCTGAATAGCTTTGATGTAATACATTTTTAAAAGTGTGAAGTTCTTTTGTAATCACCCTGTATAAAGAATTTTATTTTTAAGTAGTTATTTACCTTAACCCGATAAGCTATCCATAGTAAGTTGCCTGGAAGCAACAAATGGCCATAGCGGGTTAAGGTAAATACTATGAGGGTTGCTCAGAAATAATGCCCTGCATTGCTTTTTATCAGCCAATAATATAGAAGAGAAAATGAAATTTTGCATGATGCAAATTTTAATTTTATCGCATTTTTGCGCGGAGAAAGAAATTGGTGAACATTTATAGATGTTTATGCGCTTTGTCTCAGGTGTGAGGTCGGGACTCCGCGGTGGCCACTTTGCAAGTTCCAGGTTATTGTTTGCTTTACCAATCCACCGCTGTGATTTCTTTTTATGGGGGTGTGTAAAGGACAAGGTCTTCACCCTATCCCTTCCCCTTCCCCGTGACCTAGACGAGCTAAAAGAACGCATTACGGTAGCGATACGTGGGATTGATGGAGACATGTTAATGCGGGTTTGGGACGAATTCGACTACAGGGGGGCATATTGAACATCTTTAACTGTGTCACAATAAACTTCAAGAGTTTTTCTTTAAGAATCCGTATGTGGTGTGTCTATATTCTGAATAGCTTTGATGTAATAAATTTTTAAAAGTGTGAAGTTCTTTTGTAATCACTCTGTATATTGTCAGTAGGCGGTGGCGGTGGCCTGGTGGTCTCGTCGGTTATCTCGCTGAACGATGGAGTTAAGCAACTTCAGGCGCGGCCAGCTGCTGGCTAGGTGACAGCCAGTGGCTTGAGGACCACTGCTGGGTGGGACGGCTATTTGGGGCACAGCTGTTGGGGGACTTTAGTCTGACCCATCTGCTGAGTGACCAGTGCTGGTTGTCCAGCAGCTGGTGATAGCCACTGGTTTGTTCGTCCGCCAGCAGCTCTTCCATCATGAACCCCCCGTGCTTCGGAGGGCACGTTAAGCCGTCGATCCCGGCTGCTATTGTCATCTCGTAGCAGTCGTTAGTTACTGGGATGGTGTAAAACTCCCTCGAAGACTCCTCTTCTGCGATAATCTACCCTTTGTATAAGATACATACTGTCAGTAAATGGCAGTTTAATCTTTAATTTTTTGCCTGTTCAAGTTATGTTCTTTGAGACTATCTTCACTGCAGCTTCCCGTCATCTAAGCTGAAAGCTCAGAGTAGACATTTTCCCAAGTGAATGCAACGATATTTATTAAGCTATATTATTTTAAAAAAAAATACAGAATAATACAGAATACTATAATAATTCATAGTCAAAAATTGTCAAAACTTCTCTTTTCTAAAAATAATGTGAATAAATCCTTTTTCAATGTTGTCCTTGTGGCATTTTATCAATTTGTTTCAGCCAATCCAATTTAATTAGTGAGTCACTATGATCGCTCTTCAAATCAAATTATGAAAGTTCCATAATTCTTGTTTTCACAATACAAACTAAAAGGAACAGCAAAATTAATTCCAAAGAAAGAACATATTTGAAAAAATGGAAAGAAAAATTCTGAACCCAGGATTTGATCCAAGTCGCAGATTGTTTCCTTCTATATTTTCAAATATCATTACCTGATGTTTAAAGACTTAGCTCCAGTTTATATTCATTATTTCTTAAAGAATAGCTTTCTTTGTTAGAATTCAAAACTGATGTGGCTAAAGCCTTATCCAAAGAAATTAAAATAAAACAGGGTAGAGCAAATAGCAGTCAAATACAAATTCAGTTGCAACAAAAATAAGAAGAGGGCCAGCTAAACCAACACCTTCTAGACACAAGGCCTCGACACGGAAGACTCTGACGTCATACAGTAGCAGCAAGGCTAACTATAAATACAGGCCGGGGCTGTCGAAAATCACCTTTTACATTGTTTTCGACTGCCCTGACCTGTATTTATAGTTGGCCTTGCTGCCTACTGTTTGACGTAAGAGTCTTCCGTGCCGAGGCCTTGTGTCTAGAAGGTGTTGGCTAAACCGTATCACGTGCTGAAGTAGATGGACTAGACAATGGATGCACTATAACGTGAAGAAGCAAAGATGCAAACTTCCAGGATGCAAGGGCATCTTAATGATAAGTTGCAACATTTATTTATAATGTAATTTGTTATTTAATAAATTTAAAAAAGCTGAAATTATTGGCCGTTGTTGCCATAAGGCAACCAGGTAGTAAAGAATAAAAAATTTAAATGTTTAAATTGGTGCTTAATTGGCTTAATTATGAATATCAGAAAATTTTATTTTTCTCCAGATTTATGTTGGGCCATATAGATTGACAATGGGCAAAACACACAGCTATGGTTTCTTGTGCTTTATATTCTTCGGTTTAAAGCAAATGAAAAATTTCATATCTCTTAGGGTTCTAATGTTTAGCTTTTTTCTTATTTTTAGTTTTAATTTTTTTCGGACTTTTCCTTAGTATGGAATTTTTATGGCAGCATAAATTTTGTTTTCTTGCTTTCCCGTTAGAATCTTCCTCACTTTTTTTTCTTGAGCATGATAATTCCCTTGGACTTTATGACTGTGAGGGACCATTTGAGCAAACAGCGTTGACGTAATGTGGTTCATAAAAATGTAAGATAAGCCTATGGGGTTTGACGGCTATAAAAACCATGGAAAATAATGTTTAAATTGTTCATTTACACCAAATTGCTTTACAAAAATATTATTAATTTTCAAATGAATTGTCGTAAGTCGTTACTTTCTTTCGAGTGCATGAAATGGCGAAGCCTATTAACAAAACAACCCAAATATTTCAGTTATTATCAATTATAAATTTTACTTTTCTTGGTTATATAAAATATCCGATTCCTATACCTTTAGTATTAATTAAAAGTATTTTTCTGGATTGCTCTTGAAGTTAGTTTTTATTTTCAAGAGTAAATACAATGTTATTTACACCTCAGAATGTATGCTCCCAATTTTTCAATGCTCACAGAAAGCATGGTTAATTCGAAGGGAAATTGGCCAATAATCCTCCATGCTGACCAAATATATATATAATTACTAATATTTCATCTCCCTGTTGTGGAATTATTCAGTTACTTTTACAGTTGGTCATTGGAGCTTTTGCATTCTTTAACGACTATTGGCCTCCTGAAGAAACCTTTAAGTGTTTAATCACCTAACTAATCTTTCCTACAGGTGTCGGGTTCCCCCATAAATGCAAACTTCTTCGCCATTAATCTGCTATAAAGGATTTTTACATAATTGTTGGTTCGTTCATTGGCTATTAGTTCGATACGTTTATTAGTTTGAAATCTCGCTGCACAAGGAAACCCGAGAGTACGTTGAACATCTCGATTTAGAACGCAGTTTCCTTTTAAGTTTTCTAGCGAATATGAGAAATGTTACGCAATGTTATATACGCACAAGCCTAAGAGTAAAAGTAATAAAATTTAATGAGCGTTTTTACATTGACGGATGTTGAGTTAAGAGATAATAAAATTATTGGATACATTATATACGAAGTCTAACCATGGCCGACGTGAAGGCGAGGGGACATTAAAATGTCTTTCTTGTTGGCCTTGGTGGGATAATTAATAATCGTCGGTTTGGGAGTGGGATGTTCATGAATTTATACATAAAAAGGTGTGAGATGTTTACTTTGTTTTATTTTAAAATGATGATTCCTTGAAAAAAGATTATTCCTTTTATGTGTATCTATCGCAGTCCATCGTGAATCTGTAATAGAGATCGCCCTCTTGAAAGTACCATTTATTCATATAAATAGCTGTATAAATTGATCCGTCTCTTTTGGTATCTGTTGTTTGTCATATGGCGCCATTCAACTGGTTGCACTCCTTGGTCTCACCGGGAGATATCATCCTTCTAAGCTGATTGACGTCATTCCGACGAATGTGAAATGCTCCTCCAGCGCATATCAATCGCGGCCGAGTTCCCTCTTACAAAACGAGCTCGACGAACCGTTTCATTTCATTTTCCTCTGTTACTCGGTAGCAAAACGCTTTTGGTCCCTTGTCCTGTCAGGTGCTTTCGATTACATGAATCAAGGCAGAGAAGAAATTAAGTTAACCACCGAGTGAATAGAGGAAATCGCCGCCGACTCGTCTTCCTTCCTGTTGCAGCAGCTCCACCCGATATCTTTGCCATCTCTCCGTGATCAGCATCTTCTATTTAAATTACTCTTGGAGGGAAAAAAAATTCTTTCAATATTTTTCTTCTCGACTAAAGCTCCCCTTCTCTTGTCTTTAATAAAAATCAGAAATTGAAAGTCGGCTCTTGTTTTTTTTCCCCTCTCGCTAGAAATTGAAAAGGGAAAAAACAATCCACTCGAGGACGATTAACAATTTTCCTCTCCTCTTTTAACATTGCTGTCCACGATGAGGTGGCGTGAAAACTTGTTTTATTTGATGTTGAAACAAGACTGTTCGTTATCTTTACTTCTTTTTTTCATACTTTATTTTTTTATTTTGCATTTCCCCCATCGTTTTTGGTTACAGGTTTTGTAACTTATTTCTAACTATCAGATGGTTGAGCCGTTAAAGCTGTGAAATGATCTAAGGTCATTGTCTTCATTCTTTAAATGAAATCCTTTTAAAGAAACCTGACTCGAATCCCGCCATAGAATTTTCCTTTTTACAGCAAATTAATGACTAACTCTATACAGGGTGTTTTTGAATTGAGTACACATTTTTTGGGAGATGATAGAAGAGGTCCTTAGAAGTATTTTTTGTCATATGAACATGGGGTCCCCGCAGCTCCGTTTACTTACCATACTGCATTGAACAATCAAATGACACCGGGACGCAGTGTGCGTTGGTAGGCCTAGATTATTTTATTTTTAACAATTAACACAAGCAATCTACTGTAATAACTTTTAAACTAATTTCAAGGTGCACGTGCTTGTTTGTTGAAAAGTCTTAGGACAAACTTCGTCAAGGAGATTCCATGGTATCCTGAAGGAGGAGCACCCTGGTCTTCTTGAAGATGTTCCACTAATGACCAGACATTTGATATGGTTTCAACAGGACGGCGCACCTTCGCATTACACAAGAGCAGTTAGAGATTACCTAAATGAGACATATCCTGATCGTTGGATTGGTCGTGGTGGACCAGTTGCTTGGCCACCGAGATCGCCAGATCTCACGCCGATGGATTTTTTTAATGGGGAAGCATAAAATCAATGGTGTACTCCAAACCCGTAGATACCGAAGTAGAATTGGCGGCTCGTGTTGTCGCGGCAGCAGGTGACATCAGCGACCGTGCAAATCAACTGTTTCCACGCGTACATCAATCCATCATAAGGCGTTGCGAATTGTGCTATGAAGCAAATGGCGGTCATTTCGAAAAATTACTGTAAAAGTCATACAATAAATTGCTTGTGTTAATTGTTAAAAATAAAATAATCTAGGCCTATCAACGCACACTGCGTCCCGGTGTCATTTGATTGTTCAATGCAGTATTGTAAGTAAACGGAGCTGCGGGGACCCCATGTTTATGACAAAAAATACTTCTAAGGACCTCTTCTATTATCTCCCAAAAAATCTGTACTCAATTCAAAAACACCCTGTATATTACTATCATTCAAAAAATCCATAGTAAAATTTCATTCTGTGCGTTTCATCTTTAAATCGTTGCGTGAGTAAAACAATCACGTACGCACTTCAGATCTGATCAAAATCCAAAGACACTTCGAAGATCTGACCGGACAATCCTAAATATGCCTTTTCGGGTTTGACCCCCTAGTGACGGTTTTTAATCGTGACCAACTGTGATGAAACTCTACAAATGTTAACCATATCATTCTACATTAGAACATTTACTTTGTTAAAGTAGAGCATTTAATTGAAGTATTCAAAGAATTTTTTTCCCAATTTATAATTTTAAAAGTAATGAGAAAACTTTGAAACACTGACAAAACTATTTTAAAAGTACAGGGTGATTTTTAATTAATCTACAACGTTTAACTTAAATAACTTCTTTCTATTAATTTTATCTTTGGGGTCATAAGAAAGATTTGGTTTACAAGAAGCAGCCGGCAGACCTTATTAACCTCAAAGAGGTTCATAACTGACGCATTTGCAAGCATTAAAAACGAGACTTGAACGTGTAATTGACAACTTTGTGACTAGGTTCCGCTATTGTATCACCTCTGAAGGTTATCACTTTGAAAACCTTGTCCATTAAATTCCTTTTCCACCTTCTTTTCAATAAAACACATTTTTGTAGACTATGAAAAATTTTTGACAAAAGACATGGCTCAGTTCTTAAATCGTGGAAACAATATGAGAATCCGTCCAACACGTCCAGTGATAACCCCTGAAGATGACAGTTCATTCCTTTTGCCAGTGTATATTTTCTTGCATATTCAATCAATTTGAAATGTGAGTAGGTGGTTTCAACTTGATTACGTTCTCTGGCTACAACCATGAGCTTTGGGACGACTTCCTAAATTTTTTAAACCGTATTGGTCCTGTTTTAAGATGTAATTCCGTTATTCCTTTTGCAGTTAAAATATTTGAAACTATTTTGGCCGAAAAACTAACCGTATTATTTAAGAGTTTACAGGTTCATATTCAACATTTTGTTTCGCGCCGCGCTATTTTTACTAATTTGCTCTTGCTTTCTTCTGCTATTGCAAGAGTTTTTAAAAAGCTATCTCAACTAGACGCTTTAAAAAACTTTCGTTGCTTGGATGTCCACTGAAAATTTGCATTGTTTTGAACAATATTTTAACAAATAGAACCTGTTATTAAGAATCCGGTTTCGTTGTTGTTGGACTCTTAGTGGAATTCCCCAAGGTTCTCCGCTCGGTCCAATCTGTTTTAATGTCTATATCGCTGACATAATTAGGCTCTATTATGAATAATGTTAACATCAAAGTGCTTCTCTATGCAGATGATTTGAAGCTTCTATCTGAAATTAAATGTTTTGATGATGCTAGAGAATTTCATAGGCATATAAGTTTAAATTGAGCCGTGGTTGAAAAAAAACGGTTTAAAATTAAGTGTAAATAAATCCAAAATGATTACTTTTTCTCGCAAGGTGTATAAAATTTTTTAAAATTATTTTATTGATTTCTCTTTTATATGTAGCCACTAATGTGAAAGGAATGATTTTTGATGCCAATGGTTCCTTTTCGAAATGTGCGAATGAGATTCTTATTGATATTTCTGAGAGAATTGGATATCTAATTCGTCTTAGTAAAGTTCTTAAAAATTTTGATCTTCTGGTTACTTTATTTGATATCTTAGTTGTTCCTAAGATTTTTTACTGCCTATTGATATAGTTTACTGGTATAGATAGTGGTCCCTTTTTAAGGATTATTAAAAATATATTTCATTTCTGCGGAAATAAGTTGGTTTTCCTCTTTTAAGCTAGAGTGTGTTGATGAGATTACAAGTTCCAAATTTCGATTTTTAATTAAAGATTATACTTGTAAATTTTTGAAAAAAATCTTTGCAGGTTTCGTAGATTTTCCAGAATTGCTTGCTGCTTTAGGGCTAAAACATAATTATTTTTGCCGCAGTTCATCGATTAGGCTAGTGAATGTTAATGTGATCAATAGGCTATATTTTTTTAATGTTTTACTATTATGTTAATGTGTTTTTTTATTTTTGTTTTACTTTTCTTTTAATGTTTTTCATTAACCCTGCTTAAGGCTTTTAACCTGTTTAGGGGGGCAGCTAGCCATCCAGTCCCATAAATTTGTTTATGTCTCTCTTTGGTTTACCGCTGCTACAAACATTAATTAATTTACAACAGTAGTACTTTTACCAATTTCCTTTGCCACCTTTGAGTAGTTTTGGGGTTGTTTCCACAAAATAGCTATTTTGCCCTTTTCTCTTTTTTGTTTAGCATTTGGTAGATCTCATGGTGTTTAGATGTTGCTCACACAAAAGCACTCCACTTAGATTTTTTTTCTTCGAGTCTTCAACTATTAGACGTAACCTTTTGAACAAAACCTAAGATTTCAGGAAGAAAAATGAATTCACTTATGACCAAACTTAAATGTTTTTCACGCAAAAAAAAACTAATTGATTTTTCTTTGCATAATTCAATGTTTTCTTTTCATGGATTTCAAAATTTTAATACATTATTTATAATATTTTTTTCCTCTGTATTAATACGTAGTTTTAAATGAAAAACTGATATTATACCAATTTTGGATTCAATCGGTTTCATTTAAGGAAAACATATGAATGAAAGTTTGTTTTAAAATTTTTCTTTAACTGAATTCATGAAAGTTAAAGAAAATCTCATTTCTAATTTGTATTGGTTTTAATACTGTAATTCTAATTTGAAGTTTCAGCTTGAACTCTGAAGCTCATAATCCCTTGCTCATAAAGCTTATCGTATCTTCTCTGCTTGAGGTACACATAAGCAATTCTGTATAAAAATACAAACCAGAATTAGAATATGTATTGCTCTCAATTTTTATATTCGAGGAAATGTTTTCAAATTATCGTCCCGATAATATTTTTTCTTAATTGCATACGGAGGAATGAATAAACGTTAACATCAGAGTCACTGTTAATAAGCTGAATTCCCCCATACAGTATAGACTTGATTGAAAATTAAGCTTATTGTTACAATTCTGAACTCTGACGTGGGTTGTGACGATAATTAGCAAAGGATGACGTTGTGGCATGCTCGTTAATGTCCTCTTGAACAAGAAAGCGTTGATCGCTTTTATTTCTTTTTCCTGTGCAGGTGCGTTTCACTCCGATTGTCGATATTGGACGTCGCACAATCGTTTGTTAATTGCAATAATCAATTCATGCAAAAGTTAATTTTAATTGCGACCTAATTGCTGCGTTATTTGTCATCCTCCCTTCTTTTGTTTAGCTATCGGAGTCCGAAGGAAACGTCTGCTTTTGTCATTGTGTATGAAATAATAATTTTTGCGGTTTTTGTTACTGAGGCGAGTTTCTATATCGGGGATTGGGTAAATAGCCAGGTGATATGAACGATTTGTCGTCTTTAAAATTGCCTCGATACTGCAAACGAATAGGCTCAGTTTCATTAAGTTGATAAATGGCTTCTCGGGATTTTTAATCTCTTCACCTGTTTTATAAAAAATGCCTTGACTATTTTAATTAAATTATCTTTATTATGGGCCATAACCAACCTTTATCTTTTTATTAAGAGGGAAATTTTATCGTCCTTTGTTGTTGATAAAGTTTAAATCAGCTTATTATCTTGCTTTTTTATATTGTAAATTTTTTCTTCTTTCATTAATGGTAATGGAGAATAAGATAGTTATAATCAAATCTTAAGTCAAAACTAAGTTAGAAGTTAATACATGTATCAAAAAATTTTTCGTATAGAGAAATAGGGTCATAATGTTTATTATAATAATTTAAAATAATTTATTTATTATTTGTTTTTATAAAGATCAAATTAGAAAATCAGCAAGTTATAATTGAATTTTGGCTAGGGAAACTTAAGTAATGAAATTCTGAAAATTTATAAATTATTTGTATTTAAGCCTATTGATGTTCGTATTGATGAATTTATTTTCTACCAATTTGGTTAAACTGCTGAAAATTATTTGCATAAAGAGTACAACCATCGATATTTAATAACGACACAAAGCTAAATTTAGATAGATGAAGCTTTTTTTGATGCAAATATCTTATTAAATTTTGACATGGGAGTATTAAGATTTTGAGTTATTGAGAATGGAACATATTTAAATAAATATTAGTTATAGTGTTATAAAATATATATTATATATTTCTTGAGTTGTAATATTATTTTTTCAAAATTTTTTCCTGCATTCCTTATTTTACTTAGTTTATCGCATTGAAGTCGTTCATAGGATGTCTAACTTTGATATGTTCTTTTAATTTGACATATTCTAAAAATCTTCTGCAGTGTAGCAAAAGACTCGAATATATCTTTCTTTCAAAGAGGGGAGAGTGATGTAAATCTTGACGAATTCACTTGACGTCAGTCAGAAAAAAAATTTTTTTTTCCTTCCTTTCTCCGTCCGTTATCTCTTTCAGCTTCAATCCGCGATCTGTCATCCACCATGTCTCGTTTTCCCTTTCCATCTCTCTGTCTGTCAAGCTGCAATATATAGAAACGTGGTTATTTTTTACTCTCCTTATTACATCAGACATAACTCTTCTCCCTCCTTGTTCACTTTCCCTTTTGATTTAAATCTTGCTCACCCTCAAGCACCAAGAGTTTGAGACGCAGCTAAATTAATTGGAAAATTTCTGGACGAGCGAGAGAGATAGACAGAAACAAAGTGTCTGATGAAAATTATATATTGCATGCTTCCTATCATGGATATTATGGAATGTGTGACTTTGTTTCCTTAGCAATTTAACAGAGAGCTCAATTTCTCATTTTAAAATGGAGTTCATAGATCACGTCGTGATCATTACTTTCTCATCCTCATTACTTGGAACAAGCAATAGATTCCATCGGCGGGATTGGATTTTTAAGGTCTCTTTCACAAGGTCGACGTGATTGGTGTCAATGAAATCTCAATTCATTGCCTTCATTATGTCTCTATTGTTTAAGAAAATTTGACCTAGTCACCTTTGCTCTCTTCTTTTACGGGGTGAAAGGAAAATGGAATTGTAAGTATCCAAGAATTAATGGGGTTTTTTTTTCCTACTTTGTTAGTTGACGAAATCTGACAAGCAACAAGGGAATTATTATTTCAGAATAATCGATATTTAAGTCCTTGACATACGATTTTTGTATCAGAATGTTTTAATGATTTTTAAAGAGCGGCGAGGTTGCTACTCTTACGCTTTGCATGTTTGTACAATATGGCCTTATAAATAGGTGAAAAGACTTAGTTTATTAAAGTTAGAACAACGTCCATTTTATTAATCTGTTTAATTTTCAAAAGATTTGAGCCATAAATTTTACAAGCAAATGCAAATTTGTTCGTTTGAAGAGGGAAAAATTTTTTGGGTGACTTCCCGTTTAATTGCTCTGGTTCATATTTTGGGGGCCATTTTTTTCTCCTGTTCGCTAGCTCCAAATAGCACTTTTCCGTCGCTACCGAATTGATACGCTCGGGAAGAAAAGTGAATTCTCAATTCAAAACTTAAGTTTTTGGGCGTGTTTTCACGCAAAAATTCTCCAAACAATGATAAAATTTTACTGACTGAAGTAATCATTGGTAACAAGTTCTTATTATATTTTGTCTTTATACGTTATTTATTGCTTTTCCTTTTAACTGGAAACAAAAAGTACTCGCCACTCTCCAAAATCACCTGTGGGAACATCTCCGAGAGAATCTTCCAGTAGATTTAAATCCAAGACTCGCCTGAAAGTAAAAATTCGTTCAGCCTCTGCCGGACGCAATCCAAAATTGTAGTAATAAAAAAAATACAAAACATCCGAAATTGTTTCAATATATATATAAAGTGGAGCAATTTCGTAAAAGTACCTGGAAGAGAAGAGACAAGTGGGTTTTCCATAAACGAAGTTGATAGAGGCTTTACAAAGATACCTGGAAGTCTATTCAATTTTCAAAAATATTTGAGCCAAAAAATTTAGTGATAAAATTTTACTGGTGGCATTGTATTCAGTATTCTACATTGTATTAAGTTCTTATTCTGTTTAAAAACAAAACTGAGACATTTTGTAAACAAGAAGTTAATCCTCCCGAGGAAGGTATAGGAAAGTAGCGGAAGCCCTGAGATCATCTATCTTTACCCTTTTATCTCACTTTTTAATTCCCCCTCCCCAATTTTTTAAATCGAAAAATTGATTTTCGCGAACGTAGTATTTAGAAAGTGTAAAAGAGCTCTCTATCTTCTTTCGTTTCTCATCATTTCCAATCGAATGATATATGACATGCTATATGTGGCCATAGTTCTAATGACCAAGTAACTACCACCCCCACAATTCCGACCCCACTGGAACAATTTGGCCCAACTTCATAATGTTGATCTTGTTTAGAGGAATCTGCATATCCAATTTCACTCCTTTATATGCATAAATACGCGTAGATCTTTTGGTCCCCTCTAATTTCCACCCCTGAAACGCCGACACCAGTGGGCCAATCAAAACCAAACTAAATAGTGAAGGTGCACATGCCCATAGTTAGCTACATTCCGAATTTCAATCTTCTACCTCAAAAAATGCGGAAATTATGAAGGAAACGAACGGACGGACAGACAGACGGACATTGTGAAAACAATAAGTAGCTCCATTCTTCCGCTACTTAATAACTTATAAAATTTATTCTCGGAATAGATGCTTATGTTTAAATTTTTAAATCTTGATTTCTATAGATGTACGGAGTTTCCTAGAAAATATAAATGTTTGATTTACTAACCTACTTCTTAGAAAAAAATTTTCGCTGAAGTCAAAGCAGCCTCTGATCTAATAAGCAGTTAATCAGCTGGTGCCAATAATTAATACCACGTGCTTCAAATTTCGCGTCCCTCTACCCCTCCCCCCGCCTCCAAATATTATAAGCTCTGTTTTCCTTCAATATAACTCTTGCTGTATTTTTTCTTCTTTTTATCGTTGGGGTTTTCCTGTGAGATTTTCTCTTTTCAAAATGTTATTATCCAATTAATCGCCCTTCTTCCTTGGCGCCTGTTACCGACAGGAACAGAAAAGGAAAAAAACGAAAGTGATCCCGTTATCGGTGCTTTCTCCCGGGATTTTCCTTTCACCCTCTTTCAGTCTATTTTCATCTCTTTCCCTCCTCCTCCTTTTCTCTTTGAATTCTTTCTTGGGTGAGAAAGATGTATCTCTCCCAGTCCATTTTAAAGATATGAGAGATTGAGCATCTGTTGCACAGACGCTTTATCGGTGCGACACGTCGAGTGGTGGAGAGAAATTATTTTTAATGTTGGATAATTGTATTTTTTTAAATTGGAAAAATATAATTTAAAACGTATACATTTATTTTTTTCTGTCTACAATTACGAGTATTTTCAAAATCATAAAAAATAAAAGTACATTTCATTTATAAGCTGTTTATTTTTATACCAATAATCATATCTGAATTTAAAAATAGCTATTTTAAGGAACTGTGTTTATTAAATTATCAATTTCATAAAACTGCTGTTCCATAAGTGTAGGTAATGTGAATAGTTTTTTCACATGAAATAAACTATTAAATCTTTCAATAAATTATTGCTTTTCCATTTGACTGAATAACTTTAAATATGCGATTTGGCATTGGATTAATAAGATTTGGAAATACTTCTGGCGAAATTTCTAGCCAACAATCAATACGATTTTCCATCTCTTTCACAGACTAAAAGTGGTATTGATGGCATACACCTTTTGAGCCAGTATACCTAATAGTTTTGCATAGAGTTAGGATCCAGGTTTCGCGATGGCCATTCCTTAACTCTATTATAGTCGCTAAGTCATTTTGAAGTTAAGTTTGATGCATGAATCGAGACATTGTCATGATGAAAAAAACCAGATGAAATACCGAGTATTTCCGCAATTGAAAGGAAGTTGTCTTCTAGAATTTGCCCATAGTTTTCATTTTTCACAATTTGCCACATATTTTGATCTACGATACCAAGACCGTGATCAGGTCGACCAAGAGTCAATTCTAGCCAACGAAACAGATCTGTTCGAGAATACAACGTGAATTAGGATTAAATATCTCAAAAAATGATATTCACAGGCGGCTACCATGTAATCCAAATATTTCTGTCGATACAATGAAGGGAAAAACCCATAAATACCAAAATGCTAGGCTTGGCTAAGTAGAAAGCACAAGCTGGCGAGATAAATGGGTCCGGTATTGGTTAGTGATTAAAAGTAGTTCAATCTCGACGGACCTGATAAATAGAGAGATTATTGGCATGATTTAAGAAAGAACCCCGAGAATTCTAAAGCAGACAGAAAGATGTGGATCATTAATGTTTTGGACTTGCTTTGGCTTCAATGGTGCATCTGAAATTGTCAAAATATATAGCAAATTGTGAAAAATGAAAACTATGAGCAAATTCTAGAAGACAACTTCCTTCCAATTGCGGAAATATTCGGCATTTCATCTGGTTTTTTCGATACACGGTCTTGGTATCGTAGATGGATCTTTGAGAAAAAGTTCATAAATTCCAGATGCACTTATTTTTATATCCTTTGCAATTCTAACTACTGATGATTGACTTCTGCTTTTAATTTCCATACAGAGCAGATTCTGAGCAGAAAATCGTCTTTGCTTGGACATCTTGAAAATAGCAAGTTATTATGCAAATAAGAGTGGCCTGTAGATATTTCATTCAAAGTATTGGACAGTTCCATTGAAAAAAATAAAGTGTAAAAATGATTTTTTTTCACGTATTACCTTAACTTTTGGGACACACTTTAATGGTAAATTAATAACTAGAATAATTTTCTTGGCGACTTTTCATCGCTAAGTTTTTGGAATTTGTTCCAGAACAAAGGTTCAAAATTCGCATTTTATTAAAAATATATTGCATTCATTTTTTAACTATTTATTTTATAAATAGCTAGGGAAGTGGCTTAAACTAAAACTTGGAATAAGGGTAATATTTTTTTTATAACCAAGAGAACATATTTGCAGAGGCTCTGAAACATAAACGTGCAATGTTGATATGATTTGAAAGCGATGTTTCAAGCTAAATGGTAAATGCCTTTAATAAATTATGAACGAATTAATCCTCCCTTTATTAATATAACATCACTGAGGAGAAAATGAGTTTTTAAATATTGATAATTCCGAATTCACTTATCCCAAAATGTAAATCGAATAGAGAAAAAGTTTTAAGGTAAATCTTGAATATATTACATGAAATTAGCTTTCCTTTATGACATAGATAATTCTTCGATTGTATTATTATTATTTTTTTAGTAACTCAACAAAATAAAGGATACGAGTGTTATTAGATGCCTTATTAATGCTATCAACTTTTTTTATGTAAATAATTGTTCATTTTAATTTCCAATGCTTAAGTGATTCCTTCTGTGAGCATTTTGTTATAATTCTTGTTTTATTTCGAAAAATGCGCCCGTTTCGCTTTATGGTGGAACAAAGTGGCAATTTGTGGGCGTCTAAAATGGACAATCACGGTCATTACAAAGGATTAAATGAATGATGATGGTGGTAGGAAAAAAAATATAAAGAATTAAAAAAAATCAAAAGCAGGGGGCGGAAACAGCTGTTTGTTGATGTGCAATATAAATGAAAAAATATTTTGAGAAGCAGTGGAATGAAAAGCGTTTAGTGATGATGAAAAGCTCTCGACGCTTCACTTTTCCATTCAATGAATCAACAAGAAGAAGAGTTCATTGCCAAGTCTTGCAACGTTCAGGGGGGTTTCATCTTCGGTTTCTTTTATTAAAAAAAGAAAAGGAAACAGCTGACAGCGAGTCAAAGGAATTTTCTTTAAAAAATTTTCCGTATTGGCATAATGGGAAGCAATTTTTTTGTTATTTTGTTTTTCTAGCTCTTTCGTTTCAGGCTTCCCTCCCGTTTCACTTGGTTGCATTTATCGTAGTAAAAGAAAAATCTTTTTATTAGATATTGAGCAGATGAGGTTGCTTCGTTGCTTTCTTCTTATTTTGAAAATAGCCGAGGGGTATGTATATTAATATCTGAGACGGAATATTTTCTACAAATTCATTCGTTCTCTTTTATTTATTTTTTCCCGTCTCTCTTAGCCACCGGTTTCCCACTCATTCATTGAAAGCCCAAGTTTTTCTTTCACTGGGAACGAGAAAGCCTGCAGAGCCTTTTCCCTAAATCCTCTTTCCATTAATGTAAAATTACAGTATTTTTTTCGATGTATATCTTTAAAACTTTTCCTTATGCTGCATTTCGCGCGTGATTCGATTTTAAAGAAGTGATGGGTTTTTTTGTTTGTTTTTTTTTCTGTGATAATATAATTCTGACCTCTTATTTCTAAGACGACCGCTTTTGAACATTTCTCCTTTTGAATATTGATTTTATTCTTTGAGGATGCCGAGAACTTTCTCTTCCTATGAATAAAGGTAAAGCAGCTACAATTAATTAAATGTCAATGTTGCGGCTTTTTCCATTCACTTTAAGGAATGATTTTTAGTAAGAGAACCGTCCTTTTTAGGCCTTCAGTATTGTAGAAATTAATCATTAATATTCTCAACATGTTATTGAAGGATGTTGATAATAAAAATTCCCTTTCCTTCTCGAGAAATATATTTCATTACACGAGACTATTTCTGTTGTTTATATGAAACTTAAACTCATAATTTTACAGTTAATATCTGTTGAGTTAATCCTATATATATTTAAACTGATTTAATGATGAAACCAGTTGAGAATGCGAAACGCAAGCCAGTTAAAAACATTACTGAATTTGTGAAGTCGGTCTTTGTTATAATTGTAAAAGTTATAAGAGCCACACGTGTCTTATCTATTCGGAAACATAGCTAAAGTGGCGGTCAAAAATAATTACTAAATCTTGACCGATGTTTTTAACATCATTGTAAACCTTACGGACATTAAGTTATTCTCATGACTAAATAAACAATTACTAGATTGAAGAGCAAAAGGCACCCAAAATATAAAATAATTATTTTTACTTCAAGAAGCTGAACCCAGCGGTTTGAAATCTTCATGCAAAGTAAATACATTGATGATTGGAAGCTTTAGCAAAATTCCCTAAGTATTCCCTAATTTTGCTAATAGTGCGAAAAGATAATTTCACGAAAATTTACTGCGGGCACTTTTAATTTCTTATAAACTGCTTTTTATGTTTATGGATAAACAAAGTGTAAGATTGTAATTTGGGTAAAACTTAAATTTATTTATTTTCCCCCAATTGTAATTTCAGGGGAATGTATTAATTGAAAAATTTCTTAAAAAATGTCATAAAAATATTTAAGATATTTGGAAAGATAAAAAAAACAACCAAATTTATAGCAACAATTAGGAAATCTCAGTATATTGTTAAAAATTAAAATATGGGAATTTTCTTTTTTTAAGTAGGAAATAGAAAACTAAGATGACAAAATTAATTAATAACTTAAATAGTTGAAAAATTTTGAAATTTTTACATTAGATATAGGAAATTAAAATAAAAATATAATAGTTCTATTTTATTTGATGAAAGAGCAAGTACTGGAGAAGAGGAATAAAAAACATGCAAGACTGTTTTGTCAGACGCACAATATGGAAATTGTACAGCTTGAACCATTTCTCATTTTTTCTTCAATAATATGATTACTAGTTTTAATGAAAAGCTTTTCTTAGCTCAGATAATATTAATGACGACTTGCAAATGGTTTTGACGACGTGTTTGAACAGGAAACGGCATTGATAATCTGACGGATATACTAATATTAACTCCAGGGCCAATTTCCAATAAAGGAAATTTTGAAACTTGTTTGTTTTTTTAAATAAAGAATGTAAGAATTTTAAAAATAAAAGAGGAAGGAGTTTCTTTTCTTTCATCGGAATGGTACAAAGGAAGCGTTAGTTAGTTCCTAATTCGAAATCGGCGTGGTTTCTAAATTCTTGTTAAATGCAATTAGGAAATTCGGTTTTGTTGATTTTTAACGAAGAAGTTTGAGGAAAATTGGATAAAAATCCATTTCGCCTTGTTAATTGAGAAAATTATTCCAAGGACGTGACATTATCTTCAATAAAATGAAGATATGGATTTTGCAATCCAATTTAAATCCATTTTATTTAGTGTTATATGTTTCTAATGAATCCTAATTAATGCGTTAATTGTTTTTCGTTGTCGTTGATATTTTCATTGGTTTGACGTCAGTTTAATTGATGAATTATTTTTTAATTGAGTATTTTTACAAATTAAACATTTATTTTAGACGTTTATTGGTCATAATTATATTTCATGCTTGCTTTAAAAGAGCTTCTGACGTCGTTGTCTTTATTAATTAACTTCGCTATACGTGTCACATCTCCAAGCTTTCGCAAATTTATTTACATACAATGCGGAGTGAAATGGAACTGAAATAGAAGACGGAGTCGCTTTCATGTTGTCAAGTGAAATGAACCATTTGCAGACGGCTTCTTGAAATAGACTCAAAAGGAGGGGATCAGGTGGCCTCTATATTTTTGAAGTTTTTTTTTCCGCCTTCTAAATGTCTCGCGTTGTCTCTTCATTTTTCACTCTTGTCAATTGTTATCGTTTCCAATACCATTCATTGTCTCTGGTTTCAATGCGACTCATTTGTCCGTCTTCGATTTCCAATTCAAATCGATCTTCGTAATTGATTTCAGGGACGACGTCTCTCTTTTCATGTATTTCTTTCAATCAAAACTTTTATTCTATTTTTTTTTAAGCGGAATAAATTTTGAATTTACGCTCGATTAAACATGTATTCTTTTCGATACGGAGCGTTAGAATCTTAACAGGTTTTTGCATAGCCGATGTAAATGAAGATAAAATGTTAGCTTGGAAGTTTGTGATTGAGGGAAGTGCATATCTTATTTCGGATGTGATTAATTATACGATTAAAAAATAAAAGCAAAATTCTTGAAAATTAATTCTTATTGCCACATGTGAATAATTTAATAATGCGTCTTAAAAATTTTAATGCTTATGTTAACTTCATTGGGAAAAATAGCATATTTGATAAAATATTATTTAAATACTTGGAGGAAAGTATATATCAATCCCATTTTTTTTTGCCTCTAAATATAAATTTTTCATTCAAAACTTTTGACACCAAGAATCTTATCCACTTGAATTTTGCAATTTTAACTTGAACAGTTCCATTCAAAGCATTACATCATAGGTTTTTTCGTATGCATTAATGATCTATTATCCAGATTTTTACGTAGTAAGAATAATAATAATTTTTAGATATAATATCCTGCAAATTTTTATTCAAGTTTTGAATTTTAGTTTCTTCTTCCTCACTTTCTTTATCACTGAGGTTGAATTGTCTCTATTGCAAAACCACTCTCTCTGATCGTCGAAAAGAATTTCATTCCTTAAGGGAATTTTTTTTTAAATCTCTCTACAAAATTAAAAAGTTTCCTAAGAAAATTGGTTCTCTTATTTAAGATAATTTGGTTTTTTATAATGTTTAAATCAATGGAAGAATTCGTAAATAAGAAAAATGAGATGAAAGTACTTCGTTCTACATGGTTCGTCATCATTGCAAAGAATTAAGCTCCAAAATATCGATTGTGTTTATGCGTTACAGAGGGGAAACAAATTTTGCTTCGAGGTTGTATCATCTAATTAGATCTGTGCTTGCCGTCTCTTTTAGGTTCTCATTCAAAAATTCGAAAGAAAAAAAATTGATGGATATACAGTATTTATGGAGAAAACCTTTCAAAAACAAGTCTCTAACCCTTTGATCTACAGAAAAAAAGAACTCGAGAAGAGCATAGCCAGAAGTAAAAAGGAGTGATTGGGAGGAAAAATCATTAACTTCTTTAATAAGAATTTTGACGAGGAAGAGGAATAACATGTTTATTAAAGAAATTAATCAGATCAGTGGTAAAGAAAAACCTGCATTCATAGAAGTTGGGAAAATCCTTGAACTCCTTGTAGGATGTGCCGTAAATACCAAATGTCCTTTTAAAAAATAATGCAATATATTACACCCATCTGTATGTGTGAAAATTATAGTTCAGTCTGTAAGTATTACTAGAAATTTCTTGAGAAACTGAGATCAAGCCATCATTTTATTCACGGATTAATCATTTTTTTATTTATTATCAAAATTCGTTTTGTATATTTATTTATTTATTTATTTATTATTACCTTTTTTTTGTAAATGTTCTTCTTTGATCCGTATAGTTAGTATTCCGAATCTTCTGGGCATTGATTCCACAAGATGCCTGAAACGTCTTACACGTCTTGGTGCACATCCATGCCATACAGTCCAAAATTGAACGTTAGTGGTTGTGTGTTATCCTGGAACACCCGTTCCAGTTCGTTCCAAAGATATATTATTTTTCTGTTGAGATCGCTTGACCGGGCATTATATAACTGCCGTGTGTTATTCGAACCACTCCCTTAAGACTTAGAACATTGTCATACTAATTATCTATATCATGCTTCTTTTGTGTAAAGCAGACTTCTTTTTACAAAATACTATAATCACCCTCCGTATTTTTGTGTGTAGACAATGCTTATGCACAATTGTAATTTAAAAAAACACTTCCACCCCTTCTGCTTTTTTTTTTTAAATTAAATCACTAATCTTCTTCAAGAGTTGCTTAAATTTGAATTGGTTTTGCATTTCCAGTTTTCTTAATTGCTAAGTAAATCAATTGTGAAGGATTCTTCTGTTTTATATGGCAACAAAAAAATAAATAAAATGTACAAAGTGATCCAAAAGTCAGGAAAAAACTTTAAAACTCAATAATTTGCACGCGAATGCAGATAAAAAGATTGTTTGCACAGAAAAGACAGATATATTTCGGTGGAAAACAATTGTTAGCCATCTGTTCATTTGGCTCTCTACTTTACCATCGATTTCAAGTGGAAATTTATAGTAATTTGCTTTGATTTTTGGTTCTGCGCTATTGTTAAATGCAGAGGTCCCATCCATTCGCAGATCGTTTTGCTGGATGCTCCACTAATCTGTTTTTCTTTACCAATTTTCCGGATAAGCATCATTTCAAAATTTTCACCATTCCATATTTCTAATTCAGACAACAATAATAACTCTGAATAATGTCATCACCAATACAATAACATTGTTGCCACTTCCAAGACAAAAATAATACATTATCTAAGATTTTTAATATTTCTCTTACCATTTAATTTTTTCTTTGCTATCAGCTAGCTATGCACCTGTCGTATCTCCTACTATCTTTTTATTCACCTAAAAATGGCTTACAATGTCAGCAGCAAGAAAATGCGGCTCCTGCAAAATTTATATAAAAAATGCAGAAGCGAGTGTTAAATATAGTGGATCTTGTGGAAAACTTTATCATTTAGAGGTGAGATGTGCAAATTTATCTATATCTGAGTATCAATATTATCAAGATGAAAATATAGACTGGAAATGTGAAAAATGTGATTCTCGAGAAAGATTAGCTGGAAAAGGTAATAAGAGTCTCAATGAGAACTTAATTAATAGATTTAAGAGACAGATATAATTAAATCTAAGTCAGATTTGCTTATTGATAATATGGAAGAAATAAAAAAATTGCAGAAGACAGTTTGTGAAGTTTTAAATGAGATTAAAGATCTAAAAAAAATGAGAAAAGAAATTCAGGATATGTCCAGTTCTCTGGAATTTTTGTCTGGAAAATTTGATATGTTTGAAAAAATCTATTACAGATCTTCAAAATGAAATAGGCGTTTGTAAATTGAAAAATGACCAACTTCATCTGGAAAATGAAAAGTTTAAGGTAGAAATGATTACTATGAAAACTCAATTGGCTAAATTTGAACAATATTCTTACGGCTCAAACATAATTATTAATGGAATACCTGAAACCCCAACCGAAGATTTGAATGAAATCATTTCAAAAATTAGCCTATATATGGACATAGAATGTTTTAAAACTGATATGGACACTATTCATAGAATAGGAAAAAAGAGAGAAGATAGGAAGACTGGACGACCTATTGTAGTGAAATTTGTAAGAAAGAAGATGGTTAATGTTTTTTTGGAAAGAAAAAAGAATTCGTTTAAGAGATTGAATACAAGAGAACTTTGTATTTGTGGTGAAGAGTATTCTGTGTATTTAAATGAGCATTTGTGCCCTTTTTTTAGGTCTCTTTTTGTCAAGGCGAAAGCCAAGCAAAAATCTGGTGAGTTAAAATTTGTCTGGATTAAAAATGGGAAAGTATTCGTTAGAAAATCTGAAAAGAGCCCAGTCATTGAGCTTGGCTCTGAATATGATATTGAGTTAATATAAATTAATTACCCCTAACTTTATGATTATCGACAATGTATATTTAACTCATTCTAATTACATTCAAATCAATAAGTATGGAAATAGGTTTAATTTGGAGAAAATCTATATTGCAGTCTATTTCCATAAGTTAAATTATATAGTTACATCTATCTAATATCTCAGCTATGAACACTTACATCCCTGGCTCAATCTCCCTCAATGCTTTCATTGACACCATATCAGACAAATTTTTTTCTATTTTCGCTTTAAATATTCGGAGTCTACATGCTAACTTGGATGAACTATTGCTTTCACTCTCTAACTACCCCTCTGTTTTAACATTAATTGAAACATGGACCGTTTCTAATTCTGATATTCCTCATATTTCGGGTTATAATAATTTTTCAATTTCTAGAAAGACACGTAAAGGTGGAGGTATCTGTTGTTATATCCATAATAAATTAACAGTGAATGTTTTAGATGAAGGAACGTGTATTAATGACGATTACGAATTCCTTACTTTATTAATAAATAATATGCTCCTTATCATTAATATCTATCCCCCTCCAATGCTAATTTTAATAATTTTTTAACCTTTTTTGAATCCCTTCTTGAGTCTTTGCGTCCTACGGCCAAAAAAATGTATAATTCTAGGTGATTTTAATTCAGAATTTCTACCACCCTTACTTAGAAATACGGCTGAACTTTTATGTCTTTTAAATAGCTTTGATCTTTCACCCGCTATCACTTCCCCTACACATTACTCCATCAGCCATAATTCCTTTACTCTAATTGATCAAATTTTTACTAACATCACGAACTTCATCCAAAGTGGAACAATTGATTTATTAATTACTGACCACCTCCCCTTATTCCTAATTTACTCAATGAAGAATTGATATCCTACCCAGAATTTCCCTTCTAGATTATATACTTTGCACAGAACGCAAATCTTTGTTTCTTAACTACAACTAACTAGCTGGGATACGTTACTTTTGAAAGAACACAACTCCGATTTAAATTTAAAAATTTTTTTAAATCATTTTGTGAATGGTTACAATAGATATTTTCCTTTAAAAACCTTTTCTCGAACCCCATCCTATCCAAAAAAACCGTGGATTACAGAAACATTATTAAGACTAATTAATAAGAAGCACAAGATCTATAAACAATATCAAAAATCCTACATCCATAAAAAGAAATCACCTTAAAGCTATCACCAGACTAGTGAAAAGTTCCATTAAAGCAGCCAAAAAGAAATATTATGCCGAGCTGTTTTCCTCATACCAATCCCAAAGAGAAATGGTTTCAAATTCGAAAGGCTTTATCACTTCCAAACAATCATAAGTTGCCTTCCTGCTTTGACAGTAATTATTCTCCACCAAGCCTTTTCCCTTTTTTGAAAGCACTTTTCCCATGCTCCCTTGCTGACAATAATATTGATATCAACAGTGACTTTTCCCCCTCATATTCAATTCAGAGACCTCCCATTTCTTCACCTGAATCTTTTTTCCCCCTCCAACAACCTCCAACGAAATTTTAGCTGTTATAAACAAATTTTCAAAATCTACAACTACGGATATTTATGGTCTTCGCCAAGATGTGATTATCAGTATCGCTCCATATATTTCTTATCCCCTTTGTACTCTTTTTAATATGTCTCTCTGTGAAGGAAAATTCCCTAAACAATTAAAATATGCAAAAGTAATTCCAATTTTCAAGAAAGGAGATTCCAATGATTTCAACAATTATAGACCCATTTCTATTCTACCTTTTTTTTTCAAAGATATTCGAAAAACTTTTCTTTATTCGCTTAAGTCATTTCATATTTTCCCGTGATTTCATTTCCCCTGCACAACACGGTTTTTGCCCAAAGAAAAACATCTCTACAGCTCTTTATGAAATATCGGAATATATTAATATACAAATGGTTCAAAAGAAAATGGTTTTAGACTTATTTCTTGATTTCAAAAAAGCATTTGATATGGTTCCCCATACATTATTATTAAACAAATTAAAATTATTGTATGGTATTAGGGGGCTGCCACTGAATTGGATAGATTCCTTTCTTTTAGATAGGTTTGGTTTGTTTTGTTTGGTATTAACGTCCTTTTCAACTGCTATGGTCATTTCAGGACGGCTTATAGGGGCCGCAAATTTTGCCTCGCAAGGGTTCTTTAACGTGCAGCCGGCAAACGACTACACGGGACCAACGGCTTTACTTCCCTTCCGAAGGAAGTGCGTGATCTCAGGATTTACCCCTGAAAAATCCTCGTCGTCCTCGGCCGGGATCGAACCCGCGTACTCGGGCATCAGAGGCGATCGCGCAACCTGCTGAGCCACCGAGGCCGATCTTTTAGATAGGCATTATTCTGTTTGTCTCAATTCAATTCTTTCACCAAAATTAATCAGTAACCAGGGAGTACCACAAGGCTCTATTCTATCGCCGCTATTGTTCTCCTCTTTATTAATGATATTTCCAATATTGCTGGCAATGCACAATGCATATTATTTGCTGATGACACTTCATTTATAGCCTCAGCTGATTCCGAAGAACTTGAAAATGTATTAAACGCTTTACTAAGTAAAATCTATAACTGGTCATTATTAAATCAACTTCCACTTAACCTAAACAAATCTTACTACATGATCTTTCATCAACGCAATAAATTAATTAATTATAATAAAATTAAGCTTTGTGTTAATAATAAAGACTTAACTAGAGTCTCTTCCTATAAATATTTAGGAATTTATTTTACCCCTGATTTATTATGGAGCCTTCATATAAAACGTTTAGCTACTAAACTATCCCATTCTTTAGGCATTATTTATAGAGTCAATCATCTTCCACGTAATATTTTATTAAATTTATACTTAGAGTTTTTTGCTACTATTCTCGATCTTTAAGATGTTCTTGATTTAATGTCAATGGAGGCCATTTTTGTGGTTACTTTGAGAGTTTGCGAAGGTAGAATTTGTGTTCCTTTTTTTTTCATTCATTTTTATGTATTAAACATAGTTTTTGAAATGTTCTTCCAGTCTGTTGTTTATATTTAGAGAAAGACCATATGCAATTGTGAAGTGTTAAAAATTTTATTTGCTTAGAAGAATATATTTAATGACATAATGACATTGTATTAGCAAAGCACTTTAAGGTGGGTTTCTTTTTTTTTTGTCTAACCTAAACTATCCAAACCAACATGAAATAAGCTTTTGAAACACGTTTAACTGCCATGAATCCGTGCACTTTCTTGTTTGAAGAACACACCTTAAACGAATTGAATTCTGCCCCGATTCTCGACCGTACCGGTGGGCTGCTCCGCTTGGCCGTTTTACCTTTTATCAAAGCGATCATTGGATTGTGAGCTGTGGAATTTGGATTTGGAGGAATGAATTAGAGGAGGGAATTCGAAAAGGGTTTGATTGAAAGTCTATTTGCATGGAAGGGGGGAGCCTTGGGGCGCCGAGTTTGCGGTGGGAACTCCTCAGGTGGTCTCCTCTGGTTCCGCGCGCTCAAAGCGATTGGCCGCGTGCAACCTCCTGTCATGGCGACGCCTTATCGCTCTCTCGCATCGCTTCCATTACGGCCAGAATATTTTATTTCCATAATACTGATCAGCTAAGATTTGTTTTCTCAGATTTTTTTTTAACTATTCAATTTATTTTCCGGAATTAATAAACGTATTTTTGAGTTTTGTTCCCTCCACATTGAAATATGAATAACAGCAGTTTTGCAACTTGTTGCTTTCCGCTAAAGAGGAAAAAAAAAGCTTGAATTGGGACATGAAAACGTGATGAAATTTATTCATTGTAATGCTAAGAAATTCTCTTCGCAATTCATTCATGTGTTTCGGTGGATGTGTTTAAAAGAAGGTGACGACTGAAGACTGAATTTTGAGAACTATTCACGAAATAAAAGAATTCGAAACCACCCTATATCTTAATTGATAAATTGTTTATTAATTTGCACAAGAGTTATTGACTGTTTTAAAATTTTGAATACTTTTCTAATATATTTGAGCTTAATATTGATCATCTTCAGTTAAGGTGATGGCAATTCCTGAAATATGTTTTGGTGGGAAAAAATAATTGGAATCCTAAAATATTTTATCAATTTGAGTTATTTGCTCCTCTTTAAATAAAGGAAGGAACGATCTCTAAACACAAAAAAATTTCGGAGATATGAAGCATCAATTTTGAAATCTCAATCTTACCACAAAGATTGAAGGTACAGTTTTAGAAAATAAGCGCTCATATGTATTCGGATAACTTGGAAGTTATTTTTGTTCTCCACATTTTTTTCTTGACTAGAATTAATTGATGACTATCGTTGCAGATAAAAATTGAACTAAACAAATGAATAATGGGTGATTAAAACCTCCCAAGCTTATTTGTAATAACTGTTATAGCCCGTAATAGATTTGTAATAACTGTTGCTCCTGAGGAAGATATTGGACCTATGACAATTATAATATTACAGATACTTAATAAGATAATGACACCTTTATCTCGTATTTCGATAAATTAACTAGCTCGCCTGACATTACGATACAAACAGATGAAAAATAATAAGACTGTATGTATTTGGATGAAGTTTCCTAATACCGAGCTGAAATGTATGGCTATTAATACATTACTGTAGGCATAATCTTAATTATGATCCAAATCATCATGAAATATCATGTGGTGAAGGTAAATCCACTCGTGAATTGTTAACAATTTTATCTACAAATTGCATGCGGGTAAACCACTCGTGAAATATCATCATGATTTTTTCTATGGTTTTCTTGTTGTAATACATCTATTTTCTGGTATACTTGATATATATAATGATTAATGCAGGTCATGAAAATGATAGTAATAATTTAATTCTTAAATTTGTTAATAAAGTGAAATACAAGATTTAGTTCTTGTTTGTTTGTTGTTTGTTTGGTTTTTTTTTTGTTTTTTTTTTTTTTTTTAACAAATTTGAACTTGTTCAATGAATGGTAATAGTTTTACTTGATGAAATGGAAGAAATAGCATTATTTTAATTCCCAAGAAAATTACAATTAAAATGTACTAGAATCAAAAATACTCTTTAAGTAATTTGTATTTAGTGAACCATCTGGAAAAGATCTACATTAATCGAGTTCCCTTTACTTTATTAAATCGATAGTTAATAGGCAGGATAATAATCTTTTAATAATCTTTAATTTAAAAGTTAGAATAATTATCTAGATCTGAAATAATGATGGGATTGGTTTTGAATTATTGGAAAACATAGCTATGTATAACTCAAAAGTTGAGTCTCAAATCCCTAACACAATTAAACATATTTCATATGGCCGGAATAAGATTTCAGACTTGCAAAAATCTCTGGTATTTTCGTCAATCAAAATATATAGTCTTGATGCAGAGTCCATTAAGGGTTTTGCAGTTCTCTGCATTCTCGATTCCATTTGCTTCGATGCATTCATCGAATGACTCACATCGTCGTGGCTTCCTCCGTCTAGGAATCTTTAAAAAAAAGAATTTCTGCCTCTTTTTTTTTTTTTTTTCGTAAACTTCTTTTTTTACGTTCTCTTTATAATTTGTTTTCCTCCCTTTTGTTTGTAATTTTCAAGCGGGGGTCTAGCCGCGGGGGAGATAGGCGGCCCTGAAGCCGACTTTTCCCCGGAGACGATTGGAGAGGCGCTCGGTTTCAAGGCTCTCAACAAATCCTTTCTCCACACCTGGCCGACAGGGTCCAAAAGGAACCACTGTTACCTCATCTGCCATAAAGGGAAGAGAAAAAATAACAACAAAATTTATGAAAGCGTTGTACCCTATAAAATAACGGAGATCTTCACTTCGTTGAAAGTTTGGTTTTTGCCAAGGAAATTGTTTTTCTTGGACGTTCACTACTCTTGTGTTTTAATGATCTTTGAAATTCCTTAAAGAGTATAATTTAATATTTATCCTATGCATTCTTGAATTACATAATAAAATTTATTAAGCAAAACCTGGAATGATAAACAGTGCATTTATGTAAGTTGTTAGGCATTTAAATACGACTGATGTCACTGATGTTGTAAACGTAATTTAAAACTGGTATGGACTTAGAAATTATATCCCAACACTTTAAAACCAGCCCCAATTTCATTTTATTTTTTGCTTTGTATTTAATTCTCCCTGGCTTCCATTATAGAGCTGCTCTCTAATTTTGATTACATAACCAATTTAACCTTTTTGGCACTGCTGTCGCAAATTTTTCTTTTTTTGTTTTTTTTTTCCCTCGCAGCACTTGAATTCGGAATTTCGTCAATAACCCTTAAATGTTGTTGAATGAAAACTCTTCAGTTTAAAACATTCATCACGAATGGAATAGAAGTTGCATTTAAATAGCATTTTTTAATGGAAACTCAAAAATCGTATTGCATAAAGAAATCATTATAAATTATAGAAATCTATCTTAAAAATTTAACCAGATATTTATGGAGCTAAGCATATGACAATAATTAATGTTTGTCACCTATTAAGGAAAATCAATTATCTTTTTTCCCTTTATATGCCATGTTAAATATCGTTAGTGAAAACGTAATGATAATATCAGCTTATTTTTTAATAATTTTCTTTCCAAACTGGCAGCTTCGAGAAATTATCTTTTAAGGCTTTTGTTCTAATGTAAAAAAAAGTGACAAACAGACTATGAAAAAAGGGTGAAGTTGTCCGTATGCCAAATGCAACGTTTTATTGCCTTTCATTATGGGCGTCCGAGTCTCCTTTCTCACTCGTGTTTGCTTTCTTATCGATTAACATTACTTTATGCCAGCTCTTTCAAGCCAAACGAATTGCCGTTAACATCTGTTTGCGGTTGTTTCGATTTCATGTAACAATAAACACCTACTGGTATAAATGTGCGATTAGAAATAGGAATTAAAATCTGCTTGCTCCTGAAAGACTATTTTGTGCTGCCTAAGTATGAAAAATTTATATTCAATTCACAATTTTGCACATACTGACACCATTGTACAGGTTGTTGTGATAATTAAAAATTTGTCATTTGTTTGTTGATAGACTATTTATAAATACAAGGCTAGCATAAATATAAACGATGATCAAAATTTGAAACACGTGAACTCACGTTTAGTAAAATTTAGATGAATAAAATCCTTACCAATGGAAAGAGAAACTAGGTGCATGTAATTTATATTTTTTGGCAATTCTGCATACATTCAGCTTGTACTCAAGTTCCTGTATGCCACTTTGGAGACGCATCCGTTTTCCTTAATGAGTATGTCCGCTGGGCTGATTTGCACTGTCTTTGTTCAGAAATGCCATTGCAAACTAATACCAGACTGGTAAACGTAGAAATCCAGGACACATTACGTTCCTTCTGTCTTCGATGACCGCCATTGTCTCTATTATCGTCTGTGATTCACTGAAAGAATGCTATTGGAGTTTTTCTCTCTATTTGAACGAATTGCATTCAGTTTAAGTTAAATGGAGAACATTGTTTATATCTTGTATATCAATAATACATTTCCATAAGAATCAATTTAAATTAACACTGGTTGTTATTAACTTAATAAGAACTCGGTCGAGTGGATTTTGAAAAAATTATTCCAAAAAAAAACGTATGCCTATATGTTGCAGGACATTGTAAACTTAACTGTCTTCTTTGTTGAAAAGAGGTTTTTCTCTCAATTAGTCTTAGAGATTATAGATCTGTAAAACACAACCTAGCTTAAGGCTCTTTTCCATTTAGCGACTTTTTAACGTCTTTTAGGAGTCTGCCAAGCAATTTTCAACCTGGTAGGTTGTCTCATTCGTTACCTGGTGGGTTTCAATATTTTTCAAAGTGGTACTGGTTCTAAAAGCTTAGTTTTTCGAAGGGAAATTTTCGGATTTCCAATAGGAGACGCGCAGTTTTTCTTTCGCTAGAGAAAAGTAGCAATCGACAAAACGATAAACGAGATATCGCCTACACAACGGAAAGCAATGGTTTATATACATTGTTTAAATATTAGTGAAGCGTCTGTCACACATATTTGCTGTTTCTTTCTTTCTAAGAGTTGTGATTAAGTTGGAAGATAACGTTTATGGAAGATCCGTCCAAAAATAATTTGCGTGCTGTTATTCTTGAAGGGCCGTCAACCAATGGAAATTTTTACGAGAATGAAAGGTGTATATGGCGACCATGGTTATTTTCATACGGCAGTGGTTGAATTTTGCAAGAAAATTTGTCAATGAAGGGAGTCCACGAAAGATTTGGCCAGTTCAGGACATGCTCGTGTTGCAGCATCACATGAAAATGTGAGGCATTTGGAAATTGCTATACGCGCCAATAGGCGACTTCCATATCTTTGGCCGTCTGAAATTTCCACTATTTCCACTAAAAGAACGGCAGTTCAATTCCGACTCTGTTTGCTGCAACAAGAATTTTACCAGATGGAAATCTGTAGATTAGTGCAACAATGGGATTCATGCCTTAATGTTCATGGAGATTTCTTTTAAATTCTTTGAATAAAAATTGCTTCTCAGCCTTTAAACGTGTTTATATTGAAGAATCCTCGTATGACGTGGATATGAAATTTTTACGTTAAGTTGATAAAAATCATTTGTGTGTTCTATTCCAAGTATCTTCAAGATATCGGCCAAAAATCGAAAACGGTAAATCTTAGGAAATATTCGAATCGCCCTCACTATATTAGTAAGCTGTCTTAGGGACGTGACTTGTTAAGACTGAAACCATACAAAACTTGATATTTGTATTAACAAAAATTAACATTTGTGGTATCGCTAAAGACTGTTTTTAGGGTGCCATTTTACAAGCTGTTCTTTTTCTTTACGTTTAAGGCGTGCTGCAATACGTTAACGAGCTTTATTGTTACAAATGTCCACACCCAATGTCTGAGGGATAAATGGATTGTCACGAGTTCATCTAGGATTCAGATACGTCATTTGGTTTTTGTCTCGTTCCCACCCTTTAAGTTTGTAAGAAAAATCGGAATATTGTGTTGTTGTGTATTGATATAGTCGTATTTCGTCTGTTTCGTCTCTCTCTCTCTCTCTCTATATATATATATATATATATATATTCCCTTTTTCCTTTGCAACAACAACTGAAAACAGACATCACACTCGCAACTATTTTTAGCTCCAAGTAAGTTAAAATATTTTTTTCTCTCCTAAAAAAATCTCCTCTCTCGTTTCACTTGTTTTTTTCTTTCTTTGTGAACGAGTTTGGCCTTGACTGAAGGAGAAAACGTGGCTCCTATCTATCCTACTACTCCTCCTCCTCCACCTCTTGGTCGTGTCTCTGTACAGGACGCTTGGATTCAATGGAAGGCGGCCTCTATGGTCTCGCCATAAACAAAGGCAAGGGTGAAAGGTTGCGCCAGGAATAGTTACGGGTGAAGATCACAGAGGAAGTGCTCGTGTCCGTGCGTCTCAAATGGGGCTCTATTAATAGGTCCTTCATACCTGCGCAGATAGACAGGGAAAGTGACCCTGCCTGCGCAGAAGTTCGGTTTTGCTCCTCCCGCCCACGCACTCGACCCCGATGGAGGACGGGACAAAAAAAAAGTTGTTTTTTTTTCTTCTAACCTTCGAGCGAAGAGGTTAATCAACCATTCATTCTTATGCGCATGCCTGTTGCACTTTATTTTCTCCTTTTCCTTCTATTTATAGCAAATCGTAGCTCTTTATCAAGGCATATTCGTAATAATCGAAAAGCAAGTCTCGCTCGTTGTCAACACCGACGCAAGAAATGGATTAAGACATTTTCGTCTTACTTTAAAGATGGATGTCTTGTAGATTTTAATTTCTATTTCTAGGATAGTAGATTTTGAGTATCCAATTTTATAAACTCCGCGACAAAACTTTGAAATGACTAAGATTTTGATCACTGCTTTTTATAATCGAGATCAAATGATGTGAAAATTTATAAAAATGTTAACTATGACATTCGGCAGTAGAACATTTTAATTTGTTAAAGTAAATCGTTAATTGAAATATTCAAGGAATTTTTTCCTACTTAACAAATTAAGTGACAAAAGCAGTGACAAAACTTGGAAACACTGATAAAACTATTTTATAAGAAAAAGTGTAAAGTCGTATAAGTAGACTTTCCAGTTACCTTTATCACTTCAAAGATACGATTGGCATTTATTGGACAAGTCCCTTCAATAATCTTATTCCATTCAAAGCAAATGGCATCTTGCAGTTCTTTAACTGATGAATACTGCTCGCTACAACATGCCCCACACATTCTCCATTGGATTTATATCAGATTACCTCGGAAGATGCTCCGGTAATTTAATATTTTCTTTCACAAACCAGTCCGTTACTATGAGTGCTTTACGTATTGCTGCAGTATTCTGCATGAATATCTAATGAGAACTCCCATTTTTCGTCCTACATACTTTAAATGAGAGGCCAACTTGTCTCGTTACCTCTGAGGATTCATGCTATTATTGATGAAGACAATGGAGGCTTTCTCTTTAACATCGATGCCTGCCCAAACCATAATTGACCCAATGCTCATTTCTCTTTTTGAAAAAAAACATAGCTTAATTCTTAAATCGTGAAAATAATATGAGAATCCAACTGGCATGTCCAGTCTAAATAGATTCTCATCATATAAATTCATTTTGTAATCGCTTGTGTTTTCTTGCATATTCCAATCGATTTGAAATGATGGCAAGTGTGGGGTGGGTTTTTTTCATCACTTTTCGCCTCCTAAGATAGGTTGCATTCATTTAAACTCCTTGTACAGTTCTTACTGAACATTTTAACTCCAGTTCTTCTTTGATTCGTTTAGGAGTAGCTACTTGATTACGTGCTTTAGCTGCAACGCGTCACCGAGCACTGGTTTTTGTGCTTTTTCTACGAAATAGCTATTTTTGCCCTTTTCTCTTTCTGTTAAGCATATTGTCAAATCTTCTAGCCGTCTTCTCCTGTATTTAGTAATATAACAGGCCAAAAATTTGCATAATTAATATGGATTTCAAAGTTTTGTCGCTAAAATTTTTGACATTATTTATAATATTTTTTTCTTTTAATTAAAATTCTGCATTCAATCGGTTTTATTTAAAGAAAATATAAATGAATGGCTTAGCTGTTTCTATGTTTTGTCGCGGAGTGTAAACAAAGTTGGAGCATCTCTCAAGCAAAACAATTTGAAACTGAATTCACTTTTATTCAAATAAATTCCTGGCAATAAGGAATGCGATAGGGTAATAAAGTCGCCTCTATACTGTCTTTTACGCTAGTTAAAGTAATATTATATAAATCTACTCCTTGCTATCAGAAATTAAGATTTGGAGCCTTAGGGATGAATTGAGTAAAATGACTAATGTTAATGATTAATGTTTCATAATAGCTTTAAATCAACTGTTCTTATTATAGCAGTATTCTTAGCACTATGAGTAGACGTTCTTGAATGGAGATGAGCAAGGGTTAAGGCCACGACCACAATAAGATCCGCCGAACTGAACTTCATTGACAGTCTACAGTACTTCCGTTGCAACACTAGTAAGACTTGATTTCGTCTTTGACAATTTAATATGGACGCTTGTCTAGGCGAACTCTTTTTCAAGCGCCCCCCCTCCCCCTCCACCCCAAGTAAAGTCAAAGAGAAACTGAAGAAATTCGAATCTTCCGAAAGCTGAACCTATAAACTAGAATTTTTATTTTCCCCTCCGTACTAAATCAGATTAATGACCCCCTTAGAGATATTTTGTTTATTCCAAATTATATAAATAAGTACTCCGAAGTTTGCGTTTCTTTTTTGTCTGAAAAGTTTCACTGTTTACTTTAAAATGCCAAAGGCCTCATGTTTCTTTAGAAATCGCACTGAATTCTTTCGAGAAAAAAAAACTATACAAATACAGCTTTAATCGGAACGAGCCTTGTAATTTAAATTTAATTCTTTCTTTTATTACTGAACACAGGATCCAGAAAAATGCATTATGTTACAGTTTCTATAGTTTTCTATAGTAACAACAAAATCGAAAGCTTACATCCCAAGATTATTATACGCATTGAATGAAGACGACCCCGATCGAAGAAAACCACATTGGTAGATGTAGATTACTTGATAATAGTTTGCTAGGGAAGTGGATAGAAATAACTGTTCGTCATATTAAAAAGTGTCTCGACGCTTATGATAATCACTTTGAACACCTGTCGTTAGGCCTTTTGTTAAAAGTCAAAGCCTTTTGATATCTGTATGAATTCTATGTTACAATTTTTATATAGTTTTTTAATTTCCTGAAATGTGTTTATATTTTTTGAGTTGCCTGTTTTTGCCTTAAATAACAACAACATTCACATTATCATTATTTTGGGAAGACTGCTTTTTTATTGCATTCAGCCAACCTTTTGCTTCTATGTCAATAGCAACGCGTTTGCTAGGACTTGCCATTTCTGTTGCAAAGCTGCTGTCAGAGATCGTTGTGCGACTTCTCCGTCATTCCAGTTCATCTTAGAGATGTTCTGTGGAATTAAGGTGAGTAAGTAGTCCTGCAAATGTGGTGTTGTGTTGAAAAAGATAAAAATTTACATCCATTATACTGCCACATCGTTGATAGAGCTGAATTATCCATCGAGATTTACTTGAAAGTTCATGATTTATAATAAAAATGATTAATAATAAAAATGTCTTCTCTAACCCTCAAAGTTTGTAAAGCATTTGTACTCCAATATAAAATAGCATCAATAGATGATAATGTTCTGCCCCTTATGAATTAATTAAATGTAAATTAAATTAAATGTTTGATGAAATTCAATTGCACAATTGTAGTTGTTTGTTTCAGGCTACCTAATTCATGCGTTTACTAGGGTTGATAAAATATGCAGAGATCCTTTATAAAAGAAGGTCCAAGAGACGTTTAAAGCACTAAAGACAGCGTGAGATTCTACTTACTTTCCGATGCAAACAGATGAAGTGTTGTAATTAAAAATTAGTTTTAAATAAGACCACGCCGAAAAAATCGTCAACTTAATAAAGAAATATGTTAATTATTTTCCTGCTTGTCGGAGTTTGAAAATTCAGATTGGATTTAAATTGCATTCCGTTGAGTGTGAATTCGCAGTGCAAACGCCTCCGTGCCTCCCGACGTTTAACTGGCAAAGACAGTTCGAAGAAATGAATGAGCATTGGTCAGAGAAGACAAAACGTTATCTGGACGTCGGAAACTTCTGAGCAACGGGAGCTCCATCTACGGCAGGAAGTTGTAGAATTACTGAAAATCAATTTGAGTTATTATTTAACTTCTTGAGATTGTTCTGTTTATCTAAAACTGTAATTATACCGAGCAACGCCGGGTGCCTCTGCTAGTACTCTGTAAAACAAAGTAGGAAAGAATGTAATTTAAATGATTAACTTTATGATTACGACAAGTTAGTGGGAACGCATACGATGAGAAATGCCATACTTTTAGGCATTGCTGTCATCTTTGGATAAGATATTTATGCTAAGTGGACAGAATATATTATAGTATTCTGCGTTAACAGCAAAATGGGCCAAACGTCGATGCTAAGCAACCTGTTTCGAGCTTCCGCGAAACGAGTGGACTTGCGGGCTTTTCACGTAACAGCAATTTCACATTTTGACAAAAATTATGCATAACTCGGTCAATATGCGGACAAAATGGACTCAGAGTTTGGCAAGAATCGTGTAACGAATCAAAGGGATAAGGATTAGACAAATCCTAGCTTAATCTGATGCAAAAAAGAACAACTTTCAGAACGCTGAATGGATATTTGCCAAGAATCGGACGCTAGCTGACATCCTTATTGAAGACTGATATTCTCGTCGATTAATCCACAAAGAAATAACAAAATTGACAATACAAGGATAGGAAAAATAGTACCAACAAATCTACAAAAATAGATCTGTCTAGCATGAAGTAACAATATAGACGAGAGATAACTGAGCGGTGATGTGAGGAGTTTCTTCGGGACACAGAATACGTTTGGTAAGCATAATGTATGGATACCGTACAAGTGTAAATGCCATTTTTTATATTGTGATGCTCGAAATAAAATTTTTCTCATCACATTTTTTTTTTACATTTTTTTTTTGATTTTCAGCCAATTTAATATTTAAGATATTTTGACTTAGTTTTTTTTTTAGTCTATTTTGTTTTAGCCCGGGCAGTATTAATATCCATTTTTTTTATTGTATCATTTTATTTGTAATTTTTTTTTACCTCAAAATATATTTTGATGAAATAATATTAACTTTTGGGCATTTTTCTGAGTAATTATATAATTGTATTTTTCTCTAATGGTTATTTCTTTGTTACTAGTCAAAAGAATTTTAATTATTCCAGCTTATGATAAAACCCAGATTTCTGCATTCTGAGCAAATTTATCTTTAAGATGTAATTTTTTTTGCATCACATTTCTATAGATAAGTTTTCAAAATATTGATTTTAGGATCCTATGTAACTGTTAAATAAGTTTATTAATTGTATACAATATTATTTTTTTTCAAAGAAATAAGTTTTCAAGTCTTCTTCAACAATGCGTGTTAGACAAATCAATTGTAGTTTTTGCTTCTGATGTTATTCCATATTTTACATAATCATGCTCCAAGGAGTGCATCGCCATTGTTTTTTAGTGCTAGCCGTGAGCCTTTGGATTGTTGCCCCAAGAGCTTAAATTGGGTAACACTAGAAAATCTTACAACTACTCATCCAACTTCTGACTAAGATACCATCTTCCTCATAAGTTAAAAATTGTGTAGTGCATTTGC
>JAHWFO010018671.1:237978-266212 GCA_023313115.1 Rhysida immarginata | reverse complement strand
GTGGCTGCGGACTTTATCAAGGTTGGGCAAACCACCGTCCACCTGAGTTACGCTGAACCCGGATATGTTCCAGTTATTATCCGGGGCGCATCGCCACGCTATTCATCATCTCAGCGTCTCTGCAAGGTCATCGAAGGGGATACGAATACCATGGGAAACGCTTTTTGAGGCGTTTGAATAGGAGGTGCAGCCCTTGAGGGCTGTCCGTATTCCTACAGCATGCGCGCCTGGGCACCCTGCCTGCTTTAAGAACTAAGGGTGCTCCTCTGGAGCCATAACATCGGCCCCAGTTCCAACAGCATTTTGCTATTCCATCTAAATGCCACTTCTGTGTATTTCTCCATAACCTGATGTCCATTTGATTATCATCCAAAGATGTATTTGTGAAATAGCCTTTCCACAGTATCAGGATATGTAAGCAACCTTTCCATATTCATCCTTACCCATCAGTTCTGTTGAGATGGATATTATTCCATAGACTGTGATTCAGGTTGTTCTGGCTTCCCAGACAATCTCTTCTCCAGAAGTCATTTTTATCCACTTTTCACCATGCTAATCCTTTACACTGTCGTGAGCACATCATGCTGTTAGGGACTTAGTTAATTGTGATCCGGACATTTAACCTTTCCAAATTTTTTTATCTGTAAAATTTTTTTTAATTTTTCTTCTACCTTCAGTCCTGGCCAATATTAATTTTAAATTTATCTTTTCAATATTTTTGGGGGGTTTTTAATTTTTAACTTTTAGTGTCCCTTTATTTAATTTGCATCCATTATGTAGTCAAAGTTGAGTAGTCAAACATATTTAATGTTTAATTTTTTTTTTCATATCCATTGGATATGGGTCTATGATGTTTAGCAGAGAACATAAATTCTCTTGTCTTTTGTTGGTGATTGAATCAATTTGCAAGTTGTTTTACTTCAACAACTTCTTGATAACTTCTGGATAACTTTACTTTAGCCCGCCTAGCTCAGTCTTGCATTAAATGTTTAATGTTTAATTTTCACTTTGTGCTGGCCACACAAATTATTCTATAGTTTTCTCTTCACATATATTATTATTGTATGTCTTCCTGTCTATTTGACAGATTCATTATTATTGAAATAAATTGATTTGATTCAAGCACTTATGACATATTTATGTTTTGTTTTCAATAACATTATTTCATTTTATTGAGTAATTCTTTATTTTACAATGTCTCTGATGGAAAATGATACTTATGAATATTAAAATTGAAATTTTTATAATTTCTACTTTGTCCACTGCCTCTGTTTTCTATCAATTTGCAACCACACTTATTTAATTCCTCACAGCCAAGGTTTGATAAGTTTTAACTTAAGGTAATGATTAAATAATAAAAAAAAAAATATACACAACGCAATGTCTGATTCAAATGATGTTTGAATCATAAATCCACTATACAGCACTTTAGTAGTTTAACTTTTTGTGCTAATAAAGCATCTTAAGTAACTTAACTTGTCTTTGTTTAGTTCAATAGAAATTAAATTCTTATGTATTAAAATGAAGTTGGTAATTTTCTTTTTGTCTTAACTTTAACTTAGACAAATCAAATAGCCTGTCTCAATGCTGTATACCATAGAACTTAAATCGCAGTAACGTGACAATCTTATCAATGTTATGCTGAAAAATATGAAGAGATAAGATTTTCATTATTTCCAAACATTTTAGCAGTTTTAAAATTATGGTCAATCTATTTAAATAAAGGCAAGGTTTCCCATGAGTGTGCCCTATAGACTCAAAAAAATAGTCAAGGAAAATTTCGCTAAAATTTCATAGTTTGTTCTTATTAGTGCCAGGAGTGTTTAGAGAGTGGTTTGAATGAAATCCGAAAGATAGGTTAGGTTCAATATAGAACTTTAATTACATTTATTTAATTCATATTTAGCAATAACGAAGCACTGCTGGATCCGCTAGTTTTATATAAAAAGAAAAACATGCAGCAGGATATCTACAATAACACATCAAAATTTTTTTATTTTTTTTATTTTTTTAAACTATTATATATGATGCAATTGAATTAAGAATATGACAATTTCAAACCAACAATGAAAATGTTTTAACTTTAGCTTTGTTTTAACGCAAATTTCACTGCTAATGCACTTTAAAAATACCTATTAAAATAACTTATTATACACTACTGTTTATAAAAATCGCAACACCCTGATGGAATAGCCCAATCTGCATTAAATTTGGAGCATTTGCATATCATGGGTCAGAAAAGAAACCATTAGATTTTCAGGTCAATACAATGCGTTTTATTGTCACATTAGTATCGGGTGAAACCACCGTGGGATGCAATTACAGCCTCTAAACGTCGTGGCATTGAGTCAAACAAGCTCTGAATAAGGGCCTGGGGAATGTCCTGCCATGCTCTGTCTACATGGGTATACAGTTCATCCACAGTTGCTGCTGCAGGAGTCTGACGAGCCAATCGATGAGCAAGCCTGTCCCACACATGTTCGATTGCGTACATGTCTGGAGAACGAGCAGGCCAGGGGAACAAGGGCGTCTGATGTGCTTGGAAAAAGGCGAGGACATTTCTGGCCACATGCGGTCGGGCATTGTCCTGTTGGAATACAGCGCCTGGAAGGTTCTGCAGGAAGGGGATGACCTCGGGTTGCACAACTTCCCTGATGTACCGGTCACTGTTCAGATTGCCATGGATTCTGATCAGACGGGAACGGCCATGGTAACTGATTGCACCCCACACCATCACCCCTGGCGTTTGTCCTGAATGACGCTGCAGGATGCATTCTGGAAGGTCGCGCTCGCTACGATGTCTTCTGACTCGTATCCTGCCGTCATGGTGCTGCAAGTTAAACCTTGACTCATCCGAAAACACAACTTGTTGCCATTCAGCTTGCCACTGTTGGTGTTGATGGGCCCATTGCAACCTGAGGCGCCGGTGGTTTTGAGTCAAAGGAATCCGCAACAATGGTACTCGTGCCATCAATCCTCTGGAAATCAAACGGCGTCGTACAGTGCTAGCAGACATTGTCCTGCCTGCTGTAGCACCCCACTGTTGTGCTAACACTGTGGAAGTGGCTGTACGATCTGCTACACACATGCGATAGAGGTGTCTGTCATCGCGGTGTTGTCGTGCTGGGTCTTCCTGAGCCTGGTCTTCGGTGTGCCCTGTTCTCTTCGCTCCACTGCCTCCATGCACGCATAATTGTCGTTGCATTACGTCCTACACGAGCAGCAATGTCACGATACGACCATCCCGCTTCACGCAGACCAATTATGCGTCCTCTTTCAAAGTCTGTCAGCTGTTGATATGGTACCCTTCGTCGTCATTGAGGCATGGTGTTCTTTCAAGCAATTACTCTGAAAATCTAATCATTTATACTCTGACCCATTGTATGCAAATATTGCAAATTGCATATGGATTAGACCATTCCATCAGGGTGTTGCGATTTTTATAAACAGTAGTGTACAATCATAATTCTAGTACGTTCTTTTCTACATGAAATTATGTAAAATAATATTACAATTAGTTCTCTAAATATTACGCCAAATGCAAGTCAAAGCATCCAAAAAAACTAAATTTTGAGAAATGAGGTTTAAAGATAAATGTTCAATATTAGAGCATTTATTGCTTCATAAAAATTCAGATGTTTAAAAATCGGCTTATAATTAAAATATGAAATGTTGGAAATGTATTCTTTAAAAAGAAAGAATTTTTTTTTTCTTAAATACACTTTTCGCAGTTTTTATGGCGAAGTCTATCCTTAACTGAATCTATTATGGAGTAAGTCCATCTCTGTGTAGAAAGTTATCCTAACATTGATATATATTTACAAATAAAATGACTTTTCAGAAGACCTTTTGTCACTGAAATTGAAAATGTCTTTTCATTTTAATGACGAAACCTCTCAAATCTATACAAACTTGCTTCAATCAATACTTGGTCCCGTAACACTTTCTTTGGCTTCTCTCTTCCAATGTTTCCAAACTATTTTCAATGATTTATATTTTTAATGAAATATTTTGAACCGAAGTGTAATGTTCCTTACTGTCCAGTCGAGATTATATAACGAAGAATAATGTTGTCGAATGATTAAATCCACATTTCATGTTTTGTGACTTTGCCCATTTCTTATCCATGATTCATCTCGCCAATATCAATCGATAGAGCATTTCGCAAACTGGGCTTACTAATTAACAAATAAACAGGGTTTCAAATTAAAGATTAGAGTATAACTAATATAGAAAATAAAGAATTTGATATCTTAAATGGAGAAATTATTCGACTTCATGCTGTTTCATGATAATGCAGTTCGCATATTACTTTGTCTTTGGATGAATGTTATGAGATTATATACGATATGTTATTATATATGTTTCTGAAGTCTTACGGTTCTAATTCAGGATTTCTTTCTTAAATATTTGTTCAGGTTTATGCCATGATTTCATTAAAAGAAAAATAAATATAGGCATTAAAAGTGTTTTCCTTTTAACATGATCGTAAATTCTTGTTTGAAATGTGTTACGTTTGAATTTCAGCATATGAAGAAAAATGGTTTATTTGCTCTTTTTTAATCCTTCAATATAATAATGTTTTTTCGCTATCTTGATCTAAGTCTACCCCAAGCCGTTTTTAATTGCGCTAGATTAAGAATTATCAATTTTGGCTGAAAGTGTGCGTCGTAAATTAATTTTTGTTAAAGGGCAAAGAACTACCTTCTCTATTTGGAAATTTCATTCTTAATCAGAAAATTTGGATTTTTATGACATAGGTTAAACTCACTACGTAATCAGGTAATTCTTTGTATTAAAAAATGTTAAAAACAATTAAATGAAATTTTTTTGGCTTATATGTAAGTATTTTTAATGATTCTTTCATGGCAAGATTCGAGAAAAGAGATATAAAGTGGCGAGCATTAAGCAGAGACCAATCATCCTCCTCATCCACTTCCCAGAATTAAGCACTGATTGGCGGCTTTTTCGTAGTGCTTGTTATTTGCAAACTCAATGTGATGACAAAGATATTAGTCTCAGCCCGTCGTCCCCAATTACTCCTATTTAGTGAAGGCTTATCAGATTTCTATGTAAATACGCCTATCGAGAAAGCACTCTGCCGCCTATGAGGTAGGAAGAGACATCCTGTACGGCTCCTCCTTCATTCATATTTACGAGCATTTAAAAAGATATCAAAGGGCTGTGGAAAAGAGAGAAAAAAAAAACCCTTCTCTTTTTAATATACCTCATTAAATGGTTTCCTGGGCAAAGAAACTGTTTAGTCCCCAGCATGCGGGTGGCTTTTATTTTTTAACTATTCGATCTTATTTACGCTCGTTTATGACGCTCAGCCTAAATAAACTGTTGGAGGAGGGAAGAAAGCTGCTTTAAAAATGTCATGAAAAAGATCGTTCTTTATTTGTTTTTAATAACGGCCTTATCTGAACAAAATTTAAGAGTCCGTGAAATGAATACAAATGCAGCCTTGTCTAATTCGCCCATTAACACAAACAGGCTCCTTTCAGGCAAAATGAAAAGTTTTCGCTTACTTATCATTGTGTGTTTATGGGGAAAAGTTATAAACGCCTTGTTGCTCTCCTTTTTTCCATCCTTTCCATTTTTTCTGTACTTTCATTCAGTCGATTATTAAAAGCGATAGTCTGAAATTTCATCTTGTAGTTAATGTTTTTCTTGTGCTTCGGGTGTTCGTTTTTAATTAACTGACGACATCCCGAGACAAGAACGCGAAAGCTATTAATTTGTCTGCTGAGATACTCTTCTTATCTCATGAAAAATCCTTTCTTCAAATCTTTTTTTTTTATCTTATTGTCTGATGAGGACAAATTAAAACTCGAGGAATCGATTTGATCTCAGTTTGATAAGTGTTCATCGCCGTTGATAATGTGCTCCTTTGAATTCGTGCAAAACCTTTTTTTTTTAAGACATCGAGGTAGTTAATTATTTTGCTAAATAAGGCTTTCCAATTCTATAACTTGCTTCAATCAACTTCATTTTTAATATTCGATTTCCTCCGTCAACCTTATCTGCTTGCCTTTTTCACTCCAAAGGAACCGTCTCAAAATTTTATGGCTTTTTGCGGCGAGATCAAAACAGCAGTGCTCAATATGAAAACAAATTAATTTAAATATTTGAACAATCATAAGATTTATATTATCTAAAAATCAGAATATAATGTTATAAAACTTACGTTGTGAAGTTAATTAAGAATGGTCAGAGTTGTGAGTTATTGCTACAGCACCGAATGGCCAGATTATTATGACCATCACTACTTCAATACTGCGGCGATTCTTCTTGGCATTGCCTCCACGAGATGTTGAAAGGTGATGCGAGGAATCTGACACCATGGCTGATGAGATTTGATGGTTGCGGAACCACTTGCCTGACGGCTCTTTCAACTTCGTCCCTCAAATGCTCAATTGGATTGAGAACTGGTGATTGTGGGGGCCACCTAAGCAAGGTAAAATCTCCCTCATGTTCCTAAAACCACTCCTGCACAATACGATCACTGTGGCATGGCGCATTTGTCTTGTTGGAAGAAGCCTTCTCCATTGGGATACATACTTAGTTATGTTAAGCTATTCAGACGTTGTTCTACACGAATTAAAGGGCCCAAATCTTGCCAGGAAATGATGCCCCAAACCAATTAACTGCCCCATCAGCTTGAAAGGTTGTATTCGTGCATGTGAGGTCCATGCGTTCATGCTGTTTCCGCCAAATTCTCATTCTACCATTTGCATGATGCAACTGGACACGTAGTCCTTTTCCAATGCTAGACTGTCTAATCCTTGCGTTCCTGTGAGAATTGTAAACGTTTTATCTCGTTAACTGCAGACAGCAAAGGTGTTGAACAGCCCTTCGACTTCCATATCCCATACGATGCAGTGTACGGCGAACAGTGCGTTCAGAGATCATTTAAGAGAATCCCTGATTAAGGGATTAAAATGTGCAGCAATTGACTAGTCGCTGACGGCCACAATTCGCACGTTCAGACCCAGTTTTCCGGCTGACAGTCTAATCTTTAAACACTTTAACAACAGCTGCTCTTGAACATTTAACGAATGCAGCCGTTTTGCTGATACTCGCTCCAAGGCTCCGAGCGCCAACAATCATCCAACGTTAAATCGCGTCGTTAAATCTTACCCATATCTTCCGAAACGTATCACTTCTACTGTCGTGGTAAATAACCTGCTTCCCTATTTAGAATGGTCTGGCCCTCTAGCAACTTCAGCGCAAAATCATAGCTAATTTGCCTACAAACCTCAGGTAGTCATGATAATCTGGCCACTCCTATACGTATGTATATTCCAGTGATTATAACAATAGTTAAATATTTTTTGTTTCGAGATGTATAGACTTTCGAATTTGGATTTTGGTTTTGCATTCATAGATCTAACTTTTCGCTGTTTCAGAATCGTAAGTTATATCGCTGTAAATTTTTAACTGCTTACAAACGAGGTTTTGAAGTGATAAACTGTTTTGAATTACTCTTCACCAATGGCACACCTCATCTATCAGTGTAATGTATTAATCAGATGCTGGATTGAGAGCAATAAATTGTGGATTGAGAGCAATAAATTGAGAGCTTCTAATAAAAGAAAACTTAAAATATCTCAAAACAACGGATTTGAGGGTATAGACCTTTTATTTTCCACTAACCCATTCGATTATTAATTTTTTAATGAAGGAAATCTGAATAGATTTTGTTTATCGAAACTCGCCATTTTCGCTAGTACATTTGATCATCACGAAAAATTGTATTTTTTATTCTGAAGATAAATTTTTTACCAGCAACTATTAACGTAAAGTTTCCTGTCTCTTTAAGAATAGCTGTCACATAAATAATATTTGCGCCATTTTCGATTAAGTGAGGCGATAGTATCCACATTAATTCGACGATTTAATCGCATATTTTAATGAATGTCAAACTATGACAACGTTTCCTAAAGGGTCAAATCTCAAGATGAATCCTTTCAAGTTATAAATAATTAACAAGGAACAGCAACCCTATTTATAGGTTCTATTACGATAACTTCGAATAACCTTTTTATGATGAAAATTACTTAAGTATTCTTTAGACATCTCTTGACTTCTTTAGTATGCTTTCTTCCAATTTCTAAATATGATTATGAAAGGCTGCTGGGTTTCAAATTGTGCAGAGAAAGAGCTCTACTGTTTTATAAAAAAGTTAAGATATATATTGCGATTCATATTTTTTATACTTGTTTTATACTGTATCTACTGTACCTAATGAAATTGTGTTTTAGAGAAATTCTTTTTTCTTTCTTTGGATCGGAGCCAGATTGAGTCAGCTACAAACAGTTCTTTTCAGAATTCAGTGAATTCTTGCCAACCTACTTTATAATGATAACTTTGAAATATCTAGATCGAACCTTTAATTAATGACGTTAAAAGATGAGATGATCGATGCATAGGAGTGCCTTTAAAAAGAAATTTCAGATTTTGCAAAACCTTTGCCAAGGGAAGAATTCCTAAAACAAGGTTGAGCATTTCCTTATTTCACTCTAATAAAATTTGCGTCTTCCTTCTTTGATTTGAAATTCCTTTTTTCTTTCCTTCTTTTTTTCTTTATGGGGTGATGGGTTTTTAATACCTGGATAGTTTATTACTCGTACAGCTCACTTTAAACCTTAATAAAGAAAGCTTAATCAGGCGAAAGCCATTTTCAAAATAGTTATTTTGAAATGCTTATATTTTTTCTTTATATTCCATAGCGTCATCATTTTCTTTGACTTATTCATGTTCGTGAATTAATATTTTAGAAGGCTTGTAATAAATTGCACCAGAAGAGAATTTTGCAGATGCTTGTTCTGCTATTTCGAAGATCCCGTTAAATTTTGGCTGACCTGTACTATTCTTTTTTAATTTTTTTTGTTTCAATTCACACTCGGCTTTCATGAAACAAGATATTTCATCGTCGTTGTTGTTGTTAAAAATACTGAAAATGAGATCTCCATGAAGGACAATCTCTAATTGGAGTATCTATTTCAGGAGTTCATCAAAAATGTCGAATATTATTATTGGTATTACTTAGAAATATTCTTTATTTAATAGTAAACTTTCCACTATCTGATTTCAGCGCGAAAATAGACGCTGGTTTGAAGGAACGCATAGGACGATTACAGAGTTTCGAAATATTTATCGTAGTTACTGCATTAATTTCTTCTCAAATATATTTTAGTAGCGGGAGAATGGAGCACTTATTGGTTTCACAATGTCTGTCTGTCTCTCTCTCCGTCTTTCTCTTCATATTTTCTACATTCGATATGTCTTACAATTTAATTTGGTTTTGATTGGTTCACAGGGTTAAGAGTTAGAGGGGACAAAATTTGTTGATTAAAAAATTGTTGGTTAAGGGTTAAAAAGTGCAGATAAAGGGGTAAATATAGGTGACTTCAGGGTTTCCTCTACTCTCCTATACCCTCCTCGGGGGGGGGGGGTCTAATTTCTTGTAAAAATCTATCTTGGATTTGTTGTTTTAGATTTACAAAAAAAAAAGATACCAATCTTAAATGTTCAGCTTTCTTCTTAACATTTTTCAAAAACTGAATGGAGAATAATATAAAGTTATTATTTATTAAACAATAAATTTTTCCTGCAATATAAATTAATCAAATAAATAAAAAGTTTAAGCACTTAATAAGATGATGTTCTTTAGAGCCAAGTATCTCTATAAGATGGATATCTTCAGTGATATGATCAGATAAGACAAAGCCACATTTTGGCATAGTAAACACAACAAATAATTGATAATAAAATAAATATTAAAACATTAAATGTCAACAAATATTAAAATTTTATTAGAATTTTTAACTATCGGAGCACTTATTAGTTTCATAATGTCTGTCCCCTTCATATTTTCCACATTTTTTGATGGATGAAATCCGGAACGTAGCTTACCATAGGCGTGTTATACAGGGTGTAAATGGACGACGTTTCACAAATTTAAGGATATGTAGAGGATGATGTGGTGAATATTTTTTATTAATAAACCTATAGTCCCAAACGAAAAGCGACGGACCACAGCATGTTTGACGCTCTGTTTTGCGTCAAGCCGTGGAATGGCTGTCTGAATTACTGTGTTGTCACTGCATTGGAATTTCGAGCGTGAAACCTAACGCGCGAACGTATTTCCAATGGAACCGACCAGCGACCGTTGTATGATTGGTCAGGTGCAGCACTTAAAGGCGGGTAAGTTTGCCAGTCATGCAAATTGGCCGCATTACGTTTTTTTTTCTTTTTTTTTTAATTTTAATTTTTAAAGCTTTCGAAAAAGCAATAAAGGAAAAGGAACAATAAATTTACAAACAACAAATCATGCACTTTTGGCAAACGTTCATGATTTTCACCGAAAATCACACAAAGGCTGGATTTACAGTTTCGTGCACACTTTTGGCAAACGTTCATGATTTTTACCGAAAGTCACCCAAATGGGTGGATTTACAGTTTCCTGCACCAATTTTTTTTTTAAAAAGGAAGAGCAAAAAAACCTTCACCCTTACGGAATGTTCCAAACTAACAACGGGAATTTCGTACCAACCTGATATGCAAGATTATGTGATTGGAGAATGTGCTGTGCATCCGGACGGTACCATTTGAAAATAGCCTGCGAGCTGACAGTCTGCATAAGGTCTACAAGATGCAATGACAGGGGACATCGTAGTAAACGTGCCTAGTTCAATGCTTGACAAACCAGGACATCAAACAAGCTGTGGCTCCATCGCTTTCGTTTATTAATAAAAAATGTTCACCACATCATCTTCTACATATCCTTAAATTTGTGAAACGTCGTCCATTTACACCCTGTATTTCGCTATTTAGTTTAAATTTTGGTTTGGCCTTGTGTGATCGAAGTTTCGATGGTGGGAGTTAGAATTGATTACGTAGCATTTGAACTCGTGGTTTCCGCTGCTTTCCTATACAGTTCTTGGGGGGGGGGGTTACTTTTTTGTTAATTATAGAAACAAATTTGCAATGTTTCAATTTGCCTCTCTTTCATTTATACAATTGTTCTTGTACTTTGTTCATTAATTATTAAGTACCGAAAGGTTCTTTATGCTATCAGTGTGGGGAAACGTGTCTGTCTGTCTGTCTGTCTGTAACTCAAACTCCTCCGAGGTTATGAAAGATTTTCAAAATCTGTTTTCGTCAGTCGATGAATATGGTTCATGGCACGAACCAGTTACAAATATTATCTAAATCGGTTCATTGGCACGTGCACAAATGGTACCTCTATTTTCCCGCCCAGCAATTTTCAATGGGCAGAAATATTGAGTAATATATCAAACAAATCATAATGACGAGATAGATGCGGTTATTCATTACTATTTTCGTCAGTCGATGAATATGGTACATGCCATGAAAAAATCATAAATTTTATCTAAATCGGTTCATTAGCACGTCCACAAATGGTACCATCACGACCCCACCTAGCAATTTTCAATGGACAGATATATTAAGTAATATGTCAAACAAATCTTAATGACGAGATACAAGCGAATAGAAATTACTATTTCGGCCAATAAATATGGTTCAGGAAATGAACCATTTTGAAAATTGTTGCAATCGAAACATTGGCACGTGCACTAATGGTACCTTTATGACACCTTCAAAAATTTTCAATGATAAGATATGGCATGTAATATATCAAACAAATTGTGATGATGTATCATAAATGAATATCATGTAAAAGTAATGATAGTCCAAATTGGTTTCAATGAACCTGGTTTAGTGGAACCATTCTGGATTAGTGGAACCATTATGGTTCATTGGAACTTTCAATACCCAAATATGGCATGTAATATATCAAACGATTTGGAATAAGGTGCCACGAATGATTATAACGTAAAATTCATGATAATCCAAATTGGTTTCAAGGAATCTGGTTTAGTGGAACCATGATGGTTCAATGGAACTTTCAATGTTAAAATATTGCATGTAATATATCAAACGACTTGGAATGAGGGGTCATGAATGAATATAACGTAAAATTAATGATAGTCGAAATTGGTGTCAAGGAACCTGGTTTAGTGGAACCATTATGGCTCATTGGAACTTTCAATGCTAAAATATGGCATGTAATATATCAAACGACTTGGAATGATGTGTCATGAATGAATATAACGTAAAATTAATGATAGTCGAAATTGGTTTCATGGAACCTGGTTTAGTGGAACCATTATGGTTCAATGGAACTTTCAATACTAAAATATGGCATGTAATATATCAAACAACTTGGAATGATGTGTCATGAATGATAGTTGAAATTATTTCAAAGGTACGTGGTTTAATGGTATCATTATGGTCCGTTTGAAACTTCCAATGTTAACATAGGACGGTTTAAAAGTATAGTTCAGCGAATGGTTTAGTTTAACCTTTCGGTACTTGGTTATGTCATTCCTTAATGGTTTATTAAATATGTAAAACATAGACAAAGCAAGGAAACAAATATTAAAATATTTTTAATTAATTTATAAATTAAAAATAAATTATTTGAATTTTGGAAATGTCAATATTAAGTCTCATAAATGCTCAATAAAGTTCACTAATTATTCTTTTTCTTTAAATTTATTTGGATGTTAATGTCTTCATGTTGAAATTATGATTTGAAAGTCAACTGGAAGATGTAGGCAAATGGTCCAAAATCATCTAAGAATGTTTTGGTGTAGATGAAGTCTTCGATGGGGATTCTATGATGTTCTGATTCTAATAAATTCACCTCAACGTTCAAATTGGTTAATAAAAAAACAAAAACGGATTGTCCACAAAATATTTCCCTTGTATTGCGTTGAATAATGATCTCAAAGAGATAGAAATACGTATAAGCTTGATTAAAAATATTTTGTGGACAATCCAGCCGTCCAGCCGGATAAACCTACAGACCAAGGATGCATTCTTGTAAGTAGGTTTTTTGCTAAAGCTCCTAATAAACATATTAAGAGTTACTAAAATAAAAAAGGGAAATTTTCGCGATCTGGGTTCTTTTTAATATTAATATGTTTACCTTATCTTGGAGTATTTATTGATTGCTTTGTTATAATAATATTTTTCGAGAAAGTAATAATTGCATCTATTTTGAATTCTTAAAATGTTTTTCTTACTAAGAATATTTTAAGATGTCGTTATCCACAGTAGTATTCTATTGCTCATTAAAAGCTTATTTAATATGCATTAATAAACTTGTTATAAAGCAACCTTCTCTTGAAAATTTTCACTTAATAATAACTATAATCTTCACTCATCAGGAATTTACTAAAAACAACGAATTTTTTTTCTGTTTGACTATTTATAAACCTTTTATTCGGAGCTTTAGCAAAAGCTACTTATAAAAATGCACCCTTGATTTAAACGTTTATCCGGCCGGCCGTCCGCCGTTTGCACCATTACTTGAAAACGTGAAACTTTTTCAAATTCTGTTTTGACAATATCATCATCAAAGTCTTAGCTCGATTGTATCAGCTTTTCAGGCTATTTCATAGACCCCTACGTGCTCTAGCAGTGACCGTCAACATCGAATATCAAGATTGAAGAACCAGGTGACACAAGTAACCACAGCCCCAGAAGTCTATTTCTAATTATTTTGGATATCAAGATATTACGTGTGATATTTCAATCGACTCGTAGTGAGGAGTCAGCAATGAACACTGTTACTTTAGGCTTTTAAGCATTGTTGATGTGAGCATTGTTGACGATCGCTTTGTCGAGGCACGATTGCTCAATTGCTCATGATACATTGATAATTATACTTTTGCGTCATAGCTAAAGATCTTTCTTGGAATGTTTACAAGATTTTACTTCTTGTTAGGAGCTTTAGCAAAAAGCTACTTCTAAGAATGCATGCTTGATCTGTATGTTTTCCGTCTGGCCGTCCGCCGTTTGCAAACGGATTAACTTTTTCAAATTGTTTTCAGAAATCTGACCATCAAGGTCTTAGGCTATTTCGTGGATCCCTTCAAGTCGATTGCGTGTACTAAAACAGTGACCGTAAAGAATACCAAAATAATGGCATATCCTGTAACAATCGATTCGTCAAGAAGGAACAGATTGTTACTTTCTTTTTATCCTTTAAGCATTGTTGGTATGAGTACGTGACGATCGCTTTGCCGCTTCTGCAGCTTCTTCTTGGAATGTTGCAAATTTTATTTAATTGATTAATTTATATTTAAGGAGGATTTTACTGTTTGATAAATCTATCATAGGCGTAGATGTTTGCGGTTAATTAGCTTTAAATATAATAAAATCTTATAAACATTCCGAGAAGGAAGCTTTAGCTGTGAAACAGAAATAATTATTGTGTTATGAGCAATCGTCCATCGACAAAGCGGTCATCACGTGCTCAAGTCAACAATGCTTAAAAGATAAAGTAAGAGTGACGAATCGATTGTTATAGGACATGCCATTATCTTCATATTCTTTACGGTCACTATTTTAGCACGAGAATTCGACTTCAAGGGTCCACGAAAAATCCTGAAAAGTTGGCACAGCCGAGCTAAGACCTTGATGGTCATATTTTTGAAAACAGAATTTGAAAAGGTTAATCCGTTTTATCGTGCAACCGGCCGGATAATCGTACAGACCAAGGATGCATTCTTATAAGTAGCTTTTTGCTGAAGCTCCAAATAAACATATTAAAAGTTATGCAAAAAAAAAAGGGAAAATTCCGCAATCTGGGTTCTTTTTAATATTAATGTTTACAGTTATAATTTTAATGTTTACCTTATCTTGGAGTATTTATTGATTGCTTTGTTTTAGTAATAATACTTTTTGAAAAAGTCAATTGCTTCTATTCTTCTTAATTATAGAACTGCATAAAAGCTTCGTTTTCCTCATTGAAAAAAATAGCATCGATTCGTTTTGGCTTACTCAACGTACCAGATGCTCAATTTAAAGTGAATGTCTTCGGCTTAAAGTAATGCATCACTCGGGATGTGAATTACTTTTTAAAACCTTTATTTTGGTTTTTGTTTTGAGTGTCTTTTGCAGTTTTTTTTTTTAGTGGTTTTTGTATGCAGCGTTCTTAAAACGTTTTTCTTACTACGAATATTTTAAATACCATTAGCCCAGTTAGTATGTATTTTAGTCCTTTAAGAACTTTTCTTCTTTATCAAGTGTGAGGTTAAATCAACCGACTCTTTCTTTCTTGGCTCAACTAACCGTAAGTGTGTGTGTGTGTGTGTGTGTGTGTGTGTATGTGTGTGTGTATAAAAGCCAAATTCTACTCTATAGGAAAGAAGGATTTCAACTCGAGAAAGGAAAAAAAAATTCCCGCACCACACGAATCTCATCCGTTCTATCTAAATTAGGTTCATTGCCGACAGATAGAAATGTTTATTGGGCTTGTTTTTGGCTTTTTCCTCTTTTCTCTCTCCTCTCTCGCTCTCTATTTGCTCCGCGGAGAGCTAAGGTCGAAGGAGATTAAGATGGAGGAAAAACCTTAATGGTTGGGTCCTTCCTTATCATGCAACTTTAGAACGGTCAATTAGCCGCATCTCAGTGTGTTGTTCGTGAGCTAAACTTAGACTGAGAAAACGTTTCGGTTATGTATTTAGAGTTAATTGCAGTGCGAAAAATTAATCTTTTTAAAGCACTCATTTGGCGTTGTTGTTCCATTATTATTATTTTTTTTATTTTGTATTTTATTTACATTTTTCGTTGCGCTAGCTTAGAAGAATATTTGAGCGAATGAAGAGGAGGATAAAAAAGCATATGAGAGAGGGGGTAGAGATAATTATAGCAATTGCTGTTTTTCTCTGTAATTCCGAGGCCGCTTACTCGCTCTGTAGGTGGAGATGGAGCAAACCGTCGGTCTGCGCTTATTATCCTGTCTTTTTCCCTTTAAATGAAAGGTTGACAAATCGGTGGAAAATGCCATTGGACTGAGAGAAATCGGCCATTATTCAAATGAGGAGATTGGAAATGATTGTGTGCTCTCGAAGATATTAAATAAGAATCCTAAGCACGATCCACGATACGATTTCATCTTAAAAAAAGAAAATAAAACTCCAAATGACCCTTTCAACATGTAGTTTACGTTTGTCATGCTCAATAATCGTGTAATCTATGGCTGCAAAAATGTACCTGAACGTTTTATTGTTATTATGAATGTATGTAATTATTCCCTCGAGGGCTAGTAATTTTCATTTTAACACAAATGAGATTTTGCTCTATAAATAATTCAAGTTATTTGCGGCTAGAGGAGAGCAAAGTGTGTTGGAGGAAGGGAAACGTGACGGACAAATCGGTTTCAAGAGAACCGGCAGAATGCATAAATGAAAGTGCTCAGATTTTTAATGAAGGCATGCATTAAAAATTAACTTATAAAAACGTATTCAATATTGGACTTGTATTGCGTTGATATAAATAATTGAATAAAGAGTTAAACATTCTTGTTTAATTCTTCAATTTTAAAATAATTAGGGAATAATAATTTTAATGATAATGGCGACAGCCGAATGTATTATTAAGTCTGTATTCCTTTGAAATTAAAACGGGCTTTAAATATTGCGAATTAAATTCATATTGTTCGCCTCTCATGTTGATAGTTTCTAGTCATTCTATTGCTTAAAAATATTGCGAAGGAAACAAAGTGCTGTTAATCAAAAGAAGCGACTAAGAATAAATATTGTTTTGGGGGAGGTTTTAAAAATAAATAAAGCTGGCCATAAAAATATCTCGGAAGGTTAATGGTTATTAAATGGAGGAAAGACGTTTTGAGAGACTCATAGAATAGACGTTGCCAAGGTTGAAGAATGTTTCTAAGCAACAACACCATGTTTACTTGATTCAGTTGAAATCTAATAGAACTGTTGACGTTGCCTTTAAAGAATACATAATAACTCAAGGCAACGTAAATAGGATTCTTGGGCACCATTCCTTCACTTGACTCTGCCATGGAATCAGAGTTTATTTTAAATGAATTTAACGTATGCCTGAGCTAGCTTTTTTTTAATCATGAATCATTAAAATATTTTGTAATATTAAAAAAAATGTCCAGCAAATTCAAAAGCATTTCAAGTTGTTTCCCTTTAATATGTTGAAACTATTAAATCCTTTGAATGCGTTTTCCGTTGTTAAGCAAAGCTGTCGCAGAACATTTTCAGAATTATTTCCTAGAACTATATATAAAATGTCGTTCATTCATTTAACCACGTGAATTAAGATTGGGAAAAGAATTAAACCAGGAAAAATGTCTATATATAGAAGCGGAAGTGGAATGATATGAATAAAGTTGAAAGGAACTGCTCAAACTGAACCGAATTCGAAAAGATTTCCTTTTGAATGTCGAACTAGAATATTATTTTATAATTTAATCGTATTTAATTATTAATTTAATTATTAAGTATAATCTTATCGTTGGATAATTTTAACACAATTCTATTTTTATACATTTCTAACAAGAATTTAAGAAAGCAAATTTTTATGCAACTATGATCATATTTGGAATTTTTAAGGCATTAGACTTTGGGTTTCCTACACCTTTTCTAATGTGATTATCATATATGTTGTATTCTTAAAGAGAAAGTACATGTAATTAAAATTTATTTAATAAAGAGTAATTACTCCGGAATATACATAAAATCATACATTGTAAAGGATTTTATTATTTTTTAGCCTACTATGAAAGCCCAAATTAATCTTAGAGAATCCCTATGAGAGTTGAAATAGCGTCACCTGTTGCACGACACATTAATTTCCATAACCTTATAGGCCCTCCAATTAGATTGAGTTAATTAAATTCTGAGCGAGAGTTAAATTAGAGATTAAAAACGTCTATGTTAATGGAAAAGCGATTTAACTTGCATTTTAAGGGCAATCAACATGGCAGTTCCACTGACTCTCCCTTGTTGCTCAAAAGGTTTATGTTGTGGGTAGCCTTTCCTGATCTCTTTGCGGTAAGCTTTGAGTTTTGGGAAGGTCGGCATCTTTTTAGAATTATGCTGTTTTCCTTTCTCTTACATTGCTGTAAAGAATGAGTCTTTCAATAATTCCTTCCAAAGTTTTCTGGAAAATTGCTAATCCTGTCTTGACATTTAAGTTCCACCTGTATTATTTTAACAACAGAGCACTCCGTCGGATTCCAAAGATTTGTTGTTTAAGAACACTGAGAATATGAGGATATGATTGAATGATACGAAAAAATCATCAATAAATGTATTTAGGAGGATAGCAAATGAATGAGGGGTGGTTGGAATAAAATTTTAATATAAATTACGATTTTGGATAAAAACTTAAGTTAATCGGGAGACTTTCTCATTTTCAAACTCTGCATGATAGAACAAAAACTGTTGAAATAAGGTCCCCCTGAAATGGGCTAACTTGCAAAATGAATCGGGTTCGGTTCAAATCGAACCACGAGTTGCCGAGATGTGCTTCTTTTCAGGTCTTTTAATTAACCACCAATTAAAATTGACATTGTCCAAATTGTTAGAAAGAATGGAGATGTTTAATTGTTTACAAAATACATGGACATATGATGATGTGCGATTGGACTGAAATTTGATATTTGTCTTTCTTCATTATAAAGGTTTACACTAAATTTTATTTGCTTACCTTTATTTAAAGTCCTATTTATACGAAGCAAATACAGTATGCGTTCAGGTACATTTCATCAATCTAGCTCATTATGTTTTTGAGTTACTATGTTCGGAGGGGGGGGGGGGGTTGTTAATTATAGAGACAAATTTGCATTGTTTCAATTTGTCTTTTTCATTTTATACAATTAGGTTCTTGTACTTTGTTCATTAACTATTAAATATGTTAAAAAATCGACTTTATCTCAAAACAAGAAAACTAAAATTTAATTCCATTTCTTAAAGAAAATTAAAATTAAATTAAAAATAAATTATTTGAATTTTGGAAATGTCAATATTAAGTCTCATAAATGCTCAGTAAAGTTCAATAATTATTCTTTTTCTTTAAATTTATTTGGATGTTGATGTCTTCATGTTGAAATTTTGATTTGAAAGTCAACGGGAAGATGTAGGCAAATGGTCCAAAATTATCTAAGAATGCTTTGATGTTCTAATTCTAATAAATTCACCTCAGCGTTCAAATTGGTTAATATTAAAGCTTATTTAATATGCACTAATAAACTTAATTACACATGTAATCCCAAAAAAGGTGTTTTTTCAGACTTAGGGATGTCTAAAAGTCGAGTTTCAATCTGAGGTCAAATTGTTTGACAGTTACAATATTTTCTCTATTACGCGAAACTAAAAATATAGGTGCACTTAAGTGATATAGTTCATAATTATAAGCGAAATATGTTTTTGACATAGGAAAACTGTTTGATTTGCCCGAGTCCGACATTGACAACAAACCCTTCTTATATTATTCATCTCCAGACATTCCTTTGATTGCTTCGATTATTTTTCCAATTTCCGTTAGAATCCTCTTTTTTAGGCAAATTTCTTTGAAAAAATGAATTGTAATTGCTATATTGCCTTCAGCGAACACAGAGAAGCCTAGAGGACTAGCTGGAAGTTTTTACTCGTAGGAAAGCACAAAATAGGATTGATGTATAGACAGAACAAACAAGCAAAACTAAAAAATAAATTTTTAAAAAATATTAATAATAACACAAATTTTTGGAGCGAAAGCACATGATGACACTTCAACTTTAAACGTGAAAGCAAACCTCTTAAATTTAATTTCTTCTAAGTTAAAATGCTCCATATGCTTGTCAAAATCTAATTTTAAGACATGTTATTTGGTGACATGAGTGAAATGATCTTTATCTAAAGTAGTCAGTTGTACTAAACACTATTAAATTCGAATTTTATTCGTGCGACTAAGTACTCGTAAGTTACATCCTTGGAAAGAGGAAAGTCCATCGTTGCTGCGTTTTCATTCAGTTTTCTGATATCTATCGAAATACACTTTCGAAACCTTTTAATGTGAAAACCTTTTAAAATCGACTTAACATGATAAAGAATAGGAGAGTCGCAGTCAGCCAGCCTGGAGTCCATTTCCTAAATGAGTGCGTGTTTCACAGAATTGGAAAGGATTTTAAAAATTCTCATAACTGTTACGAATTATATTTTACTATTTTATATTTTTGGACTTTACATATTTCTTAAGATTTGAAACGTGTCCGATTATTTTGTAATTTTTAAAAATTTTATATCGAAATTACGAACTCCTTCCGATCTGGATAGGGAGTAGTTTCCCAAGGCAACTTCTCTTCGATGCTCGATTAATTAAACAAAAATAATGACTTTAGAAGATAAAAATAATTTGGCTTGATGTTCTCCGAGGGTATTTTGTGATTGGCAAATATTGAAAAGTGAGAAAAAAAGAAGCCAAGGGAAGAGTGAGTGAGTGATACAATGGGGTGAGGCGTGTTTCTCGGAAGTGCAAGATGATCTCCCTTAATTAGCCACTTAGTTTGATCGTGGCGACGGTCGACCGAGCATGACATCAACATAACATTGACAGAATTGCAATCATTAAAAGGAATCCTTTGAAGAAGGCACCCAAGTAATGCAACGAGGAGGGAAGAAGATCCAGACCAGACTGAATGGCGTAGACAGAAGGAATAATTAAAACAGGAGTGTATCGATGAAAAATAAGCAAAACATCTGCAACAAATGAGTCTAATGGAGAGGAGAGAGAGAGAAGGATTCCTTAATCTCTGAGATTGGCAAAAGACACAAGAAGCGAAGGAAAAATGATCTGTCAAAAGGGAAAAACGAAAGCGTGGTTAAGGTCAATGGCCTCTGCTCTGCCAACAACCAGTTGCTGCGTAAAGCTCAACATCTGTTTCCATCGCAAGTCCTACATCATTCTCCAATTCATTTCTCTTTCTCTATCTATCTATCTGTTTCTGCCTTTCTCATGCCTCTGTCTCACTACTCACCATTCTCCATTGCCATCTGGGTGAGACGATTCGCTTATCTTTTTTTTCTCCTTTTACTGTATGTCTTGAATTTTCAAACGGCCTCGAAGTAACTTCAATCGCATCCAAATGTCATTCATAAACCCTTGTTACGAACATATTTAATCTTTGTTTTAGCTTCATTGGTTTAGTAAAACAAAAAAAATGTATGTATTCATCTCTGTGGAGAAAAGATAGTTCCATATTATTCTGTATGAAAGTTAAATAATAATACTCTTGAATATTATGGGATGGAAATAGAATATAAAATATTCATTTCTTCATTTAAGTAATAAAAATTAAGCAAAAACTGTGGAATGGAACAACTAATCCACAAGGAGAAATGAAATACGTGATACGTATTTCGGCTACCAAGTAGCCATCTTCAGCGGTGAAAGACAAAAGTAAAAAAGACGAAATATGTATCCGGTATTTCATTTCTCCTTGTGGATTAGAGGTCCGCCCCCTTTTTTTGGTGCATTTAAGTAGGTGAAATTAGTCGAAATATAAGTAAAGTTCAGGGTATTTTACATAGTTAATCTGCATGAAGATAAACCTAAATGTTGATGGTCATTAAGCATAATCTTACAGGACGGGACAACTCTATGGTCACCTACAACTTTATTTAAATCGAAAGATGAGTGCATTAATAACATCGTGGCATATTTAAAAAATTTTTTAATTCGAACCTTAAATGTGTGAAAAAACTAAAATTCCGAATGCAATTTCTTGCATTTTGTTGACGTAGTTTTATTTCCGTTTAAATTAATACATCACACGCGAGATTAATCAGCATCAATACATACATTAATTAATTTAATTTAAGAGGAGTAGAATGATGTGAACTCCTTGAGTTTAATTAGATAATATAATAAATAAATAAATAAAAAATTTACCTGATGCAATGTTATGCAAAAGTAAATTTAAAAAACAGTTAACAGAATGAATCGTAACAAAAATTAATACATATGTGTATTCTGTTAATAAGTAATTTATTAATTTTATTTAATTAATTTTATTTATTTAATCTTATTTCTTAATAAGTCACCTCCGAGTTGAGCGCGGTATACTGAGGCGCGAAAAGCAGCAGCAAAGAGTATCGACAGCTAAAGCCAAGTCCTGGGAGAAGTTCGGGGAGAAATTGGAGGCAGACTATGGTTCTGCAACCAAGGAATTCTGGCAGACCGTGCGCCGCCTCCGTGGAAAGAAGTCTCTTTCATCACAAAATATTAAGAGTTCAGATGGGAGGCTTCTGAAAACGGAGGAAAGCGTATTGCATAGGTGGAAGGAATACTTTGAATCTCTTCTTAATCTGGTGACGGCAACAACTGAGGCACATGAGGTGCACCTTGGAGCGGAGAATAGTCACGGTAGTATCACCGAAGCAGAAGTCAGATGGGCAATTAAGTTCTTGAAGACTGGCAGAGCTGCAGGTAATGATGAAATCCGGTCCGAGATGTTAGAGGCCTTAAATCAGGGTGGTATCCTGTGGCTGATTCGTGTGTGTCAGGTTGCTTGGATATCTGGCCAGGCCCCTTAGCAATGACAGACAGGAATTGTGATTAGAGTGATTGCAACAACTAGATTGGTTTGAAGCAAAATGTGCAGAAGCTGGAATGAAAATCCGTGTGGCTATGACTGAGGTTCTGGTCCTTTTAAGACAGCCAGCTCAGTGCGCTCTCCGGGTTATGGGAGCCCCATTGAGATAAGTGGAGAAAATCAAGCATCTCGGGATTGCATTCATGAGTGATGGGCGGCAGGAAAAAAAAATTGGATGCTTGGATCGGTGCAGCAAGCTGTGTCAGATGTGAACTGTGGCGATCCGTGGTAACGAAACGCGAGCCGGGAAACAAGGCTCTCCGTCTTCAAATCTATCTTTGTCCCCTTTCTCACCTATGGTCATGAATCTTGGGTAATGACCGAAAGAGTGCGATCGTGGGTACAAGCAGCCGAAATGAGATTTCTGAGAGATGTGGCAGCTGTTACCCTACTAGGTAGAGTGCATAGCAGCATAATATGGGAGTCTTTAAGTGTTGAGTCGCTGTCTCTCCGCATTGCGCTGGTACGGCCACGTGATACGGATGCCGCAAACTGGTCTTTCTAGACAGTTATTATTTTCCAAGCCTGTGGATAAGAGACTAAGGGGTCGGCCTAGAATCAGGTGGCTAGACTACATGGTAAATCTGGGTTCGAGTCGCTTCGAGATCCTCCATAGAGCTGCTAACCCCGGGTTTGAAAAGTAAGTAAGTATTGATGATGATTAATCTCGTGTGTGATATATTAAGTTACACTGTGATGCAAAAATATGCCTCTGTTGACGTCACCAAGATGGATAGCCTGTTATTAAAAATGACGTTCGGAATTTTCGTTTTTTCACACATTTAAGGTTCAAGTTAAAAAATTTTTGAATATGCCGATGTTATTAATGCACTAACTTTCGATTTAAATGAAATTGTCGGTGACCGTAGAGTTGTCCTTTTAATGATGAGAACTTGAAGTTCGCATGTTTGGAATTTTTTTGGTCATCCTTAAAGATGCTCAAAGCTATAAACATTTCCCATCCAATAACGCCGAGTGCATTCTACTGAGTGGCTCAAAAGTAACAGAAAATTTAAAAATGCACAGAAAATTTTGCGGTTTGCATAATGAAAAATGGCATTTATAGTTCATAATGAAAGAATTTAATGCCAGAATGCAGTATTTACGTTTTATCTTCAGATGGCGCAATAAGGGATTTAGACGCGCATTGCATTGTTTACAGAGTTCACACAGAAGAAACGTTTGCAAAGCCTTCCGCGGAAGTACAACACGGCATACACCATCGCACTTGGTATGGCAGAAATTTAAAACTAGTAGGCTAATGAAGTGGGCCGATATTTGTACACCTTTGAGTTTGGATAACACCATAACCTAAGTCTGGAGACCTTGGAGTCCATTAATAAGGAAAGGAGCCTTAGGAGACTGAATAAAATATTAAAGTACCGAAAAATACTTTATGCTAGGGCCGGGGGGGGGGTGTCTGTCTATATGTCCATCCGTCCGTCTGTAGCTCCATCTTCTCGAAGCGTATGAAAGATTTTCAAACTCATTTTTTTCGCCAATCGATAAACATGGTTCGTCGCACGAACAAGTTCGAATGGTATGATAACTACCCGTTTAACTTTTGTATCCTTAGCTACGTCGATGATAATTTTCTGTATACGACTTTTCACCCGCAGGATCTAACAAAAACTTTGTCCAATTTGGATGAGGATATAAGGCACTTGCATCTTTGGTATATAAAGCGTGGATTATCTCTTAATAAGGACAAAACCGTTGTCTTCATAGCCCCTAAGAATGATCTGAGTGGTAATACCATCAAAATCTTGGAGATCTATTTCGATGCTAAATTGCAATTTAATGTATTAACGGATCGAATTGTCATTAATTTCCACCGAAAATTATATTTGATAAAATGTATACGACCGTATTTGTCACATAAAGACATGGCAAGGTATATTTTAACAGTAATACGTCCAATGATATTCTGGGGAAGTGCGAAAAAGTGCCAATTACACCGCATTACTGTTGCTACAATAAAGTTATTCGAATGGCTTTTAATCTTTCCAAGTATCAAACCATAAGCTCTATTTGTCTACATTATAAGTTGCCTACACTTGAGGCTATAAGGAAAATAGGATTGTTGTCTGAACTGGCTAATGCGGTTCGATGCGATGATCACCCGATTGCGTTTGTACGCCATTGGTTAAGTGCAGAAGTTGGTCTCCGTTCAACTAGATATGGGAAATTCCAAATACCTTTTTTTTGACAACTGTTATCGAGACCGGCATTTCCCTTATAATGCGATACGACTTTGGAATGATCTCCCGCTAGAAATAAGGCGTCTCCCGCTAGAGTTTGCCGTTTATCGTGGCGTCATTTTAAAACTCAACTAAACAGTTATTTTATTGACAAGGGTACTTAGCTTTCATGACGTTGACTGTTATCCTTATTAATTATAAGCCATCAATGAAAATTATTATTATGTATGGTTTTCGCCAATCGATAAATAGCGTTTGAAGCTTGTCAAAATTATTCAATGGCACCTTTTCGCATGTCACTATTATGGCACTATTGGAAATTTTCAATGCTAAGATAAAGCACAACTTATAATAGATCAAACAACTCGTAACGACGTGTCACGAATGAATACAGTATATGACAGTAATTAATATTTCAAAGATGGTCATGCAGTGGAATCTGATCTAATGTTTTCAAAAACGATTCAAAAATTTTGGAAGTATTATGTTCCAAATAGTTTATGTGACCGCCTTTAGGTACTTAGTTTTCAAGTTTATTCGTTTAATTTCTCTCTATTCGTTAGCTTATTTAAATAGTAATTTACAATTTAGTTTAAACCCAAATAGTATTTAGGTTTCACCGAAACTGCAAATCCACGTGTCATTTCTTAATGGTTTATTACATCTTAAAGCTCGTCTGTCATTGAAGACAATCTATGGATAGCATTTTACTCTCATGAATATTTCTTCCCATTGGTCTGGTCGAATTTTTTTTTTCTTCATTATTCAGGAGAAAATTTCTTCTGAAATAGAAAAATCAAAGGAAGCATAAAATTCCATAGTAATTGCTTTCGTATCCCTACCCACCACATTTAATTGAACTTTTTCAAATTTCGTAATCTATGCCGTGCTTTAATCGAGATATTGTTATATACAGTAGCTAAGCGGAGCATACTTTACTGAGCTAGTAAATAAAGTCTTAAACTGTTATCAGCATATGTGCAGAACAGGTGTTCTTGCTAAAGGAGACACGTGTACAAATGCGACAGCTAACCTAAAACTGTCTTTTTCAATACTAAAAATAAATTTTTAAAAAATTAATTATTCTTATTTTTTGAAGGGAAAAAAGAAATAGGCATTCATTGTAAATCACTTATCCATTAATAAGAGCACCATTCAAGCGTTGATAATTGAGGTCGAGGATGAATTTTTTTTTCTTTACTTCGTGCCTATTTTTATATTCAGTTTTTTTAGACTTGTCCTATTTTTTTTCTCATTCTCTCCCTGCTTCCTTGTATTTTCATTTCTTTTTTATTTTTATTTTATTTTTCTTTTCTCCTGTCGAAAACTTTCGCTCGGTATGTCAGTCCCTTGCGAGAGAAATGAAAGAGTCGTAGTGGGAGCAGTCTTCGACTTCTGCCATTTGCACTGAATCCCATTAAAAGTGACGACTCGATCGATTTGGGAGATTGACAGCTTTGCTTCATTACTATTTGCACAAAGCGAGAGATGTCAATGGGGATGTTGTGTTATTAGGAATAATGAGATTTCCTCAAAATAATTTTTGTGTTTACTATGGAAAGTTAAATTTTTTAATTTTTAAATACTAAATGGTTACTCCGTGTATATAAATGTGTTTTGGAAATATGGAGCAAATGAGCAATGAACTGTTAACTAAATTATATGCTAACGGGAAATGAGGAAGAGGAGACCAAGAAAATAGTGGTTGAGTAAACGCTTCTCCCGGGATCAAGTAGCCGAATACTGATAGTTGAATAAACGGCAAACTTGTAAATGGATGAAGAAAAACCCCGAGTGTAAATGGATGAAGCAAGGATTTGTATAGAAGATATTGTCATCGTATGATTTGGGGTGAATTAAGCTGCCTATTCTCTCAGGAGAATTATTGCGAAAAGTGGCATAAATAAATGAACCTGAAAATAATCATTCTTGAGCCAGCGGAAAAATCGGATTAAAGAGGCCGATTCACAAATAAACTGTTGGTTGTGCAGAAATCCTAATTCCGACTATCGCTCTACATTCTAAATGTACAAAATATCATCAATAAATATAAATAACTTTGTCCATTGGACGCATAATAATAATAATAATAATAATAATAATAATAATAATAATAATAGCCGATGCTGTAGTTTAATACAATGCTAGCTGAAATCGATTCAGAAATGAGTAACTTCCATAATGTTTTCCATTATAAACCAGCTAACTTCCGGTTTGGTGTTACCAAGCACAGAACTTTCGGAAATTGTCAGTTCGCTAAATAGAAATTTATTTGAGAAGTTTTTCAGTTTGATAGTTGCCACAACTAGCGTCTCCGAGCTCTGTCACTCTAATATCCATTTCTTTTGTCAACTTGGTTCATTATACAGGGTGTTTACGAACTCTGTGTACAAACTTTTAGGGAAGGTAAACCAAATACTAACGGTTTTTAAAATTAAAAAAAAAAAATCGGGATGGATGTGTGTTCAAACTGTCGGCCATGAGCACGGGATGGAAGTGTCTCTTATATGGTCAGTTGCAGCCACAATCGCCCTACCAGCTCCTCTTCTGAATCTTCAGAAGTACCGTAAACCGCATTCTTCACATGTTCCCAGAAGAAATCTAAAGGGTTTAAGAAGAAATCTCATAATCTCATAGTTTGAGCGCTTTTTTTTAATTTTACAAATCTTTAGTATTTGGTTTACCACCCCTAAAAGTTTGGACACACAGTTCGTAAACACCCTGACTCGATTGCCAAATTTGACTGTGTGGGGTTTAATTCGCCATGATTTCTGCAGGGTTATTCTCAGGAAAAAATTCCGTTGCATGAAAAATGTGTGATTTTTCACTCATAAAATTCGCGGAACCCGCAAATCATTAAAACCCGTTAAAAATCCTATTCACCCGTTCAAGGAAATTTATTTAACTCGGATTGTTTAAATGTGGGGTAAATTTGTTTAAAGATAAATTTTTGAAGAACTAAATTGAGGATTTTTTTTTGTATTGGGCTTAATTATTGAAAATGCAGAATATGAATGTATTATCACTATACATTAAAAGAAACAAAAAAAAAAACAAATACACTAAAATGCACTGTTATCTCCGATGAAAAGGTGCTACTGCTGTCGATGTGAAAAGCACAGATTCTCCAAATTGACTCCCGATAATTTTAATGATCGTCCTTTTGCTTTGTTGATCCTCATATGAAAATGACTTGTTTGAAAGGAAATGGAGTACGGGATATCAACATTTAATCAGTATTTTTTACACAGCCAGTTAAGAGGAAAATCTTGTATATTTTTTTATTTTAACAATGATCAGTGCAAGAGTGGATAATTGTTGGCTTGTCATATTGCTGAATTTATAAATTTAAATATAGTTTTTTTGCATGAAAGAAAACCCGTGGTTAAGTAAAAACCTGTGTAACTCGCGGAAACTTTCCTGGACTATGTTAAAGCAAATTTAGCCTGTTGGTTTCTTTGTTGTAAAGATTATCTCGAACATACCATAATACACACACACACACACACACACACACACACACACACACACACACACA
>JAHWFO010018671.1:199064-237968 GCA_023313115.1 Rhysida immarginata | reverse complement strand
ACACACACACACACACACACACACACACACACACACACACACACACACACACACAATTCAGACAAACATTGACTTGCAGATCACATGCTGTCTTTCTGTTGGAATATATTATAATCCGGTGCTTTAGAAATTAAAATTTGCATGTTGCCCTTTCCTAAAATTATCCACATGCGTATCTTACAAGGATATGCATATTTGACTCTATATGAATTTGCCCACCTTCATCCGTTCTTGATACGATGCTTCGACAAAATCGTTCAGAGATGAAGCTGTCTCTGTAAAAGATTTGGTAACAAGTGCAATATACTATAATACTCCAAGTGAAATGGATAGAAAACGGACTATAAGGAATATTTTTGCATAAAACAGTCATAGATCAGGCTCTAAACGAATCATTTATAATTTACTGCTTCTATGATATCATTTAAGCAAGAGCACGCAGTTAAATCTGACATTTATATCTTTTTCATTTCGGACAGAAAATCTTTGTTTTTCTATTCAGTTAAAAATAGTTTGAATCGAGACAAATGAAGATTGCCGATTTTCTTTTTGATTTTTTTTTTAATGTTTGAATTTTGATGACTAATATGACACTTTTTTTGTTTTTTTTTTTTTATTTTTTGTATATTTGACGAGAATTATGTCAGACTAGCTGATATGCCCGGCGTTGCTCGGACTATTTGTTTGATAAAATTTTGTAATATCTGAATTTAAATAGAAATAAGAACACATGAAAAATCCTTAGAGTTAATAAGGTAAATATTCACTTTGGAAAACCGAAAAGAATTCTTTAAAATGCTTACACTAGAATTTTGTGTCAAATTGGATTTGCCCAGAAAAATTCGACATTGCATCCAAAACATTTTAGAATATCAAAGAAAGGCTATGAGTTTTGAATTTTTTCTGTCTATATTAAAAAATACTCCATAGATGGATTGAGAGACTTAAGGGGCTCTATTTAAAGTCTCATCAACATCCATCATCAACATGAAACCGTTTCAACAGGGTTGGATCAGTCACAGAGCGTGGAACCATGTCCTGAATGTGGTTGTTTATATTGACAGTAGCAGTTTCAGCAGCAAGGATAGACCTCTCACACAATCAGTTGAGATCTTTATAATTTTCTAATGTTTCTAATACATTTCTCTAAAGGAAGTTACTAAATTACAAAAAAGCCGTATGAAAAACAAATTTTCTCCAGTTATCAGCTCATTAGAGAAAGTACCTTCACCTTTTCAGCAAAAGCTTGAGCAGCTGCACGCCCTAGAAGTTGTATTCTCTTATTTGTTTTAGAATAATTTCTTACATCGCTCCAAAGATTTTAATAAAAAAATAATGATTTTTATTTATTTATTTATTTTTCTAACTATTCCCCTTAAAACGTGAGTCACTAAGGCAAGCATCGTAGCTAACGAAAAAGACAGACTCTGGCCCTGAAAAGTCACCTGATCTTCTTAGTCGAAGCAACCATGTAATTTTCATTGTTTCCGTCAATGACGTATATTAAAGATAGACACCGAAACATGCCGCCATACATGAAGCCAGTTGAGAAGCTCTGCCTCCCAGAACCGCTATGGCCGATAGTGAATGAAGATGAACATGAGGCTATCTGATTAATAATTCTTTCACACGCTGATCACGGAGTGATAAATTTATCTTTTCGTTTGCCTGATATTTTATTTTATTATATTTTATAAACATTTTTTTGATCATGGTTTCAATTTCAATTTCGTTTCGTTCATCTTTCAGTTACCTATTATTTTTGATTTATGCTTGTGGAAAGTGATTCCTGATCCTTTTGCGTGTCTATTTGTAGTGGTACGCGGGACAACTTTTTGAATCGCGAGGAATCGTTTTGAATTAATTACTCATTGGGCCCAAAATCGTCAAAAACAAAGCAGCCAGCCAGCAAGCTGACTCCTGCCCAGAACTGTCATGGCTTCAATTGGCTTCAGTTTGGTGACGATGTTAACTATAGGATTCGGAATCTACCTTTAATATACGTCATTGGTTTCTATTTTGCATTTGTTGGAATCAGTTTGCGGAATCTACCTTTAATCAGTGGTTTTTCGTTTGTTGGAAACAATGAAGTTTGATTTGTTGCTCGATCTATCTTGGTGATGTGATTTTCAGTGCCCTGACCTGTCTTTCTAGTTGGCTTTGGGCCCTTTGCGAGGCCAACGAGATAACAAGGCCTGGAAGGGAAAAAAGTCACCTGACCAACTGGGTGCTAGCAACAATCCAACCTTCATTGTCTCCAACAAAAGGAAAAACACTGATTGTTAACATATACAAATTTGTTTCAACTTCATATTAAGAGTTGATGATAATCTATTGTATACGTCTTATTCCAGCTCGGCACAGCAAGAAGTTAATACCAAGGTCCAACATGACTTGGATCTAATAGAGACTTGGTATCATCAGCAAGACTTGAAATTGAATGCCCACAAAACCAGGATTTTAATAATTGATCGGAAGTCCACGAACAAGGACACCTTAACCTTTTTAGGATTTGTCTTTGAGAATGTTCTTTCCTTTTCAGCCTCATTGTAAGTTCATCATTGCTTCCCTCAAGAGCCTTCGATACCTGACGAAAAAACTTCGCTCTTTTCTGTCAGGTATGCGGAAATGACCCTAATTATTCAAGCCAAAGTTCTCTCATATCTTGAATATACCGTTATAGCCTGGGCCAGCCTGTCTAATCTAGGTTTTCAACGTTTAAAAGTGGCTTATAATGATATTTTGAGAACTGTTTTTAACCCCTCTAAAACTGCTTCAATTACTAGGTTATGCTTGACGACTAACTACCAATTCTTGAGGCATTCAAATCGATTAATCTTTTAAATGAACCACTGGAGCCCTTCGCAGTAGTAATCATCCAGGCTTCTTCATCCAAGTCTGGCTTTTGAAGTCTACGAAGTATCGGTCTTCCAGGAAGTATAAAATTAACGTTCCCCACCAAGTGTCTTTGTTTGGAAGAAAATATTTTCCCTATAATACCATTGAACTCTGGAATACTATTTCTTTGAGCTTACGTATAATAGAATAGATTGTTTCTCTCTGGGTTGTTCTGTTACTACTTGTATCTATTTAAAAAAAACTCATCAAAGATTTTTATTGTAACCAATTTTACGACTAGGGAGTTTTGTTTCTTATGTATAGTCTTTTATTACTTGGAATGCGTAATATAAATAAATAAATAAAAGACTGTTTTTGAATGTAAACATTATAGCCTCGATGTCTTTTCTTTTTTATAGAAATGTGCTGACCATGATGTTTCTAACAAAGATAAATATCCCACTTTCGCCCGAACTTTCCCACCGGATACTCAAGTGAGTAACCACAAAATAAGTCTTATTTTAGTTATGTGCTGATAAGCATAAACGCACAATATCTAATCAATTTATTTTCTTTGCTACCTAGATCGTCAAATCCATAATTGCCTTGTTAAAGAAGTATCTGTGGGAAAAATTTTCTATCGTTCATGATGATAGTTCTAAATGGAGAAATGTTGCCGACAAATTGGTTGAATCGTCTGCCATTTACAAATTGAAAGTTCTACACAAGGAGGCTTACCTGGACCCAAGCGTGTGTTGCGAAAAAAATCATCCGTGCTGTAAAATGGATAAGTTGCACGAAATAATCGACAAAACCCACCAATCATGTAGAAGTAAGCAGATCTTCCGTTTTGTTTTGTTTTGTTTTTTTTGTTGTTTGTTTTTCCTTTTTTTGAGAACGAGCTGTATTTCAGAGTGCCGTTCCTAATAATGAGCCACGGAATTTTCTTCCAAGTTGGTTTTCGGTGTTCTGTTTGGAATGTGGGGCAAACTTCAGTCAGGAAGCTGTAATTAATGGAAGATGTCAAATCTGCATTTATAAATTCGTTTTTCTTCTTATTGGAGACGCGACACCTTGTAATAACACTTGGCGAAGATTCATTCAAGAAGTGCAAACTTCGCGAAGCAGATGTGGATAAAGATTGGACAGGATGAAGATTTTACGAGCGGACCACGATTGTCTTTGTTCATTGGAGCCTGTCTTCCTCCAGAGCACAGCCTGATGAACTTTTATAATCTGGTGGAATGAACTTATGGATTTGATAGACCACTGGTGTGGAGTTGAGATTATTCCAGAGGCTATTATGTGTAGGTGCAGGGTTGGTACCTCAGGTGTTTGTGTATGCCTGATCACATTTGTTGTCACAATATTTCAACTACAAAGAAAAAAACCTTGTGGATTAGAGGTTTTCCCTTTTTGGTTGTACCATTCCACAGTATTTGCTTATTTTCTGTACAATGATAGTGCTTCTGCTTGAGCAGGATACCGCAGTAACCAGAAACTCGTTTGCCACCAAATCCTTAATCTGCATCTAAGGTTTTCCTCGGAGGCTACATTTCTAATCATTGCGCCCCAAGAGAACAAAGGAAATACTTTTTCACTCTTCATTTTTATTGGTTTACTTCTATCCGGCCCACTGGCAAAAAGGCAGACAATGCATAGAAAATATAATACGTAAGAAGTTATGAATAACAATGGCCATATGCGTATGGTACTTTTTGTAAATAAGCAAATCAGAAAAAAGCAGAAATATAAATGTTGCGAAAATGTCGCAAAAACCAAAACAAAAAAGGAGAAACCGCCAATCTGGATTGGTAGCACTGTTCTAGAAGTTTTCAACTTTTTCCAGTTTCGGAAATGAAATGTGCCATACATTAATGAATTTCACATGCTGAATTCAAATATATTTATTTTTTTTATTTACGAATTGGGATCCAATACGCCCATCCAGTGACTAAGCCGTGCCTGATGTAGCTTAACTTCACAGAAATTGTGTTCAGTGAAAGCCCACCACACCACGGCCTCTCCCTTCAACAATTCAACGAAATATAACAATTCAATTTGTCAATTGGCTAGAGATTTAATTTCATGCAAACGTAAATTTTACGTTTTTTAATTAAGGGTTAGTAGTACATAATGTGCCAAATTGTACGAGGGCGATTCAAAAAGTAACCTTAAAAAATGTTTTATTTCGCACAAAACACATGTCAACAAGGAAAAAATGGCGTCACTTTTCGACATAGTCTCCCTGGCGCTCAATACACGTGCGCCATCGTTTGGGTAGTGCTTCAATGCCTGCAGAAAAAAAGTTCATGGGACATGGTCGGAGCCACTCATGGACCGCCTCCTGAACTTCGGGGAAGAACGGAGGATGGACCAGGCATTCAAATTGCAGGTCTTTTATGGTGCCAGCTGCCTGGCGTTGTCGTGTTGGAGCAGGACTCCCTTTGTGAGAAGTTCACGACGCTTGGTGCGGATGGAAGGTTTCAGTTTGGACCTCAGAAGGTCCGAATACGAGTCACTGTTGATGGTGGTGCCTTTGGACATGTAATACTCGACAATCGGGTTCCGCGAGGCGGAACTCAAATGCTTGGCGGCCGCAAATTCCGGTTTGATGACGAGAATTCGTCCCAAGAACTTTTTTCCTACAGGCAATTGAAGCATTCCCAATTAGCATTTTTATAAGGTGTGCCCAAATGAAAAGGAGACTACGGTTATACAACATATTGCCAAAAAATGACCGGATACTTTCGATTTTAGACGTTTTGTCGAATATCTAGAAAAATACTTGGCAAATTATCCTCAAATTTTGTGAGTGTAAAGAGCATGTTACGCCTCATATATTTCAGCGAAGGTTATGTCCCGAAGGTTGTAAATAGGGGACCAGCAACAAAATGAATAAAAATAATAATGTTTGGAATCTCCCTGTAAAGAAATAATGCTTGAAATGCGTTGAAGCTATAGCATATGATTAAGAGGCATCTTTTACTTATCTGCATCATCACTTTATGTTCTGTCACTGCCTCCTTCATTTTCCAGTGTGAAGTTGATCAAATACTTTCTTATATCTTTGTTAATGGAAATATCGTGAACAGAAATATAACTTTCACTTACTAAAAACTCCTGAAATAGTTGTAAATTATTGTGTCCATTTGTATAACAATAGCACGTACATTCATGGAGTTATAAAGGTTTCTTTAAAATAATCGAAATGTTTTCATAAGTTTTAGTTTATGACATGCAGGGTTTTCAACCCAATGTAATGCCATTTTCAGGAAACTTGAAAAACTACAGTGGAGAAAACCCTACAATCAGAAAATAGGCAAAAACCCTACAATTTATTTTTTGACTTCATATTGGCTTGATATCAGCTTAAGGAGAAGTTGATACTGGTGTCCGATCCAAAAATAAAAATTTGGACAAAACCCCTTATCGTTTTGTTTATCTTTGAGATCAACTGAAATTCAACTCATTATATCGGCGATACCTTGCTGAATTTTCACGATATTTGCTTGGGCTTTTTATAAGAGTAACTCTATTCATTTGCAGTGTTCTCCCCAGAAAATTTTATCAGGTCGGTGGTAAGCTAAAATAACCGGGCGGACAAAAATTAAAAACAAATAAAATATTATGCAATGTTGTGCAGTTTTTCGTGTATTCAGCCGGGCGGCGCGCCCGTTAAAAAGGGTCTGGGGAGAACCCTGCATTTGGCTAAGAAATTATGTAAAAGACATTTTGGTAAATCTTGCGCATGCGCATTTAAACATTGTTTAGTAAAAATGCTCATATTTCATCAAATATTTAATATATTTATTTTAAGTAATTTATATTCTGATTGCACGGTTTTTCTCTGCTGTAGATAGTCAAGTTTCCTGAAAATGGCATTGCATTGAGTTGTAAACCCTGCATGATATAAACAAAAATTTACGAAAACATTTCGATTTTTTAAAGAAACCTTTATAATTCCATGAATATACGTGCTATCGTTATACAAATGGACACAGATAAATAAAAGGAGCCTCCTAATCATATGCTACAGCTTCAACTCATTTCAAGCATTATTTTTTACAGGGAGGTCCCAAACATTATTTTTTTTGTTCAATTTGTTGCTGGTCCCCTATTTGCCTTCGGGACAAAACGTTCGCTGAATTATGAGGTGTAACATGCTCTTTACACTCCTAAAATTTCAGGATAATTTGTCAAGTATATTTCTAGATATTCGACAAAAAGTCTAAAATCGAAAGTGTCCGGTCATTTTTGGCAGAAAAGTGTTTGTAACGAATATTTTAGTTACAGAATATTTGACATACAGTTAATGTGGAACATGACGTCTACACATAATTGCCTTTGATAATGATGCACTCATCTCGGAGCATAAGGTCATGCAAATACGGATCCTTTTTCCACGGTGTTCTGCATTTCCTTGTCGCAGATGAACCGATGACCTGTCAGTGATTTTTTTTAAGGGGCCGAAAATATGGGAATCAAATGGGGAGATGTCAGGGCTGTGCGGAGGATGTTTGAGGATCTCCCATCGAAATGTTTCCAGTAGATGGAGGGTCTTCTTGGCCACAAGTGGCTTAGCGTTGTTCTGGAGCATGACTATCCATTCCGAGAGCTTCTCTCGGCGTTTGTTTTCGATGGCCCGTTTCGGTTTCAGCAGTGTGTTGCATTAACTGTTTCACCTCGTTCTAGCCAGTCGAGGAGTATGGGTCCTTCGTCGAAAAAGAAACTAAGCATCACTTTTCCGGCCTGCCTTCATTGCAGAGTAAGCTGTTTTTGGACGTGGAGAGCCGGGATGATGCTACATCTATCCACCAACTTCGATTAGATAGAACGGCGCTACAGTGAATTTGGGCACACCTCGTAAATGTTACTTTCGTTTGTGTCGCCCCAAAAGTATGTAAGATCAGCCGTTTTCATGCCCGTTTTTATCTGTGTAATTACAATAACATAAATTTCATCCAATATCCAAAGTACGGAATTCTTAACAGCTTTTTGGTTTTATTTATTTAAATCAATTTTTGAGAGATGGAAGCTGTCTTTGTGAAAATATATAATTATCGTATTTTATTCCATTGTCATGAGTTGTTTTTTTATTAAATCATTAAAAATAGAGTAAAATTGACTTTTAAACGGTTCACTATTAAGATGAAAAAATAATATTGAAGAATTTCCAATTCATTTTGTTAATAATTTGTAACATTCCGTTTACATCGTTAAAACGCGATTTTACGTGCGAATTATGATGGCAAAGGAGACGACCAGTGACACAAATGTTTACCTCCAAACGACTTGATAATCAATAATTATCATTTAAAATTACCTTTCCTGGCGTTATTTTCCCTAAACATTTTTCTTTTCTAATTCCATTCATCCGGTTCTACCAAGAACGTTGTGTTTTTTGTTTTTTTTTAATAATATATTCAAGCTATTTCATAAAATCCGCGAGTTCAGCTTAAAAGTGGAAATGTTTTCGAGGTTAATTGCATCAGTTATGTAGAATTTCGGGCATTATTTTGGCTTTCACTTAACGGAACAGGGTATTTTTTTGTTATTGTTTCGGTAGGGAAGAACGAACCTTGCGACGTTATATAACATCCTTCAGTTCAGCGAAATCCAAAGGTGGTGGTCGTTAAATACAGGTTTGTCGTATCATTTCAATTTGTTCGAGTCGTCTTCAAGGCCAATAACGTCCAAGGTACACATTGTTGGTGAGAAAACATAGGCCCCCTGCTGGTTAAAAATACTGCAGATCGTTTTTTTCCTCTTAACATTTAGTGTTAAACACGTAGAACCTTTAATGTTTAATTTAATAAATCGATTAAAGTTTTCCATAATCATTTGCTATGGGTCTTGTTCTCTTTTGCAACTCAATCTGAAAATTATTTTCTGCAGGCTTAGCTACAGTTGATTAATTTACCTAAAAGCTTACCAGATTATGATGCAAAGACTCTTCAGATTTGTATTGTTAATTATAGTTTTTTTAAGAAGATCAATTTGTATTATATATTCAAAATCAAAAAGGTTAGAAGTTAATTTTGGTTGGCCTTCCTCTCCGTATTGCATTCAAGTTATGATTGGATTTTGCAATATGAACTTGGTATGCTTCATTTGCTGATTTTAATTACTGGGCGTGTGCGGAATGACTGAACTTGTTATCGTGAGAATAAAAAAAAAAAATTCTGCATAAAAAAAAAACTTGTCCCTTATTTCTTATGCAATTCTGGCCTCTTGTTTCCTGTCTCAAATGGAGTTTGTCTAATTCAGGGAAGAACTCTTTTATTCATTTAAATCTTATAAATGATGTGCTTGAGTTGGTGTACTGATTGTGTGTTTATGTACTCCAGATTGAATCAGGGCCATTTACTTTAGGCTTGGGTCCTGATTGGTTCAAACCTTGAACTGAATCGTGGCGCACATGCCAAGATCGAGGCCGACGTCGAAGAGTTATTTGCATAAAAGTTTTGCGCTCATGTTTAACACGCGTCTCCTAAATTAGGATGAGTATGTCGTCGACTCTCAAATTCTCATTCAGGTGAAAGTTTTTTAATAAACCGCGATGTAGCCATCAGCACTAGGTTCGTGGGTTTGAATCCACATCTTTTCCAGTGCTTTTGAAGCCGTAAAATTCTTAAACAAATAATAATATGGAAGACTCTAGCTTAATAGGAACCATCTTTCTTCAAATTACTGTTATTATACATAACAATACTGAACAATATCTATTATATTTTTTTTATTCATATATTGAAAATTAAATTAAATTTTCTCTAATTTTAAATTATATTAATTAAAATAATTTAAGAGTATTCATGATTACTTTAAACTCGTAATTTCTAATTACAGTATTTTCAGTTTAGCAGTTCCTTTCATATAAAAATAAAAATCATTGGTTACAATGCAGGATAGTGTTCAGAAAAACATAACATTTATTTGAGGTGGGGGGGGGGGATTATTAAATATCTATGTTCCTTGAATGATTTTTTCTTTAAGAATGGCCCTTATTAATTCACTGTTCATGAAATAAAAATGTATAATTTTTTTTTTTTTTTGCTTTTTTTGTGATTTCAGTTTACGTGTTTTTGGGTGAGATGGCGGAACTTGTAAGTTTCATGGAGTTTTTGGATATGAAAAAATTGCTGAACACAGGAGAATACATGGTCATCTATGCTTCCATTGACCCTATACCAAATAAGCAGTACCATGCCCTTGTATGGCGTAAGTGAATTCCGTTTCAATTTAATTTCCCTATAAACACTGAGCGATCACTTTATTACAGCCGTGCCGGGGATCTTTTTTTACAATACAAGGGTGATTCAAGACTAGATCGCGAAATTGTTCGGACCTAACTTCGATGAACGGTTTCTACTCAATTCGGCATCATCTCCTAAAAACTCGGTGAGATTGAAATATGGAACTGAGATGGCCCACAAAAACAAGACTATTCTACGTCTTCAGTAAGAATCGATCAGATGTAATGCATATTCTGTGCACGGGGCTTTAAATGAATTCAAACCGAAGATGGCCATTCAAATAGCAGTCTTTTCATTGTGTCACTGGAAACAGGTTCTCATCACAGCCTAATCGCTCTTTTCTATCTCTTTAGAATTCAGTCTCTTGCACCAACTCACCGGAAACTATAACTTTTTGTTCTTGTTGGCTGTAACTTTTGTGAGACAACAGTAACATATCGTCCTTCATTTATAGTCTCTTATCTAAAAATCTACATTTGTTGCTTAGTAAACAAAGGGTCAGCCGTTCGTTCATGATCACCGTCAATTCCGGATTACTGGATTCTACATTTCCGCCTGTCCGCACTTTTTTTTAAGGTGCGGAACATGTAATAGATGAAATGAATGCATCTTTCATCCTGATTACGAATACCGCATCGAATACCAGATTTCTTTGGAGACAATAGAATACGGCCAAAATAGAATTCCCATTGACAAAAATCAGTTCACAAATGTTGAACATTCTGTGAAGAAACTTAAATGTTTTATTTAAGTTTGCACTACTCCATCGTGACTTACTGTCTTTTTGCATTAAAAACCGATAAGAAAACCCATTCTAAGTTCACTAATGCACGTTCAGAGGCTACTTCATTTCTAGTAGTTTTCATTGCCCTAACAGTAGATATAGCCGGAAATGTTCCCTTGTGGTTTCCACGAATAAAGTGACCAATCAGTGTATTGCGAATGAATTATGTTTCTCATTAAATAGAGAGAGATATTTTTATTTACAAGTTCCTTGATTTTTTTCTAGCTACACAAAGTGAATTTGATTATAACAAAATCGTTGCTCACAACTTGGAACGCTGTCGCTATCTTCTCATAGTAGTCACAACGCCGACTGATGAAACCTCTAATGGGCAGTTTGAAAGTGAAGTCGGACGGTACAATACCCAGCCGCCTTTCGATTTCTCAGATCCTTTACCTCGCAATAAATCTAAGGTACACTCTATGGATTAATAACAATAAGTTCTACATTTAAATTTCCTGCCGGAAATAATTCTTTAATAATTCTCTTTAAGTTCGATACTGAATTTTACGTTTCCGTCTGTCCGCACTTTTTTTTAAAGTGCGGGACATATGATAGATTACTTTTATGCATCTTTCATCCAAATTTCTGTGCCGCCAATAGAATATCGGCCAAAAATAGAATTTCCAAAATATGCTATATCTCGAAATGAAATGCCGTAGCAAAATGAAACCTAAACATTTAATAGTACATATAATTTTTTTTTATTTACCAATGGTCAATATTCCGATGAACACTATCGAAAAATCATAATTATCGATAATCGATATCCAATATGTCTATACAGGACAGCCGATAGCGATGCAACGTATATATGTGCATATCGTAGACTTAATACATGTAATAAGGATAAATTCGAAAACATTTTCAACATTACGGAGATGTAGCATATCAAGGAGTTGAATGGATATTCAATATGGCGTTTAAATTTAACAATTGAGTACAATTTAACAACTCAACAAATGAGTCCTATTATAAAAATGATAGGAAATGAGGTATATCTCATGGACAACTACTGCTTGCACGTGACGGACGCTAGAATTTTTTAATTTATATAATTCCTACATGAGTATTGTTTTCATTCACAAACGTTGCTCATTCACACATCCACACACACACACACACACACACACACACACACATACACACACCGGAGAGAAGAGGGAGAAAAATGATAGCTTGCTCCTCCCCTCTCCCATTTTTCACCTATTCATATTTTTTCACATTTAGTTTCTTGTAGAGTTCGTTTTTGTAATGATAGCTTGCTCATTCTCATCTGGGTTATCTTCTGAATTTTTATCATCCTCTAAAGAACTATCCATTGTTTTGATGCTTATGTTTTGACCACACGCAAATGATGAGAGAGAGAAGGGGGATGAAAAAGATATCGAGAACAACAACAACGGCAACAAGCCCATTTATAAATAGAGAAGTCGATGGCAGAAGGTGGGCGATAAAGGGTTTCGGTGGGCCGTGTCCTTCTCTGCTTGTCTTGCCTCCAACACGTTGTTGTGGACTCGTCAAAGACAAGCGAGTCAATGGGGAAGGAAGTTCTGAGAAATGGGAGAGGGGCCACTTAGCAGAGGTCAAAATGTCACTGGCCGCTTGGTTGGTAATGCAAATAGACTCGTAGTCGATCGCAGGCATATTCTCTTCTCCTTCCCCTTCACCTGTTTTCACTAAGTTGCGAAATGCGAAACAGTGGTTATAAAATAGTTTAACACCAGGAAAGGAGGAATGGAAAAAAACCGACTTGGCACGTGCCTTTAGTACGGTTTTCAGACAAAAAAAAAAGTTTGAATTTTTTAAAGATTAAATTCGAGATTGCGTCAAGAGAAATTGTTTTTGGAATTTTACGATTCAGAATCAAAACAATCCTTAAAACAAAACAACCTATTTCCATAGTTTTCGAATTGTGTAATTGTTAAATATTTAAAGCGGTTGCGCACCCAATAGATCCTGAGACGAATAAATATTTTTCTTCGTAACCTTTTTATTTAAATAAAAATTTGTTCTAAATACAGGGGAAGTTTAAAGTCGCAGACATCAAAGTTTTGCTGCCCGTAAAATTACCAGTTTGAGATTTAAAATGAAAATAAAATATCATAGTTGAAATGTTGGGTTTTATTTTTACCAGACAAACTTTAGGTGTTAAAATAAATGTTCGAAATGACATTTCTTTCGAATTAGGGATTGTGGCCCCCTTACTCACCAGATTTATCACCCCATGATTTCTGAAAAATGTGGTTTATGTAAATAGTCCATACACGATGCTGAGATGAAAACGAACAGCCATTTTTAGCCTCAATGCGGCCATGCTTTGCAGTGTCTCACGAAATCAGGTAAAACGAACACACTTTTGTATTCGCAAAAAAAGGACGTCATTTCCAACATTTATTGTAACGCCTAATAAACGTCAAAATTTCAACTAATCTCTGTGATACTTTGCTTTCATTTAAATTCTCAAACTGGTACTTTTACGGGCAGCTAAACTTTGATGTGCGCGACTTTAAACTCACCTTGTATATCGCAGCTTCCAGTTTCCTCTAGGAAGAAGTTATACTTATTCATAGCCATTTAATCCAGGTTGGCATCTTTGTCAGATTAAATAACCAAACGATCTGTATTATAGCAATACTAATGTTTATTTTAAATATTATCCATAATAACTGTTGTTGTTGAATTTTAAATAACTAGATTTATTAACTAAGGCAACAATATATAGTAGATTTTTACATGATATATTGATTTGCTACGCGTTTCGGCATCTTAGACCGTCTTCAGGCACGTCAAATTTAAAGAACTCCAACAATTGAAAAAAGAGTCAACCATTATAACAATTGTAGTAAATTGTTACATTATTTTGTCGGGGCCAACGAAATAACGGGTCTCAGCCAACAACACCTAAAGAAAAGGCTTGAGCGCAGAAAAATGGTGGCCAACGAAAGTTTGAATGGGCGTGGCCAATTAAATTTCCTATTTCAATTGTTAGACGTTGTTAATTTTACTTTGCAAAAATACCTAAACAATTGAAAGCTGAAATTTAACTGAACACGCCCTGTCAAACTTTCACCGGACAGAGTCACCTGATTATATTAGTCCGGCCAACAATCCAACCTCCGTTATTTCCAACAAACGAAAAAATACTGATTGTTAAAATTCAAGATGGCAACAATGAAGATTACATTGTTACTCGGACTAGTAAGGTCAGGTGACTTTTCCGCGCCTGCGGCAACACCACCTAGATAAGGCCTGATAACGGAAACGTCATATATTGTTACATTATCATTAATCGACCAAATTTAGGGCTTATTATTGGTAGAAATAGGATTAAAAATAGTCGACTAATGATGATGTAACAATGTATGACGTTTCCGTTATCAGGCCTTCTGTGTAGATGGTGATGGCTGGGGCAACAAGGCCTGCTCACTGCTTGCTGACTGCGTCCCATTAACTTTTCAATGGTCCCATTAACTCCCACCCCCGTAATTCCGACTCCAGTGGCCAATCAAAACCAAACTAAATAGCGAAGGTGCTCATGCCCACAGTAAACTACATTCCGAATTTCAACCTTTTACCTCAAAAAGTGCAGAAATTATGAAGGGGACGGATGGACGGACAGACGGACATTGTGAAACCAATAAGTGGCTCCATTCTTCCGCTACTTAATAATATGAAAGCAATAGGCTTGAGCAAGAGCATAAGCGCTCATTCTTAATACGGAACTAAAAGGCAACACCTTCTAGAGAGTATACATTGTTACATCATCATTAAGCGGCCAAATTTAAAGCATATTATTGGTAGAAATACGATTAACAATAGCCGTTTTTGTGTGATGTAACAATGTATGAGGTTTCTGTGCGCAGGCCTTCATCTAGGAGGTGTTGCCTAGGGGCCAGTTCATTATCTACTTTTTCAAATGAGTCTTCTCAACTGAGGAACACTTGGGTTACAACAATGTCACTGCATTGTTGCTGAACACTAACTTGACAAGTCTCAGCTGAGAAAGTAGATAATGAACTGGTCCTAAGTCTTTTTCACTTGTTTAATTTTTACAATAAATTCGGATTTAGATATTGCAAAATATAAGGCTTATCCCATCAGTATAAGACCACCCATATTTTCCCTTGTCTGCAAGAAACAAATAAAATAATTAAATCATTGTCACTGTATCATATTCTCCCAACTATTATTTGTTGTTTACAAAGAAAATAAAGAAAAACAAACAACTACAAGAATAAGAATTTATAAAAATAGAAATTAAGCTGTCCCATAAGTATAGGACCACCATCACCTAGTACCCTTTTTCGAGCAGAAAAATTAACAAAGCAGTGATTAATCAGTCAATAGATGGCACTGGTGATTACCTAATATGGTTGCCTCCACAAAAACTGTAAACAAGTGGCTATAAACAAGCAACTTAAACATAGTGCCTCGTAACACTACCTTTTCAGAATGTGAAAGGGGTCAAATAGATGCTTTGAAAGCTTCTGGAGTGAGTGCACGAGGTATAGGAAAGGCTATAGGTTGGTCACAGCAAGCTGTACTTAATTATTTGAAAGCTGGTGCTCAATATGGTCAGAAAAAGAGACCTGGGAGACCTCAGAAGACGACTAATCGACAAAAAAGGGCGATCATTAAAAAAATGAAAGACCCCCATAACATCTTTGCGTGCGGTGGCCAATTTTGAAGATGTTCCAGTATCAAAATCAACTGTGCAGCGGATTGTGAAGCAGGAATCATCTCTTGTGTACAGGAAAAGAAAACTGCAACCTGCAGTCCAACTCCATCACAAGCAGAAACTGTTGGCCTTTGCCCAGTCAGTGATGTCCTGGACAGAAGACTGGAAGAGAGTTGTTTTCTCTGATGGGAAAAATTCAATTTAGATGGACCAGACGGCTGGCAATATTACTGGCATGACATCAGGAGGTCAGAAGAAATGTATTCCACACGGCAACAGGGAAGAGCATTCACTTAAGTTGAATGCCTGGGAAGAAATTAATTCAGATTATCTGCAAAACCTGGTCACAACTATGCCAAACCGATTTTTCAAAATTATTGAAAAAGGGAGGATTTATTGGGCATTAAGTGATGCTGGTCCTCTACTTATGGGACAGCTTAATTTCTATTTTTATAAATTCGTATTCTTGTTGTTGTTTGTTTTTTCATTATTTTCTTTGGGGACAATAAATAATAGTTGGAAGAATCTGATACAGTGACAATGGTTGAATTATTTTGTTTTGTTTTTTGCAGACATGGGAAAATATGGGTGGTTCTATACTTAAGGGACACGCCTTATATACATAAAACGTAGGCCTATATCAAACGTTCACAAACTAAATAAAATAACTACAAAAAAAACCTCCTGAATAATCAAATGACCCAAGAAATCCTTCTCATTGAAACTAAACAACTAATCTAATAAATATCGTTAACAATTGCCGACAATCCAACTATAAATAAAGGAAAACATGCGAGTTCGTCACGGAAACAGTTTTGCATTGTTGCTTAAAGCACATGCCGGAACTGAAAAATCATCTGACCATTGTTGCCTCGAAAGGAGAAAATGTGAGTTCATCAAACGAAACAATTTGAATGAATTGAATTTGATAAAACTAATTACCGCGCAAACTGCGCGTGGGCCCCGTTCATTTAATAATGTAAGATAATTTTACTATAATTGTTATACTGTTGTCCGCTTTTTAATTGTTTGAACTTTAAATTTAAGTTTAATATGCCTGAAGATGGTCTAAGATACCGAAATTTGTAGCATTGATTTTATATATCATGTAAAACCTATGTATTGTTGCTCTAGTTCAGTGGTTCCCAAACTTTTTAAGCCGCGGCCCCCCTGATGCTCCAAAACAATTTTCCACGGGTCGCGACCTCCACTTTGGGAATCACTGCTCTAGTTAATAAATCTAATATTTTGTTATTTTTTTATTATTTTAAGTAGCTAACGAAATTTATTACCTGCATTTGTATTTAATTGCTACGATGATGAAGTGGTTTACGAAACGCGTTAGTAAATGGTTCTTAATAAAAATGGACATGCAAAAAACACTTGAAAAATTCGGCAAATATAGTGCATTTAGTGGATAACATTATAAAATTCACATTAATTCTGAAATAAGAATTGCTGTATATTTATTCTAATTATAGAGTTAATTCAGGGTTATTCAAATATTTATTTCACACAAACTGTTAAAGACTCAGACACATTCCGTACATTACCGTAAAAGCCTACAAGTTCCATTTTTGGCTACAAAACAGTCCTGTTTTCTAGTTTATAGGAAAAAAGGCGACGCTACAGGAGAATCCGTTTTTGTGCTGCAGCTTGCGAAGTGTGACCCCGTTGTTGGAGTGGCACGTGAATTCCGCCGCCGTCCTGAGCAAACTTAGAGTTGGAAATTTTTGATAGAACTTTTTTCTGAGACTTGGATCGAAATAACCATTATGTTCAAAGTGTAAATTTGTTTCTATTTGATTTAAAAGAATGGTATGAATGTGTTTATTTTAAAAACTTAATTAAAAAAAAAACAAAAAAAACTTTCTCAATGTCAAGGTTACGAGGAAAGACGTTTTCTGTCGGCCTTTTACTTTTAATGGCTTCTTTCTTTCCCTTTGCGTTTCCTTGTAATTCGAACTTTTCCCTCCGTCAATCGATTTACAGTTGGCGCAATTGGAGATTTTATTTAATCACATGATCAGCATTATGAATTTCTCGTTCGTTCGGAGACATAACACCCGCGGAGCAAGTACGTGCTTTGAATGGACTAACAGATTGAATTGCCCTTCGATGTTTGTTTTAAAACGGCCGAAACCTTTCGGAAGAATTTTAAATTAAAAAAAATTAAAAAAAAAAGAACAGTTCTTGCTTTGAACTGTAAATAATTTTATTGCTAATTTTAATTCGTCTCGAGAGGTAACGTCGATGTCTATTAGATTGAAGGAAATAGAGCAACGAAGACCATTATGTTATTTTTCTGAATAAAAAATTACTTAGAGCCAGTCCTTTTAATTAAGGAAACTTTTGAAGAGTCAAAAAGAAAGCTGGCTGTTTGGTTGACGCTCAAGTGAACTAGAAAAATTAATCTTTAGTCTTCATCGCTGATTATACACATCAAATGAAGAATGAACACTTGGTTATAATTTTCATTGTCACCCAATAAACGCGTAAGATCGTAATTCAGATAATAAATATTCTGAAGCACCAGTAGTGAATAGAAAAAAGGGGGAAAAGCAAACGAAAAATCTTTTTCGAACTTTGAACACGTTTATCTCCTATTTGCAGTCCACCGAGAAATGCCTGTTTAGAATTTCTTAAACATTTTCAGCAATCGCCTTAACAAAATTGTGAGGGTTCCTTGGAAATATCTAGTCGAAATTATTTTCTTGGATCTTTGATTATCCGTAATTAAAAACATATTCATTAATATTTCAAATATTTTCATGAATGCCGAAAAGAATATCCATCCCTTTTAACATTTTTCACTCAAATATTGAATCTCCTAAGACTCGTGTTTATTGCGTTACAAAACCCAAAATCTCATAGGATCCTGTTAATATACTGCTCACAAAAATTAGAGGACATTTCAAAATGAACCTTGCATCGACATCGATGGTTTTGTTGTGTATGCCCAGCATTAACCACCATTGAATGAACCTTAACGCTGCAGACTTAACCTTGACTCATCAGGGAAGTGACAGTTGATTACTCATCACGGGTCAAATAACGATGCTCATCAGTCCACCTTCTACGGGTTCTACGGTGTGCAGCAGATAACGTAATTGTCGCTGAGGATACAGTCCAAAACGATGGAGCCGATTTCATATTTCTTGGTGCATATCCGTCGTTCAGTGGCAGCAAGAAACTATCCCCGCAGGTCCGTCGCATTGCTGCGGTGATCTGTGGATGTTATGGCAGATGGGCGACCCTGGCCTCGTCTTCTTCGTAATGTGCCAGTCTCTTGAAAGCGATTCCACAGTCTGCTCATTACGCTTTGGGGTGTTCTATCGTCTTCTACACAAAATGACCAGTTTATTAGGAACACCCCGCCCCCCTCTAATACTGCGTTGCGCCACCCTTAGCAGCTATAACAGCACAAATTCACCGTGGCATGGATTCAATTAGCCGCTGGAAGCATTGTTCCGTGATGTTTGTCCATGCAAATGCAACAGTACTCCCAGTTGATGCTTATTAGAATAACCCGTTCCAGCTCATTCCAAAGATGTTCGATTGGGTTCAAATCTGGGGACTGTGGTGGCCAAAGGAGTAAGTTGAATTCATTATCGTGCTCCTGGGGCCATTCCATGACGACACAAGCCGTGTGACACGGAGCATTGTCCTGCTGAGTGTATCCTTCCGATAGAGGAAACACAGTAGCCAAGAAATGATAGCCCTGACCATTAAGGCATTGTTCTACAGATATCAGCGGACCAAGAGTATGCCAGGAAAACATTCCCTAGACCATTACAGAGCCTTCACCAGTTTGAACAGTGGAAACCAGACAGGAGGAGTCCATCGCTTCGTGCTGTTGTCTCCAAATTCTGCGTCGGCTACCTGCATGGCACAATAGGAAACGGAATTAATCCGACCAGCAGACCTTCTTCCAGTCGTCGACGGTCCAGTGTTGGTGACCATGGGGAAATTGGAGACGGTTTCTGCGGTTTTGGGTGGAGATCAAAGGTGCCGGACTGGCCGTCGGCTGTTGGAGCCCATCCTTGCCAATGTACGGCGTGTAGTGCGTTCAGAGATGTTGTACTCCACTGCTGTACTCCACGGTTAGTTGACGAGTCGTGGCGTTTCTATTCGCACGTACAAGCTTTCCCATCCTACGCTCACCCTTTGGATCGACGAGTCCTTTGAGACCACAGGCTTATCCCTGGCTGGTAGTTTTTTGGCAGTTTAATCCAGTCCTGATAAACCTTGAAATGGTTGTTCGAGAATAGCCTAGAAGACGTGCGGTTTCAGAAATACTCAGTCCACCTCGCCGGGCACCAACTATCATCCCGCTCAGATCCTTTGTTTTCCCCATGGTGACGGTCAAACTACTTGCAGTTGACAGGTGTGTTTTCGCTTTATATTGGTACCGACTGTCATGTGACCAACTGATACATAGTAATTGTTATGCCAACGGATATGCATAGTCGTGGGTGTCCCTAATAAAGTGGCCACTCAGTGTTTGTTTGGCCCAACTATGTATGGCTCTCCAGGTTCGGATTCGGGCAAAGCGTGTTGCAGGGAAATTGCAGGATGTGCTGATCAGGGAAAGTGCAGATATTTCAGTACTGAAAGTTTTAGTGCATTTTGACCAATGAAATAAAAGTTTAGTTTCGCATCTCATTTCCATAATCTGACAGCTTTTTTTTTTTGTATTGCGTTTGCTTTTTTGATGTTCTTGTTTAATAAATAAAAATCAAATGCTTCTTTTTTGTCGTTTTGAAATATCCCTAATTTTTTGTGGGCAGTGCATTAAAAGGAAATTTAAAGGACAAAATTGCCACTTTTAACATTAGAGTTTAAGATTTTCTTCTAATTTATTTTCAGGTTATCAGCATTTATGCAGCTCATCTGTATGATGCCGTTATGATTTATGCAAAAGCGCTGAATCAAGTTTTGGCCCAGGGAGGGAATGAGACCGAAGGCCAACGCATTATTAAGACAATTATCGACACTGCAAAATATACGAGTGAGTATCCTCTTAAGTTAATAATTCGTTTAAAATGATTGGCTTCAGTGAAAGTTAATCGCACATCTATTAAGGTTTTAATAGGGGATTTTCAGAGAGCCATTTTTCAAAAGCACATTTAAATAGTCATATTGAAAAAAATATATGGGGGATCGATTCATTTTTAGATAAGCTAAGTAATTTGTACCGTTACAATGTCTCAAATGCTTATTTTTCGTAATAGAATGCTTCAGTGATAAAGCTAACTTCTCAGCTGACTAAAGAGGTTAAAAGCACTTTTTTACAATAATTTTTTAATTGACATGGACATACATTTCGACATTAATGTTCATGATGATGATGACGGCAATGCTGTCGAAATATACAATTAGTGCGAGTTAAAAAGTCATTGTGGAAAATGGTTTCCAATTCTTTGATTCCTCGCTACCTGTAAGTATCCGCAGTTTATATTAAGATATTTTTGTTTAATTTAGACTGCGATTCCTTATTTATTTATTTATAAAAAAGGCGATTTTTTGTATAAAAGCTAATTTTTACAATTGCCTTGCGGTAAAAGGCTATACAGTTTCCATCTATGCAGTCATGATATTGATGTTTCAAATACACAGTCCAATCACATTAATGTGACCACCCCCTACTTTCAACATCAGCGGAAGGTACGTACCAGTATCAAAGGTGGGAGAGTATAGGAAGGGTGTCAGAGGGAAGCAAAAAACATTGCAATTGTTGGAGTCATGGCGAAACGTAGTGATTTATCCGACCTCCAAAAGGGCATGATCATAGTCTTCCGAGCAAGGGCAGCAGTATTTCCGAAACTGCTAGTTTTGTGAATTGTTCGCGTGCCGCCGTGGGAAAGTGTACCGTGGATGGCAGAATGGCAATACCCAAAATCAGCGACGTCCCATGTATGGGTCACCACGGGCCATAGATGCACATCTGTTCGCTTGCATGCAACCGTGGACCAACTGACCTCTCAGATGAACCAGGGGGCTACCAAAGGTGTATTCTCGATGACATTTCAGCGAACGTTGCTGCGTATGGGGCACCGCAGCAGACGGCTGGTTCGTGCACTAATGCTGACGGCTGTTCATCGGCGACAAAGACTGGAATTTGCACGCCAGTATCGCAACTGGACAGCAACAGAGTGGGGAAAGGTGACTTTTTCCGATGAAGCGCGGTTTATGCTCCATGGAACAGATGGGCAATGACGTATACGGCGTTCACCGTCAGAAAACAAACACCCTGCAACACTTGCCGGACTGGACTGTGTATATCGGAGCCTTTTTGTGCACTCTGTATAAGAACAGATAAGGCAACATTATGCTCAGATATCGATTCTGTATTTATTCTTGAGAAATTGATGGCAGATGTAGTCGGAATTGCGTGTTCCTTTTATTTTACTGAAATTGCATTGTTGCATATCGAATGTTTTATGTGAATATTTTTATCCACAGGTATTCGAGGCTATGACATTATAATAGATAAAAATGGAGATTCTGAAGGGAATTTTTCGGTTCTGACTGTTTTTGAAGAAACAGATCCTAAAAAATATTATGTTTACAAAGAACATAATTTTTCAAAGTTTATCACAAAAGTTGGCACTTTCCAAGGAACTGGCCAAGGAAACTTACCAGTAAGTAAGAAAAAACGTTTTATATGCATGCTTTAAATGGTATGTTTTTATATTATATTTGTGGAAATGTCAAAATGACTAAAACTTGAAATTTCATTTAATTTGTGTAGTTATTTTATCTGGATAATGACAAGTCGATTTCTTGGAAAAATGGCAATCCTCCTCCTGATACACCTCCTTGCGGATTCGACGGCAAAAAATGCCATCAATGTAAATAGTTCATATTAAATAGTGACTTTGGAACTCTTTCTTAGTTTCTCGGAACTTAAAAAAGAGGCTGACTGATTGGTAGTTCTGTTATTTTAGCATATGATATCCGGAATATCGTTTCTTACACTCTCGGTTCACTCCTTTTCACCGTCATCATTTCTGCAATCATCTTATACAAGTAAGTCAGTTTGGTGCATTATGCCGTGTCTAACAAGTTCGGGGAATGTTACAATAAAGAAACAACTCAAAATTTACAAGGGACTCATCTTTATTGGCCTAAACAGTACTCGCTTATTGCCTAAATTTATTTTTTGTGCATATCGCCTTATATATTCAGACAAATATCCCGTCCTTTTAAAAGTTCTGGAAAGCCAACAGCAAAGGAATTTACGCAGCTAACGGAGATTACGGCTGTTCTTCGAAACGTTGAACACTCATGTGATATTTCAAAAATGAAAAACCCTAAGGGGCCAAGTTGGAATACCTTGCAATACGGAATCAGAACCACTTCTGCGTTTGTCTGAGCGAGACTTCCGATCTTCGTCATTTCTTATTGAATTCCTGGATCCAATTGAACACGGCTTTCCATGACATACAGTTCTCATCATCCACCCCCGGCCATCTTTCTTTGGCTGCCACTGACTGTGGGCTGCCAAGATACTGCGTGGCCTCTATTTTCTAACGCATATGTACTGCGATTTACCAGCAAAAAACGTGCTGAATTGGTATTTGGTATCTCGACGTTTGTGATTTATATATTGACATAACCTCGTATGAATAAACTCAAAAGTTCTGAATTTATCAGCTATTAAAGTTTTGAATTATGAATGAATTTGATTGCTGAAAGTTTTTAATTTATTGCGTTTCCCTCGAGACACACATACCTACATGATATTGCAAATTTTTTTATTTAATCCTTTTTTGATTTTTAAAAAATGTATTTTATATTTTAAAAACAGAAATTGGAAATACGAACAAGAAATCTCTGGGCTCTTATGGAAAATCAATCTCAATGATGTAAAACTGACCGACGACATGGGCCACCATGATTATAATATCCACATTTCAGCGAGCAAGGTAAGTTTACTCTTTCAAATGGCACAAATGGCAATTAAAAATATTTGGGGAGAAAGTGGTTTTCCTGAATATATTTTTGTTCATATATAGATTGTACAGGGTGTTGCAGATAACTACAGGGCAGTTTAACGGGAAGCCTACCCGCTCGATTGCAGGGGCCGGCTCGACATCAAATGATAATTGGGTAATTTTATCAAAAACATGGCAGTTTTGATGTTCACCCCCCCCCTCCCCGACTGTGGAAACTACTAGCTGCTGCAGGCCACCTTCATCTCCCTCCATTCTGCCAATCGACCGAGACGGCCCCTACAATCGAGCGGGTAGACTTCCCGTTATACTGCCGTGTAGTTATCTACAACACCCTGTACGTAAAACATCCCTGTTATACTGTATCAAATGTAAAAGGAAAATCAATTTATAAAAAAAATCTTTTGTGTGATTTCCAATGTAAGGTACAGAAATCGTATACGAGATTGAGTTGATGACACTTATTATTGTTACTATGAATCTCTCAAAAATCATTTTAACGACATTATACACATTAAAATGTTGGTTGAAATCAGTTCATAAAGACATCTTGTATCAGCAAATATGATACGTCTTTATTTTCTTATTTTCAGCAAATATTGCGTTAATTGTATATCTGCGCTTGTTGTGTCGGTATACAGCATTTAAATTTAATTAAATATAAGCCTGTATCAAAGGTGAAATCAACAGTTTCTCAATAAAAACATACATTCTAAATTAATAATTTTTATTACTTGGTATTACTTATAACTGAATTGTCCCCAATGATAAATAAAATCTTGTAAACATTCCAAGGAGGAGCTTTATCTGTGAAATATATTTTTACATTTATTAACAAGAAATTAACCCCCCCCCCCCACGAGGGGAAGGCAAAAGCAGGGCCTGCGGGAGGGGGGTTTTTAAAAGGTTTTATTAACCTTTCCATGTTAGTTTGTTTAGGTCAAATCTTGTAATCAATATTAAACCAACTTTCCGACAAGCTAGTGAGCTGCAATTTGACACACATACACAGAATCGATGACAATTTATCTTAAAGAAAAAAATTTTTCAAATCTGTTCATTGGTTCGTGTTCTAATGGTACTAACTCATTATTACGAATTGATTGTTGTGACAGTTGGACATTTCGTTATGGCGAGAGGTAATTTACCCCTCTACTGTATTACACTGAAAGATGATCACAGGATGATCGAAATAGGTATATGTAAATTAAACATTTTCTATTGTGGACAAGAGTTTCTTCCTTTATATATCATGATTTTTATCCACAGTTCTTGGTAAAATTCTATATAAGAGTGTTATATGTTCATTAAAATGTGTCTGTATTGATAATAGCTCCAGACTTTTTTGAATTTGCAATACTTTTTTCATTCTCATTTTGGTTTCTCCGAGTCTATGAAAGATCTGCAATAGCACAATTTTATTCAAAGAGGTAAATGTTTAACAACGAATTAAACATTTTTAAAGTTTTTGATCGTGATTTTTTTATATATTTATTTGAACTTCAGCATATGAAAAAATGAAATTATATAAAATGGCGCTTTGATTTATTAAAAATAATTATAAACAAGTTCTCCATTGCCATCTCCACCGAATTGTCGGGCGAGGTATTTAAGGATAAACAGGATTTTTTTTTTCAGCAAATGGAGTACCACCTCACTATCATTGGGATGTTCGGGCCTAGTTTGATAAAATCCTGCCGTACAAAGGTGATTGGCATTGAGCATCCTCGTTCACTGGGCCTTATTCTAAAGCGCCCAAATCCCAAACTGATTGATTGATGTTTCCAATTCTATTAAACCGAATTTTCATCAATGTCTAGATATATGCGATAGTTCCAAATAATTACGCTTCTCTCCTTTAGATTTTCAATTTGTAAATCTTGCTTGGATCTTGATGAATATTGCGTTAATAAATATCTAAATTAAAATAGCATGTTCTAAATATTAGAATGCATTCAGTATTATCGTATCTAGTAAACGTCGCCCTGATATTATTCGCTTTAGAAATCAGATTAATGAAATTCTAATTCGAACTCGCTTGCCCGAAAATTTTAAGAGGAATTAACCAAATAAGGAGGATCACTATGCAATTTTGAGAATTCAGAGACCAAGCAATGATTCACAATCGGATATCCTGCTCAAAGGAGTTACTTTAACGGCAAACTTTTTCGCCAACAGCAGGGGCAAATTTTTGCTCATGTTTAAACTTTAATCTTTCATGTTTTTTAATGTAAATATTTAAATACAAATGGGAAAAAAAATGAAACGACTAATGCAAAGAATTTATCAGAGAAGGTCAAAGCAAAATCAAAACAAGATTTTTTTTTCCTTTTAATTTCACAAAATGGACAATAAATCAGTGGCTCGATGACACTTCCTTCTCTTTATTTTTTTTCACACCTACAGATCTGTATAGTGCTTTGTTCAAGGATGAAGCGATTTACGACGTTATTTGCTTTAATCTTTGGAATAAAGAAGGCAATTAGGGTAATAAATTCCATTTCAGTGTTATTCTGATCCACGTCATTTGATCTAATCTCGACTGATTTTGCTCTCGGTCCAATTTTCGCTTTCGCATGTTTACATTTAATTTCGATTTTTAATTGACCGAAATGATTGGAGATTAATGCCACTATCTCGATGCTAAAGTCCTTCAGCTATTTTTAGAAAAATTATTTTTCCTCCATTTTTCCCTATTGGATCTTCTTACATAATATTGAGCAAGATTATTAATAAACATTAATGACTGCTGCTGTGGTCTGCTGTTTGCATAATTTTATTCAAATTTATTGAAAATAATGGGTTCATTTTATAGTTAAAAGGGTTATAACAAAAGAGGAATAAAGTTAATTTATTGAAACATAAAAGAGTATTAATCTTTTTAAACTTGTTCTTTTATCTCCTTGCTAATGGAAATTATGTAATGAGCAATTTGAGCATGCGTAAATAATTTAATTTTTTTATATACTTATATTTAAAAATTTTAATAGTATTATCAATTCATGTTTTTTTTGGGTTTTTTTTTCCCTTTCCTGTTCCTATAAATAGAGTCTGACCTTGGCTTTTTTTCTGCATATTATTTTGTTTTAAATGAGAAAAATTTATTTGGATTTCATTGCCTTCTTTTTCTCTTTGAAAAGACTTTCTTATTTTTGAGCAGTTTAGCGTTTTACTTTAGCAAAGAAAGGAATTGCATTGATTAATTTAGAAAGTCGAAAATGTATTTATCGGTCGAAATAATGAAATAGGAAGTCAAAAGTGTGAATGGCTTTATTATTAGCTTTTATCAATTTATTTTAAAAATTAATGAGCGAATCTGCCCATTACGTTTTCTGAGTGAGAGGGTTATAAAAATTGTTTGTTCAACGAAAAAAAAAATTGAATAAATACGGTACATAAATAAATAGACCATATGGAGAATTTCCACTGAATACCATAATTCATATCTGCATAATTCATATTCTTCTATTTAGCACTTTTGAAAAGCTACTGTATTTTAAAATACCTCGTTAAAAAATTTCGTTTTAATCACTTCCGAGGGACATTTCGAATGTTACTGAGTTTTCGCAAAGTTAGAGCAATTTGAGTTTCATCAATTCCTCTGTCCCTTTGGCTGTGTTCATAAACGTATTCGAGAGTTGCCTTAATGGCTTTTACACGTCCATCAACAGTATTTTAACAACTCGTTTTAATCATCACATCTCACATAACAATTCCCAAGTTGTGACCACATGTATGGTCGTGAATACAGCTACATATTTATTTATTTATTTAATTTTTACGTGAAATATTACAGCATAAATGTCAAATCTATGTGAGCACGGCTACATTAAGAGAAATCATACAAAATCACTTTTTTAACCAGACATTTACAATCATTATAAGCCAAAAAATATAAAAATAACCAAGAATTATAAAAGTCAGACATAAAAAAAAGCATAATAATACAAATATATTAACTAACAAATTTTATGATGAAAAATAGGAAAGAAAATTCATTGTCTTTTTTGGAACTTCACAAATTTCGAAGTACCGTGTCATAAAAACTTATGGAGTGAGAGTTAGATCATAAAGCTTTAGAGTTAGACCAATCTGTAAAATACAAACAAACGAAATACAAAACACAAAGAATTTGGTAAATGCTCCTTATTAGTTAACAACTGAATAAGTGGACAAGATTAAAAACGAGGATTTTTTTTTTTAATTAATGAAACAATATATTTTTTAAACTATAAAACTATTGTGCATGAATGGTATGAATGGCACAGTTTATTGAAGGTCTTAGGCATATCCTATATTGCAAACACAACAATACTATTTATTCTATGTGGTTCTTTAGCTGTGCTACGGAGAGCACAACATCTTGACTTTTCATGAATGTTTTGATTGATCCTTTCGTAATTTTTTTGGTACATGTTGTTTCAAAATACTGTCTTCAAGATGGTAGTAGTTTTAACAATAAAGGAAGCTACACATATAGTATGAATTTAAAATAAGGATTGGATGTCTTTTTCTTTTCTAGTCTAGTCTACAAAGTCACCTATCGTCGCTGGAATCGAGGAGTTTGTATCCGGTCTACGCCCCTACCGCCACCTACAAAGGCGTCATGGTTGTCATGAAACGCTGGCGTTTTCCAAAAAGAACCGAAATTACGAGAAATACGATGAAGGAAATGAGGGCGGTATGGAAGAAATTTCATTTGTAAACTAAAGATGCAGTTTTTTTAAATTAAAAATAAAATTATTGCTTAAAGCATGTGTTAAACAGGTTTGTATTTCAATTTTGTTACAGATGAGGACAATCCACCACCACAACGTGAATACTTTTCACGGGGCTTCTATACAGACGAGCGACATCTACATTTTCACCGAATACTGTGCCAGGGGAAGCTTGCCTGTAAGTATGGGATTCTACTTGTAAATGCTTAGTCAAACGTATAAATAATTCACTTATGTCATACATGACTTATCACATAAAAATAAAAGTCCTACTAAAGCTTGTAATTTCTTTTATAGACGCGATTCAGTATTTTATTGATGGTGCTTCAACTGCAGATAGGGTTTCCTAATGATTAGCTTTTATGATGTTAGAACGTCAACGAAAAAGAATTTATGTCAAACTCCAAAAAAAAAAACAAAAAAAACTATAAAATCTGAATTTATTACTGATTTTCTTCGAATTGAACGGTGAATTAGATTCCCTTGCTCGTTTTGATATCGTAAGAAAATTGCAATGATTTAAGAGTTTGGCATATGTTATTAATTGAAAGCCTGAGCAGAATGAGAGAAAAAAATTAATCAAAACCTAATTGTAGTTGAAATTTGCTTCTACGGTAGAAATTTTGCTTGTCGTTATTACTCAAATAAATAGAAACAGGTTTGAGTGCTTGAGCCGATGGATGTTTTCATTAATTTTTCCAGCGCGACGGATAACCTACCAAACGTTTTTGAATCGTGGAACTTATTAGATTTTCACGCTCTAATGAATTTGATTTTGTCGAATATCTCCCAAGTGAAAACAGAAATTCACGTTTAACTTTTCTCCAACGGCTTTCTCTTGCTTTAAACTCCATTGGTGAGAATTAATGCGACCATCCATTAATAGGAAAGGTCAGCTCCACTCTTAATATTCACTCGGGGCGGACGAAGATTGGATTCCGTTAAACCATCTCAATGGGTCTGAGTTGAACAGTTTGAAAACGATTCTATATATAAGGGTACCGCTTTAATCGAATCTCTCTCGAGCTGTTATTTTGTTTTAATCCGGTTTGAAAAGACGAAAGCCATTCATTCTATAAGACACAAAATACAAGTAAAAAAGTATTCTTAATTTTTATTATTCTCCATATCCTCTCCTTTCATGTGTTAGAAATTATTCAAAATTAATTTTATTATTAATTTCAGGATATTTTAGAAAATGATGATCTCAAATTAGACACTATGTTCATTGCTTCTCTCATATTTGACTTAATAAAGGTAAGCAGAGTTTTGTTAGCTTTTTTTTTCTCTTTTTTTTAATAGCTAGATTTATTCTTATAAAAATAATAATACCAATTAAAGAGTGAATTACAGCTACGACAAAATAGTTTTAATGTATTTTATTTTCATTTGAATTGTAAAAACCTGTATTTTTGTTTCTCCTAAAGTTGAAAGTGTTTTCCAAAACGAGTTTAAAGAGCATTTTTTTGAATAATTTGCTTTCATTCTACTTTTTTGTCTTTTTTAAGCAGATGGAATGATATTTTTTTGAAATTAATAATTTTATCTTCTTGAGATCTGCCTCTATTAAATTAATACTGAAGATGCTAATCAGCAGAAACGTTTCCAAGCCATAACTTTTTTCATTTATTTATTTTTTAATTTTGAATAAGGAGCAATTAGAGTAAATTAAATTTAATATTTTTTTTTCAAACCAAGATAGTAGTTTTTCAATACTAATTTCTTATTCTTATAATGATTAGCAGACACAATTGTAATAAACGTCTAAAATTCATTTTATCCTTTATTTATTTATTTTTTATCCCGTAATATATTAGAAATGATTAAAAAGAACAGGAAAAGAAAGCACTAAACAAAATGTATATAAAAGCGGATCTCTATTTTAAAAAAATTGTATTTTTGACATTAAAATCAACAATTGCACTAAAACAAGCAGAAAGTCAAAATTATAGTATTCCCATAAACACACTTTAGAACTCTCATGAATTGGGTTGTGTGTTTTTTGCATTATATTCTGAATAAATAATTATTTTTGATTTTCCTTGCAACTGAATTGTCACCGATAATAAGAAACAATGGCTACGTGTATCAATAAAGAGTATTTCTCGTTTTCTTCTGTTTTTATTGAGAAACCGTTAGACTTCGAACCCATGTTGATTTGGATTTTTTCATTCAAAATAATCCTGAGAAAACGTAGTCAAAATGTGGACACCATAATAGTTTCCAATCTCGAGAATGAAGAATACTGCTCTAAACAGCTACTCTGAGACATACGGTCAAATTGGACACCGAATAAATCGATTTTGTGTAGATCAAATCGTCGCTTGGACTGTGCTGAAGATAATGTCATAGAGTGTAAGGCATATTCTAAAATAGGTGAAAGGTCCATTAAAAAGTTCTGATCAAAACGGAAGAGTCAATGCCCTTTTACCCTTTTAGTTATTGCCTTTATTATACACGTTGTATCAAAATTGCGTTTATAAACTTTGAGGTAGGATTCCTTACACCAAAACCAGAAACGTAGTCCATATAAACATATGTCCGAAAATCCTTAGATTTTGGGGTATTAATGAAAGTTTACGTTTAACGCGGTTTGGGGTACAATCCTTCAACGGAAGTTTGTAACCAACCAGATGACGCTGTGTTGCCATAGGGACAACATCTTCAGAAAACTTTTCCAGACTTGCTAACCATTGTGCCCTAGCCGATAAGAAGAAGCATGTGGTTTATGCAAATTGAGCTCCAACACATATAATGTCATCTTATGAGATGCACTGGCTGATATCTACCGTGGCAGATGGATAGGTGGGGGGGGGGGCAGTATCATGGCCTTTAAGTTCCCCCAACCTCAGTTCTTTGGGTTTTTATCTGTGGGGTCACCTAAAACAATTGGTTTATGCAGTCTGGGACTATTTGAACGGGTGCGTGCATGCAGGTGTATTTTCAGCATTTGTTACGAGCTTCTGAGGTGAGGTATAACGTAAGTTTTCATTAATACATTGCACCTCAAAATCTAAGATTTTCGGACAGGTTTTTGAAAAAGCAAAACCTCGAGACGCTAGCTGAATTGATTTTGATTTTTTATTTATTAATATCTAAATAACCTTTTTAACAGCCACACCTGCCATAAAAAAAATCGCTCTGTAATCTAATCCGTGGCCACATGTTTTGAATTTAGAACGACGAAATTTAAAACGCGTGTTAAATGTTAAGCGGCAGATAATATTATTAACAAGACCGGAGGAAAGCGAATTGATATCTTAAATCCGGTGAAGGCTGGGAGGGGTGGAGAAGAAGTTACATGTGCTGCATTCGAATAAATTTGATTCCATCCAAAGTAAGTCGATCTTATTCGTCGAGCGATCCAACTTTTGTTTGCTTTTTTCCATTTCTTTTGCGACCTTCCTTAGTTCACTAAAGTGAAAGCGAACGAAATCGAGTGAAATTTACAGTTTATTTCTCAACATGTTTCTGGCCGTGTTGGGCTTCTTTCTCTCACGTCTGCCTAATTTGCCTTTAAAGATAAATTTTTTCCCGAAACTGACAAGTTTTTTTGGATAGCGTCCTGCCGGGAAGTCGACTCGTGTCGCGCTCGTTGCGTGTCATCGCATTTGACCTTTCGAGACCGACCTTCTGACGTCATTCGGCAACCAGCCAATCGCCGTTTCCACGTGGAGCTATTTGCGTATCTCCCTACTCCTTCTAAAAGGACATTATTGACACGATGCTTTTTTTTTTTTTTTTTTTTTTTTTTTCCCTTCTTCTTCTTCTCCTCCTCCTCCATAGCCTTAATAGCGAAAATTTGTGACTTTTACCTTCTTGTTTGTTTCGACGTGACGAACGACTTTAAAAAAATTATTTATTTTTTTTTCTTCAGAGGGGCAGACGCACAAATTTTAAAGTCAGTCGAAAGAATAACGAAAAAGGAAAAGAAAAATTGTTATAAAAGAAAAATTAAAGAATATTTTTTTTAAATAAAAAAAAGCGAAAATTCTGAAACATCTTAATTGACATCCCATCGAAAAAAATTAAATAAATAATTAAGCAGATTTGGCAAATTAGCAGTCCTTGAATATTGCTAATTTACAATGACATATTAAAATATATTTATCTAGAATTTAAATATTTAATTTAATATCCTATTAATTAAAAAAAAAGTAACAGGACGATCTATATGCATAAAGAATTAAAAGTTTCGTAGCCTAAATAAACTTAAGAAAAACAAATGAATATTTATTCGAATATAAATTAAGTTTTATGAGTAGATTTATATTTTAATTAATCTAATTATTAACAACTAAATCTTGAATTATACATTTATTTAAATCCGAAATATCGGAATTTACATTATCAACAATTTTATAAACATGGAGCAATGGTAATAACTATTATGAGTAATGTGAAGATTCTTATTTGATAATTGTAAATTGTTGATATCGTTACGATATTAACGCGTTATTATACTCAAACGTTAAAGTTTGTAGGGTTGTAAATTATTATAAGGAATCTTTATTTTGTATCAATAGCTCGTTTGGCTGTTTAAAATTTTGAACAATAAATAAATAAATAAATAAATAAATAAATAAAATAAATAACTATTGTGGTAAACTGAACTCTGATCATACGTATTTCACTCCTTTCTACACTAGTGGCCAAAAGTTTGGACCAACCAGCAATGTCAAGAAAAACTGAATTTATACGAAAACGGTTTTACACCTACAACTCTAAGTAAATATGAAACAATATTCAGGGAAGAAACAAATTTATTTCTGCGTTGTTGGTTTCTTATTTCCTAAAATCAAAATAAGACTGGCCAAAAGTTTGGACCACATTTGTATAACATAAAGGGAAAAAAGTATTGCATCATCAATTAATGAATTTTGATATTTGAGATCATTTTGACTCTACAATATCTGACAAACGACCTGAAATAGAATTAAATAAGCTTTTAATAACATTTGGCTTAAGAGCTTTCTGAATGGCTGCTATTAGTTGTTCTCGAGATTTGTACTGAGTGTTTTGGTAAATTTTTTGATCCTTGAGATGCCACACATTCTCAATAATATTGAGATCTCGATTTCGAGCAGTCCAAGCAAAAGTGGAAATGTTGTTGCTCTCAAAATAGGCTTTCACAACTCATGCAGTATAGATTGCAGGACTGTCCTGCTGCTAAATCCTTGGCTTTTGCTTAAACTAGACTTTGCACAAAGGGCTGAACACATTGTGAAGATCATCTTTATATTGAGCTGCTATGCAATGTCCATCCATAATGTGAATCTTCAACTTTCCGTTGCTTCCAATGGCACCCAGAATCATCCCTCCACTACCACCCATTTCCCGCTTAATTTTCAGTGGAACAAGTGTTTCTTTATATTATCAGGACCATCCAAACTGATTCGTTTTTCATCAGAAAACACAACCAATAGGAAGTCGGTGTTTGCATGCAGATGTGTCTTAGCAAACTCCAGTCTCTCCCGCATGTGTTTCTGTGTTAGTGTCAACTTTTTGGGTATAATTTCATAGGCAAAGTTCTGAGCACGTAGTTCGCTGCGAATTGTTCTTCTTGAGGCAGCAAATTGCAGATTAAGTTTGACTTGTGTTGTGTTGACTACATGCCCAGATGTAATATCATGTCTAACATGGTCTCTTAATTCTTGATTTGTCTCTTTGCGTCAGTGCACAAGGTCGTCCTATTTCCCTCCTATTTTCCAATTAACATTTTTAACAATTCTGATAAAGATTTGTAGCTCACACGGGAGATTTCAGCAACTTTTTTGAAGTTTGTAAATTGCTTGTTAAAATTTCTAATTCGCTCTCGTTGGCCTTCAGTTAACATTGTACAATACATAATATGGTTTTAGTGCTCACCACACAACACGATGACTTGTAAAATGCAAATTATTTGCATGTTTGTGATGTTGGTCCAAACTTTTGGCCAGTCTTATTTTGATTTAAGGTAATAAAAAAGCAACGACACAGAATAAATTTGTTTCTTCCCTGAATATTGTTTCATATTTACTTAGAGTTGTAGGTGTAAAATATTTTTAGTATAAATTCATTTTTTCTTGATTTTGCTGGTTGGTCCAAACTTTTGGCCACCACTGTATATTGTTCATTTCCGCCAACACTCTCGTGTCTGGCGTTTTTGTTTTCCTTTCTCTTTTGCGGTTATTTTATTTTTCAATTTCACTTTATTTATTTATTTATTTATTTATTTATTTATTTATTTTTCGAATTGGAATAAATCTATAATGATTACAATGCTTGAGGGGCTATATATAAGTCCAACTAATTTGATTATAATAAAACATTCTTTTTCTTGTTTATTGAAAGTTTACATGCATTTTGAGGACATAAATTTGTATAGAGCCACGCATAGTAAAAAAACAAAATTAATACCGGAAAAGTGGTTTCACTTATTTTTATGTTTCAACGACATTCTTTTTTAGCAATTCTGATTAATAAAGCAAAAAACAATTTTAAAGAAATTCAAATAAGTTTATTTTTAATATAGTTTAATGGTCATCTTTTCTATTCATAGTTTTACTCTATTAAATAGTTGGATTTTATTACCGGTACTATGGCCTTGTTTATTAATCTTTTTTGAATAATTTGCTTCTTTTCCCAATCTGATGAAGTGTTTTCTTCTCCTATTGGGTCTAAATGCCATGCGTAATGAATAGCTAAAGATCTATGTGCCTCCCTGTATGAAACCATCATTAATAAGTCAATATTTTCAATATAAAGCTAATGCGTTTTCTTGAATTTCCGAAATAAACAAATTTGGCACTTAGACCCAATAGGACTTTTGAATCTTAATTTGAATCGTTCAACTTTCAAAGCCTTTTTTCAAAGTCCTCCAAAATTGTATCGTTCTCAAAGTCTTTGAATGAAGTATAGTCGCCAATTTCGTCCGCAATATAAACGAACGAATGAAATTGTGTAGGCTTAAATGTTAAACTAGCGAAATTGCACTGATGTTCCCATTTCATGTTAAATGATCAGTACTCTATTGATATGCATTTTTACGACTTCTTGTTATCCATATTGATAAAGGAGCTACTGAAATTTAGTGGAGTTGAATACATCATTTCCATAATTATTTGTGAAATACATTTAATTATTAAAATTACATGACGTTTGCAACTTAGATTAACCATAAATTTACAGAATACGTATTCTTCGTAAGTAGGCCTTAGGAAAATATACGATAATAAAGAATTAAATTGAATTAAAATTTTAATTATTTTTGTCATTTTAATGCTTTATTTTTCAGCTTGTGAGTTATTTTCCTCTTTAATATTCTCGCTTGACTTTTTTCTCCTTTATTGGCAGCGTTTAGTTCAATTTTACTAATACGTTCGCAACCAATTAGGCTGGAAATTCTTTAGCATGTTGATGAATTTTTTCGTTCAACGCTTAAGTGTGCAGACGAAAACTGAAAGAAATATTAAGCAGAAAACTATGTTGGTCACGTTCTCATAGGACGTGCTCCTTTAATTAAAACGCAGAGAGTGAGTGAGCGTGTGTTTGTGTTGGGAAGAATTTTTGAATCCCCGTTTGCAAGAATTAAAATCCTCGCTACATTTTTTACGACCCATAAAAAAAACGAATGGTTCCTGACAAATTAAAAGCGAGTTACTTTCGAGGTTGCACTGTTGAAATATTTTTCTTAAATTTATCCATTATATTGAGATGCCTCTCTTTTCACATAAGAGCTTATTACACTTCCAGGCAAACATTAGGAACTTTTCTCTTACTATTACCTAACTTGATCATGTAAAGTTTTATTGCATTTTGCAATTGATAGATATTTCTTTGGTTAAAATTTACCACTTGATTCCATATCAAGTCAGTGAGAACACAAATTAAATTTTCAGCGAAAATTTTATAGTTTTTTATGATATCAATACTAAAACAAGTTTAGGGTACTGAATATGAAACTGAAGCGATAAAAACTTAAAGTGAAACTATGCTTCTTCGATTTCCATTAAAATGTTTATGTAATCAAAGAATGCTAATTATCTCTTCCCGAATCCATAAAAATCCCATTTTTATTTGCGGAGAAAAGTTGAGCATTTCTTGAACATTTTAAAAATCCATAATGGAGCGTATCAACTAAATAGAAACATTTGGGATTTCGTTAGCGCATGTTTCATCTATTTTAGAGACATATTTTCATGATTTAAAACTGACAGGAAAAAAAATCAACAACAACAATATGACGCCATAATTTTTATACCAATACTTCTTTTCTGATACTCTAAAGTACATAATTTAATTTTACCTGGAGTTGGAATAATTTCTTACGTTTTTAGCTAATATTCAGGAGGAAAATGTGTTAGGATATATTTTAATAAATGTGTTAAAATGGTTATGAATAGAATAAAAAAAATGAACTACTGTTTGTATGAGCCTTTAAGCTCAAGTTTTATTATCAGTTTTTTAGCAGCTACAATAATTGGTGCTACCATAGTATGCATCTATCGTCACTTTTACATTATAGTTTGCGGAAAGTTGTTGCGACATGATCATTATTATATTCTTTATTTTATCTTGTGTGATATCATTATATTACTATTTATTATTATTTTTATACATAATTTTTGTAAGTATCATTATTAAAAATTATATATTGACTTTATTGAAGATATTGCTACACATTACAGATGGCTGTAAAATTTGTAAAAAGAGATCTAAAGAGTTTCATGAGCTACTTTCCAACAAAATTCGTCAGGATGGAACTGGAGGATTTGTACCTTTGTACCCCGCATCTTTTTTCAAAATTTTTATTTTTGAATCAAGCCAGCTGCGCTCGATATTATGTATGAACGTCTGATCCTGGATCTACATAGTTCTCTTGGTTATTAACAGCTGTCATTGGTTCTCTTGTGTGAACCTGGAACTCAATAGTGCTGGACAATTGGCAACAGAGTGGCCCGGTCACGTTTTTTGAATATGAAAATAGCGTAAACTCAATCCCTTTTTTGTTCCAAAAATCCAGAGTCAAGTGGACTGCAAGGTGACGATAAACCGTAAATTATGTTCCGTCCAACAATTACTGTTGTCCCAATTCGAACCAAAATTTTGGCTAACCAGCTTAATTCTGATTTGAAGCTTTCTTCCTCTTCTTTCATTATTAAGGTTTGTACACTTAATTTATATTAGGATATGGAGCAGAAATCAACCCAATGAGAGAGCCAAACACCTTTGATCTACATACATTACACAATCTTTGAATGTTTCATTCAGCTTTCTTCATACAGGTTCGCCGTTTATTCAACTATTTAAGCGCTTCTGTACTTGACCTTACTGTTCTTTTCTATGAATATGATTTATCTAAATGATTACGTAAATTAGTAGGAAAATTTTAAAACTATTGTTGTGGGATTTATATTTTTTGTCTGATATAAAAAGTTAAAGTTAAGTTAACCCTTGCATTATATTTCTTAATGCCTTCCTTCGGGATTTACTAGCGTTTTGTGATATATTAGAGAATAATTTGTTTGATTGTATGCATTATGGGTTTTTCACCCGAATAAGATTGTCTCGGAAACCGCCCCTTAATGGAACAAGTTCACCGCGATCTACTTTTTGCGTTTATTTTTAGAATTCCCTGTAATGGAGGAGAGGGGGCTTTTAAATGTCTTCTCCAATATTCCTCATTAAAATAAATAAGGATCGTGGATTTCTTACAATTTCGTTCATTCAAATTCAACCCATTCCCTCTAGGATATAGTGATTGGTTAATTGCATAGTAAAACAAGTCACTTGAAAAAAAAAAAACCGAAGAAGTTTTGAGCTTTCGTCCTCTTCACTGTCCTTTTTATTGGCCAATTGAAACGACTGGATGGCCCTTAGTGTAAACAAGGTCATCTTGAAATGGGGAAGAAGAAAAAAAAAGCCCGAGAATTCTATTTCGGGATACCCTATTAAAAACGTAAAAAAATTAATTGCTAGGGAATTTAATATTTCTTTATGTGCGCTGTTGCAGGCGCAATCCGACCGGGCTGGGAATTTTGAAAAAACAGACGGTTCATTTAGATTTCATTTTCATTGTTATCATCACGCATTAAATGCAATGAGATGTTGGCTCACATGGAGCATAGTTGGGGGGGGGGGGGGAGAGGCGTGTCCTCTAAAATTGTCTTTTCGAGTTTTCTCTCTCATTAATCCTTGGATACGGATCGCTGGTCCGTGTTTGTGCGCTTCATTCGCTCCGATTGAAATTGACCGCTAATCAATAGACGTGCATTCTATAGAAGAGAGTAATTCCACAAACGACATGATTAATTAGTTGCATTTGTATGAAAAGGAATGGGTTAACGTTTATATGAAAAGAGAGGATTAAAGAACTCGAAAGGAGAAGGAGGGGAGGTAAGGAGGACGAGATCCTTGAAAGGACAAGAACATGAATTATTGCATTCATAAAAATTTAAATGGCGACGAATAATGGAACGAGCTGCCTTTCTCTATAACCTTTCCCTGCAACAAAAAAAGGACACACGTGTACAAATGCGAAAATAAAAACAAAACGAAAGGATGACTTGTATAGTAAACTGGCTTCGGGACGACTTAAAAATAGGTTAGAAAAATTATTTATAAACTAAGAATTATTGAAAAAATTTAAAATGAGTTTAGTCTCCTTATAATGGGGAAAATCGTGAAA
>JAHWFO010018671.1:131494-198664 GCA_023313115.1 Rhysida immarginata | reverse complement strand
TTTCACGATTTTCCCCATTATAAGGAGACTAAACTCATTTTAAATTTAAATTAATCATTTAAACTCCTTAAATCAATAATTATTTAAAAAAATTATTCAGAAGTAAATATTAAGAAATTATAGAGGAAATGAAATTAATTTTAAGGTTATATAAACTTCGATAATAGATAATAAAACAAGAATTTAGGGGTACGCTAATTATAAATGCAACAAATACTTAGGTAACGGGGATCGTTTCCTACTGGATAACTTCGTAAGGAACGCAGGAATGTTAAATAAAAATTACTACTCCTAAGCAGTGTTTTCTTAGTGTTAAAAATTTCCTGTTTTTGTAGAGGTCAAGTTTACATAACCGCATGAGTTGTTGACTGATTGCCAATACGGTTGCAGTTTTCTCTTTGGTATTTGGATGTCGTGCAGGGAAGCCATGTGCAGAGGAGTTGCTATTCATTAAGAGAAGATGATTGATCAGTCTTGATCGCATCCATAAATACCGCTGCTTTATAATGGAAAATTGTTAATACATACGTTCTGTTTTTAAACTTTATTTATAAAGATACGAGGAGCATCATTTCTGCTTTATATTTTGTTTAGATCTCTGCTTCAAACGGCTTTCAAAGTATTCCCTCTGCTTGAAATTTAGATTACTATCAACTGTAGATGATTTTAAATGTTAACTGCTAGGGAGTCTAGTTATCTCTTGTTAGATGATGATGTTTATGAAAGTATTTTCTTGTCAAAAAATCTCGCTCATCATTCATTCGCTTTATAAAACTAGTGAAAATAAACAATTATAATAAACAAGAAATTAATTCCCTTGAGGACTGTATAGGAAAGTAGCGGAGGCCTGAGTTCAAATACCACCTAGATTACGGTGACTCGATTTGAATATAATCGAACCAGTATGGCGAGTTTTGGAGAGGCAACTCAGAAGCAGATTTCCTCCCCCTCCATCTCTTGAGCAATTGGCAAGTTGTTTGAAAAATGGTACAAAACCCCACAAGACGTTCCAGAGATCTGGTTCTGAGGCGCCATGCACCCATCAAATTCTGATAAATCGGCAGGTTTCTCTTTTCTAACATCGGACACTTACCGATTCAGACAGCCGATTTTAGATATAATCTCGTTTAAATATTGCACTGTGGCTTTAGGAGGAACACTCGTATGTCTAGAAAAGCTCTTTAGTGTATATTGAGAATTTCTTATGTTCTACAATTAATATTGATGTAGTGTTATAAAATTGTTAAGAGATTGAATTTAAACTGATTTAAATAAACAATGAAATAAGTAAAAAAAATAAGTTATCTTAGACCAACTAAAAAATTTCGGAAAATGATAAAACAATAATGACTTCTGTTTTGTAGTTTTGTTTCCGTTATCCTATTCGAAAGAGAAGGAAGACAAATTTTATAAATGAGACTTCCTTGATCTTGCGAATAAAGTTTCGGGTTTTGATTAAAGTAACTGCATATTGTGATTTAATTGAATAAGCTGGTTAAATTTCCATTTACGGAGGGTTGATTCAGATAAAATGAGACGACTTTGCAGTTCTGTTACGCCATGGCGCCACCATCGGTTGTGTTCGATGTGAGAACCACGTTGTTGGACTGCCACCCGGCACCGTAATTTCCACTGAAGTAGGCTGAGTTTGAGGGACTCCATGGGAAGTTCGTTCCACACCTGCTGACACACTTTCCATAGCCCATCAACGGTTCTTGGTCGGCGATTTCCGAGCCGTCGTTTCAGGAGACCAGAACCACAAAAATCCATCGGTGATGCGTCAGGAGATTTTACAGGCACATGAGAGAAGGGAATAACTCGTATGCCCGTCTCCTGTTCCATCTTCCTGTAGTAAGCCTCAGATGACTTGGCAGTGTGGCTTGATGCCTTGTCCATGTGGATCCAAACTTTTGATTGCTCACCAGGATACAGACGTGGGATATCCTGCCGATATATGTGGTCCATTACATTACTCTAGAAGTAAGCTGCGCTAATTTTACGGTTTCCAGGAACTCGACGAATCGTGAGCAGTCCACGTGAGCAATATCCGGCAACCACCATGAAGCTATTTGAAAACTTTTCCTTGCACCTTCTGACAAAATCGGACCTCTTTCGCGATAGTAAATTGCCCTGGGTTTGTTGGTGTCATCGAGGTACACCCAAGCTTCATCCAAGGAGACAACCCACTTCCATCGGTCACCTGCAAGATAGTTTTCATACAGTTTTCTGGCGTTGGTGAATCGTTCCTGCACGTGACTAGCCGACAGTCTGTGACCGCGCGCTTTATGACCGCGCTCCAGCCCAAGATTGTCATGAATTATTCTGGAGACTGTTGCCTGTGAAATACCTTTCCTTTGGGCTAGACTTCCCTGTGTGGGGGGATTTTCTTTCAGCAATTCAGACTGGATTTCTCGCACCACCTGAGCTGGGCGTGTTGGCTGGGGCTTGTTTCTGGTCTGTTTCTCTGCTCGTCCACATTCATTAGATGGTCGCAATTTGTTCTTTTTGATTATTCGACCCACAGTAGCTTTGGATACCACAATACCATTTCGTTTGCATAATTCCATAATGCACGAAAAACTGAAGTTAGCGTCGGAAAGGCCAAACATATACCCTTCCCAAAAAGCTGTGATTTTGGAAGCCATGTTTCAGCACAAAATGTCCCAAATAACAGCAACAAGTGTATACAAAGCTAATCCCCATGAATAGTGGACGAGTCATGCAAATCACATTCCGTCAAGGTCATACGCGGCGTTTAAAGTCGTCTCATTTTATCTGAATCAACCCTCCGTATTTATATGCGAATACGTATAAGTAGACAGACTTAGCTTGATTGCGGTTTATAAATCCTTTAACAGGGGATGATCTATCTTCACGACAGCGAATTGAAAATTCACGGGAATCTCAAATCATCCAATTGCGTCGTGACAAGCCGTTGGGTGCTTCAAGTCTCCGACTTTGGTCTCCACGAATTCCGCCGTCAAGCGCTCAAGGATTACGACGGCGAAGATCAACACTACTTCAGTACGTAACTGACTAAAATGATCTTTTATCCCCCAAAAATTTACGATAGAAAAGCTCAGAAAGGAAAAGAAAATTCAAGAGTCGTAGAATTTAATTTTCACATAAAAATATTTTAAATATAAATATTGTTAAAAAAAATTAAGAACACTTTTTAAATTTTCTTTCAATAAAAAATGCAAAATTCTCTTTCTTCCTCTTTTAGGTCTGTTATGGACGGCCCCTGAATTTCTCCGATCGCCCGAAACCCAAGGTAAAGGAACTCAACAGGGCGACGTCTACGCCTTTGGAATCATCCTGCACGAAATCATCGAAAGGAACGGACCTTATGGGGACATTAAAATGAGTTCCAAAGGTAGACAACAATTAAGGATTAAGAAGATGTATTCTCAGCTGTATTGGTGCTTCTATTGTAGTTGTTATTGTTATTGTATACGTAGAGATTATTGAGAAAGTGAAATGGCCCCTGAATGGCGATACGTACTTCCGACCGAACACGTACGGGCTCGAGTGCCAGGACTTCATCGTCAAGTGCATGGAGCAGTGCTGGCAGGAGAAGCCCGAAGAACGGCCGTCCTTTGCTGGGATCCGCCGAGACCTCAAAAATATACGAAGTGGACGGTGAGAGAAATTCAGTGTGTTGTGATGATCAAGTGTTTAAGAGAATATTCTCATCATCGTAGTGTATATTCTTTATAGCAAGAACAATATCTTCGACCACATGATGTCCATGATGGAGAAGTATGCCAACAATTTGGAGGAGTTAGTCGAGGAAAGAACTTTAGAATTGGTCGAAGAAAAGAAGAAAACGGAGGCCTTGTTGCATCGAATGCTTCCCCAGTAAGTAGCCTGTTCTCTTATCTATTTAAGGCAACGTTTTATATTGCTGTATTTGCATTATAAGTAAAATATTGACCTAGAACGTATTATAATGCGTTTTAAACAAAACTTTGATGCGGATTTTTATAATGGATGAAATTTTATTCTGAAACTATTTCCAGTATTCAGGGTGAATCTTAACTACAATCTTTTAGGGGAGGTCGTTAGGGCAATTCTAAACAAAAAAGTTGATATGAACATGGGTCCTAATTTGAACGATAACTCAGATATCAGCAGAAATAATAATTCCTTCACCAAGATTAACAAGTTAATAACTCGGGTCTCTATAACACCTAGGATAATGAAATTTGGGTGGATAATAGGGTACATAAAACTGTGTGCACCGTTAAAATAAAAGGCGTTAGAAATTGTTCTGGAACAAGAACGATAAACTTACAGAGAAGATTAAAACAGATAAACAGATAATCTTCCCAACGACGACCAAACCATTAGCGGCACACTTTTTTACTTTTATGAAGTGGCTCATTTGTGCATCGAAAATTACATATTTTCGAAACCGGAACCCCAACAATGCCTGTTCTACATATGATATTAGTCTTTATGCGTGCGCAGTTGTAGCCGTTGTATGTTGTTCTTATACGACAGTAAGCAATCAGAAAGCAATGCCTCCTATTTTTTTCTCTCCGTAAATAATGTGAAAAATTTGAATTTGGCGCGATTTCTCAAACTTTCTTCAAATATCCACTGCAGTAACAGCTTCCTAAGTCAATAGATGATAACATTGCATCAGTTTAGATAATGACTAGCATTGAGAAAATTCCAAATGCAGAAGGTAAAACACCCATTCGCATCTATGAACGACTGAAGAAGGTTTATGGAGATGCAACAGTAGAGCTCTTTGCGAAAATTGTGATAGGAGACTAGTTTTGAGTTCATTTTTTGAACCTGTGTCCAAGAGGCAGTCGATGGAATTCAAAACTGTGCGATCGGCAGGGAAAGTTATGGCCACAGTCTTTTGTGGGAGGCAGGGGGTGTAATTCTGATTGATTTTTTTGGAGTTAGGGTAGACTATAAATTCTCTCCAATACTTCATCACCGTCAAGAAACTTGAAGAACATCTTTAACGAGTTTGCCCATCAAAAGCTACGAATGTTCTTTTTTTTGTACGACAATGCAATACCATACACCAGATTACGAAAATTAGTTGGTAAATCTTGTCTTATACACCCTATACCCCTGACTTAGCACCATCAGACTTTCATCTGTTCAGACCACTAAAGCAAACTCATCGTGGGCATCATTTTGAAAGGGAGGAGACTCTGAAATATTCCTTGCGCCAAAACGGCTGAGGAAGAAGGACCGTGATTTTTACTGCACTGGAATACTTGCTCTTGTTTCAAGATGGATAAAAAACGCGGAAAAAGACCGAGATTATACTGAAAAGTAGCAAATTAATCGTGAATGCTATGCGCAAATCATTTAATTTTCTTGTAAATAGGAGGCATTTTTTTCTGACTGACTTTCGTATATAAGAGCAATATACAGATGGCTGCAACTCCGCACGCAAATAGACTAGATATTATCACGTGTAGAATAGGCATTGTTGTGGTTCCAATCTATATGAACTACTTCGTGATAGTGAAAAGGTCTGCCAATGGTTTGGTCGTTGTTGAGAAGGTTATCCGGAGATGTAAAGCAAGCTGACCTAAAGAAGAGTAGTCGTCCAGATAAATGGGAGCTAAACGTGGTGGCAGCCAGCAGTGCTGATATCTCTTCGCGCAGAAGTTCCGGGTGTATTCGGATGACACTAATATACCAAATACCATTATTTTACTGACATAAGAATGAAAAAGTCCGCACAGATTTTACGTCTGAATGCGAAGAAAAGTTTTATTATCGAGATTTTATTACCATAAACACGTTGAGAATCCATCGCGTATGAAGTAACACTAAGGTCAGTGTGATTACGGAAAGCATGAAGATCTTAATAACGACTCATAAAAACGAATTCATTTTCATCCATTCCAATGAAATCTCTCGACACGGTTCCCGTTTTGTGGATTTGGGCTGGATGTGGCGCCGGGCTCGAATGGCGTATATTGACTGAATTTCGATATTCTGTTAAGTTTTGGCCACAATCTTTTGGGAGGCAGGGGGTGTAATTCTGCTTGAAGAGAATCTTACTGCTTGAAGATACAGGTGAGAAAAATGACTAACCTCAAGCTTATGAAAACCCGATCATTTCAAAAATTACCAAAGGGTTTTAAGAAATTCTTCAGAATATTGGGTTTTTTTTTTAATTTTTAGAAGAATATTTTAAAAATGTTTCTTATAAGGGCTGTAAAACATACGAAATTGTAATATGTTTTAAGATTTATAATTCACACATTTACAATCTTTAAGAACAGAAATTGTGTTTGGCTTTCACACGTTAACAATTTTCTTCCTCTAAAAATGAAGTTTCTTCGCATTCGCTAGTAGTTTTCTGATGAGGTTTACAAGTTAGATGAGGGTCTGAAAAGTTCAAACAATTTGAAGTGTCTTTTTGCCTTTTTTTTATTCTTCTCTTAATGTTTGTTGTCGCCTCTTCTGATGGGAATCTCTTTTTGTGTTTCAGATCGGTGGCGTTGCAGCTGATGAAGAAGTTGCCCGTGGCGCCGGAGAGCTTCGAGGCTGTCACCATCTACTTCAGCGACATCGTGGGCTTTACGGAAATGTCAGCCCAAAGCACACCTCTCGAGGTCAGTGGGAGATGGAAATTACGAAACATCGTGCCCACACGTCAATAGCGAAAGATTTCCATTTAGATCACACCGCGTTCAGAAATATTGCTATCCTCCACTTTCTTCAATTTTTATTATTTTTCCATAAACTTGTCAAACGCTTCATTGACTTGCTAAAGGGATAAAGAAAAGTTTCATGAATAATAGTTTGTTAGGGGAACTTTTACATATTTCCCCCAAAACTTAAATTTTAGAAGGGGGAGGGGAGAAGTGTGATTTAACGAGTTACCAATTAGTCATTTGTTCAATACGTTAATCTACGAAATCAACTTCTGTATAAATTAAGTGAATTAATAGAGAAATTTTTACAGTAAACATTATATTGAGTGGAGATTTCATTGGTAGAGTGAACAGCTCCGATTAGGATATACGTGATCAGCCATCATGTGAATGCCATACAAGTTATTTAAAGTAATCGGACAGTTTCTAGTAGCTAGCATGTCTTACTCGGGAATCTCACGGAGTGATGATAAAGCTTCGAACCGAACTAACAAAGGTAACAAGTATGTTCAATACTATATCAATTATAAAAATATTGCGTGGCAAGATTCATATTTAAAGATTTCAATATATGCAGGGTGTAACGAAAATCTCCGAAAGAGTCAAATAACTTCAGAATAAAAGGTGCTAGAGTCATATAGGGAAAAAAAGTATTCCCAGCTGAGAAGTTAACAAAAACTAACTTTTGAACCATGATATACAAAGAAAAGATTCCAATTACGAAGTTATAGAGCGTCATCGATTTAGTAGAAATCAAAGAAAAATCAAAAAGTATAAAACTTGTAAAACGGGAGAGGAAAGTCCATGATTGGAATATCTAGACACCGTATATTGGAATATTCGCGCATAGAACAAAATATGCACAAACGCAGAATTGAGTCAAATTAAGGTTAAAATTATCATTATTGTCAAGATTTTAAAGAAAAAATTTTATATCAGAAATTAGCAGAAAAATTCATGTATGAGCGGGAGGGAATGTTCAGTGGCATTTAGTGATTTTGTTTAATATTTTCTTTATGCCAAGGATGGATTTCTACTAAATCGGTGATGCTCTACAACTTTGTAATAAGAACTCTTTCTCTATCTATCATTGTTCAAAAGTTAGTTATTTTCTCTTTCAATCATTTGTTCAGTGGTTATACAAAGACACTGGAATATTTTTTTCAATCGTGCACGGGCACTTTCTTATATTGGGTGGCACATAAGTCATGGCATTTTTTTTTTTTTAGTGAAAATTTTGCGTGAAAAATAAAATGTTTTGGCAATGCGTTTTATGTTATTCGGTAGAGAATTATGTGCTTTACAAAATGCAACAAATTGTCCAACAAATGCAACGACTCAACAACGGTATCCAGCAAAAACGACCTGATCGGCGACATATTGTTCTTCTGTAATACGACAACGCATCGCCAATATGTCCAAGGAAGCCATTCAAACGCTTGGCTGGGAAGTGCTGCCAATTCCTCCGTTTTCTCCCGACTTGGCGCTTTCTGATTTCCATCTGTTCCGATCCCTCTCGAATGCATTGCGTGCCGTTTCGTTCAATAATGACATGGAATTGAAGGCTTGCGTGGAGTCAAAACCAGGTGATTTCTACCCTCAAGGCATTGGACAGCTTGTTGAACTTTGGAAAGAAGTTTAAACAGCTGTTTATTTTTGTGGAAACCTAAACTTAAAAAAAAAATGTCAGAGCTTACGGGCCAACCCGATAAATAGACCTTACTTTTTTGACTCTAGCACCTTTTCTTCTAAAATTTTTTTTTACTATTCCGGGAATTTACTTTAAACCCTGTATAAGTGAATTTAATGCACCTATAAAATCTTTGAAAAAATTATGAACCTTTGTACGTAATATTTTTGCAGTCGATATCTTATTGGACATAGGTTCTGCCAATATGTGAGGTTCCTTAATTAGCCGAGCAAGAAGGCAAAACTAAGAATTTGAACGACTTTATATGTGGTATTAGATTACCATAGATGCATCTAACATTTATATTGGGAGTTTTCTCACTTGCTAATGGGTATCGAAAATGGTGCAACATCCTACCCCATTATAGGCCGACAGGAATCAACGACACAGAAAGGATTGTAAAAGTGAAGTAACCGACCAGTTCGAACACACTATGCGTCATGTATTTTCCTGTAGCGATTATAATAAGCCAGCGACCCGTATGCTGACTGCAATCGCCCGCATTGAACTTTCGCCGAATTGGAAACCCCTTGTATGGCCCGTGCAGTCGTATAATCTTCGGAATTAATCCCGTTGAAATTGAACGGTCTGTTTGGATGCCCACCAATAACCTGTAATTGTCGGCTTCCTTGAAGCTAAACTGGTTTCTAATCCTATTGGAGCCTGTACATGACTGTTAAAGCCACCAAGGGAAATACAACTCATATAACAAAATCTGTTTCCACTCGGTCTATATTGTAATATCCTCCAGGAGAAATCCAGCTAAAGTTGATAAATAATTCTTAGATATGTTGGATCAGCATTTTCAGTCAGATAATCAATTTGGGTCTATAATAGCAATTTTTTTTTTCTGCGGATAAATTTTATATCGACTTTTAGCTAATAAGATCATCCGGGAACACTTTAGATTTAAGTGCAATCTTTCGTTTCAACATATTTGTAGGTGGTTAATTTCCTCAACGACTTGTACACGGCGTTTGATGCCATCATCCGCAACTACGACGTCTATAAAGTGGAGACGATCGGCGATGCTTACATGGTGGTGAGCGGACTGCCCATCCGCAATGGCGACCTGCATGCCGGCGAGATCGCTTCCATGGCCCTGGAGCTTCTCAACAGCATCCGCAACTTCAAAGTGAGGCACAGGCCCGACCAGACGCTCAAGCTCAGGATAGGAATCCACACAGGTGAATAAAAATAAATTAAGAACTTTCGAAATCACTTTCTAAAATAATCATTTTACAGAATTCAGTGATCTTAAGGAAAACAATGTGTTTTTGGATATTTTCGTGCATTATCATATATTTGCGTTAATGTAAAGAAGATAAGTTGACATTTGTGTTATCAATAAACGTTACATAGATATTCCGAATGGATATGGACGTTCAGAGGTTCTTGTTTGATAGTTCCAGCAGCTAAACTAGTCATACTAAAATCGACTGCTGGAAACAGGATAGTGCAATTACAGCAAGGAAAGCCATAAAACTAAGGACTTTGGTAAAGTTTACACTGGTGGCTCAGTTAATATCATAACTATCAGCAGAGTTTAAATAATGATAATTCATGGACTCTATTCATCGGTGAAAGCTCTATTCATAATGCTCTGGGATTGTTTAATGTGGGTTCGGCTCTGACCATGGATTGTTCTACCAAACGACGATGAATTCTGAAGTGTATCTCGCCGTTCTGTATAATTCGGCGTAGTATTTGTCTCTTCCACTAAGACTGTGCCTCCTGCCAAACTATAGGACGTGAGCAGAACTGTTTCTTGCAAATGAGGTTCGAATGGTAATAGAGAGACGGACATCGAACACAATGACTGCTTTCACTCTCATTTCTGGCAACAGCTTTGCAGAAGGAATGACCTATTTATAAATTGAAAGGATGTCTCCGTTTTCGTATAAGCAAAAGCTAGTCATTGCAATGAAACAGTTTCTCCTAGGCTATTGTAGTGTCTGAATATTTTTTTTGTGTATTTAAGGAAGAAAGAAGTGATCTTTATTTTTATTTTTCTTTGTGCCTGTTTCTAGGTCCCGTGGTGGCCGGTGTCGTGGGGATTACGATGCCTCGCTACTGTCTGTTTGGCGACACGGTGAACACGGCGTCACGCATGGAATCGACGGGCGAGGCACTCAAAATCCACATTAGCCGACAGTGCCGCGACCATCTTGAGAAGCTCGGTGGTTATATCATCGCCGAAAGAGGAGCCATGAAGATCAAAGTAAGGGGGAATACATATCACGCAAATAATAATAATACCGGTAAACTAATGATGATGAAAGAGATGTATGCCAAGCTTTTGTTAGTAGCACTCCTGCATTTACACTTGTCCAACTGAAAAATAATTCTGTCTACATTAAGTGAAAATATTGCAAAATTATTAAGAAAAAAAAATTGTTTCGGTGTTTAAGTGAACGAAAAAAATTGGATTAATTTATAAAACACGTCCACGTCACCCACGTTTACAAAACTAACATGAACATTTCGTTATTTCACCATTAGCTTACTCTCTAGACTAACCCTGCCATAGTCTTAGGTAAATTGGACACCCCCCCCTCCCATATTTACCGAAGATTTCAATCCTCTACATATAAACATTGGTGAGAATTTGATCCGCGCCAAGGAGCTATTACACTTGTTCCTTAGTTTTGTCACAGGGCAGATATCAGTGAGAACTGGTAAATAGTAATAAAAAGAAAATTATCCCAGTATTGTTATACGGTACTGTCATGTGGTCAAATGCACTAAAACAGCTACTAACTTAACTCAAAGTAATTTAAAGCATCATTAGAGCCGAATTAAAAGGGGTCTATAGAAATTTAATTGGTATCAACCATCCGCTACATTTTCCGAGAAAACTGCGAAATTTCTCTTTTCGCATCAGATAAACTCAGATATACAAGATGGATTCAAAAATGAGCCCCCCCCCCCTCTTTTATTCTCGTAACCGAAGCAGATATGTCAATTTTGATGAATCCAATGAATAGGAAGTTGTGGGTGACCTATCCCATGGAGCACGTTTCATCATCTCAAATATGCAAATTAGGATACATTCAAATCTTATCTTAAAAACTGTAACAGATACACGAAAAATTCCAATTGAAAACTTGTTCAGCATGGAATTTCGAAAAAAGCAAAAACAAAAAAAAAATCTCCAAAGTCCGAAGAATGGATCACCAACAATCACAATCCAAAGCAGAATATCATGTTGACCATTTCAGGGACAGTGTAGCTTGCCATCCTTGGAATTGTTTAGTTTTCTGTAAGCTGACACGTGCCTTTTATTTGCTTTTCCTCATGACAATGAATGTTATTCTGATGATTTTTGGTAATTTCTTGATTTGCATGTTGAACATTCAAATGTCTTCGTGAAGTGCATAGGGAGGTAACTAATAAATTCAACATGTGATTGTTGGGATCCGTTCATCGGATTTTGGATTTTTTTTTGTTTTTGCTTTTTTCGAAATTCCATGCTGAACAAGTTTTCAATTGGAATTTTTCGTGTATCTGTTACAGTTTTTAAGATAAGATTTGAATGTATCCTAATTTGCATATTTGAGATGATGAAACGTGCTCCATGGGATAGGTCACCCACAACTTCCTATTCATTGGATTCATCAAAATTGACATATCTGCTTCGGTTACGAGAATAAAAGGGGGGGGGGGGCTCATTTTTGTATCCACCCTGTATAAAGGACAGAACCACCAAAAATTAGTCAAACTACCTCGCTTATATGAAATACTCATATAGGATAATCGAGACCTGGAATCCACCTTGGCTTGTCCGAGAATAGTCGATGATCGATTCGGCTTTCAGGGCCGGTTTTGCCATTCAGCTACCGCTTAGGGGCGCCAGGTACCTTTGCACCGGTCCTGATTAGTTTTGTTGATTCACTGTGCGATGAAAATAGCGATTATGGAATGCCTTACATCAAACTGTCTTAACCACAACAAATGACTAATTACATTATAAATCAGCATAACAAACTGATAAAGCAAATGGGGTGCTAATAATAATAATACGTTGTGGCCCTCCTCGTTTGTCTGCGTATTTAATTACATTTGATTGTATGCAAGATGGTGGATTTCAGTTTTAGGTACAATGAATGTTTCTTTGCATTTACTCGAGAAACATTGATCAAATGAAAACGCCAATTGAAGCGAACTCATCGGAATTTTGGAGTTAAATTAACCCCTACTTGGAGGTTGAGGTGTCCCGCGTCTCTTTTCAGTCAAATTTCACATTAATTTTAAATGTGATCCACTTTTCGATATCTCAAAGTTTCTTTGACTATATAGTTTATTTAAGTTTTCGAGAGAAGGATTGTAGGATGAATCTGCTGAGAAACGTTCCTGGTTCTAAATGCCACGGAAGAATGACCTCAATGCTTTCCTCCTGTTCAATAAATTGGGAGTTCTTAGTATTGTTTCTATCAGTGAAATTGTTAGAGACTTTACAATACAATAAAGGAAGAACAGAGTTTCCGATTAGCTTCGCAATTTATTCCCGGCTTTAGCAAGGATATATGCAGAAATGAAAACTATTCGGAATAGAATGCAGAAATGATTTGAATCAACTCAGCGTTAAGTTCCACATCCACATATATCAATTATTTCAATGTCTTTTTCCGAAATAGAATTTATAAAAGCGTCCTTGCATTATTCTTTTCTTAAACACACAGGTTTTGTGCTATAAAAAAAAGCTGACCTTATTCAAGTTTGACACTTGAATGTATTGCATAATCCTTGTATGCACCCACACACAGAATCTTAAATTAAAGCTTCCAACCGCATAGGCTAAAGGTATGGCTATGATCATAATATGCAAACACTTTTCCTGTTTAGATTATGTTATTAGATTGTTATGCAACGCTTGTTAAAAGCTGGAGCACCGTTATCAGCATATTGACGACGCTGAGGATATATTATCAGGGGCGTATCAGGTTTCCTCTTAATTAAGAAACTTAGTTTTTGAAAGTTTGGGCAACATATAGATGGGAATTAAACGACTTCCTGGGAATGATTGATCGCGTTAAACAAGCGCCCCCCCCTCCCCCTTCATCTTGATGAAAGTGATTCACTTGAACGAAAGTTGATGCTTCACTTAGGCTGTGATGTACACGCCATTCATCAACACACTCTTCCAAGTTCACCTTTACGGAGAAGCCTAGCAAACTGAGTAAACACTGAGCAAGTCTTTTCTTTTTTTTTTTTTTTTTTTAATCGCCTGGGTTATGCAAACTGATTTGATTGACTTCATTTAGAAACAGAAACAGTTCATTTTTTCGAATGATTTTTTGTTTATTATAAAATGAAACATTCTTGGTGTGCGGCTTTTCATTTACTTTTTTAAAAAAAAACGAAACTGGCTGATTTAAAAAATTCCAAAGAACGGGTAAATGCTCTTTATTTACAATATTTTGGTTTAAACCGTATAAATTGGCCAAATTTAAAAACATTTTTTTTTCAAACAATGAAACCACTGTGCATGAATGGTAAAGAATGGAACAATTTAACAATTTATCGAAGGGGTTAGGCATATCCTACGTTGCAAACACAATGCCATCTTGTTTTACGTGGTTCTTTTGCCGTGCTACAGCAACGCCACCTAAAAAACAAAGCCTGCTCACTTCTTGCTCATTGCGTCATCAAATGAGGGCTGACAATCCAACATTCATTGTTTACAACAAACGAAAAAAACACAGATTACAAGAAGTGTTTCTTCGTTTGTTGTAAACCATGAAGATTTGATTGTCAGCCCTCGTTTTTTGATGATGTCTTGACTTTTCATGAATGGGCATACGTTTTGATTGATTCATTCGTAATTCTTTTGGTATATGATGTTTCAAGATACTGAATTCAAGATGACAGTAGTTTTAAACAACCACCGTGATTGTTTCACTGGTGGTGGTTTCAGTGGTTGCATTGTGTAACAAATCAATATTCAAGGTATGGATATGTACGAGGGTGAATCAAAAAGTAAGTTACACTCAGGACCATCTGTGGTCGAAGAGCGCCGACATCATTCGCCGTTTTTAAGGAAGTTGCCTGTATGTCAATAATTGCAATGTTCACGCGTTTACTGCGTATGCAAGAGTGTTGTTGACATGGCGCAGCAACTGGTTGTACACTCCAAGTTGGACATTTGCGGAACAATACGTTTTTTATGAGCGAAAGGCTTAAATTGCACTAATTCCATAAGGAAATTTGCAGTGTCTACGGGGATAATGTGATTCTCGTCCTGCAATTGTGAAGTGGTGCCAGCAGTTCGAAAATGGGCGCTCAGATTAGACGGACGAATACCGCGCAGGAAAACCATCCACGTCCAATACTCCCGAGCACATTGCACGCGTTAATGAGATGTTTCTGGACAATCGACGAATCGGAATTAAAGAAATCGCCAGAACGCTTAGCGTTTCTTAAGGGAGTGTGCACTCGATTATTCACGACGATCTTGGATTCAGGAAATTGTGTGCCAGATAGGTTCCACAACAGCTCACGGACCATCACAAGAACCACGTTTCCTGTCGTCTTTGGCTCTCCTGCAACGATATTCCACCGAAGGACGCGTTTTTGCGTCGAATCATCAAGCAGGAAGAATCCTGATTTCACCACTTCATCCCTGAAACCAAGCGGTCGTCTCTGGAATGGAAGCACGGGAAGTTCAAGGTTGTTCCATCTGCGAGGAAAGTCATGAGGACTGTTTTCTTCGACTGTGAAGGTGTCGTGTACACGGAATTTATGAAAAAAGGAATGACAATCAACGCAGCCTCGTACTTCCAGACGTCCGAAATCTGAGAAAAGCGATAAAGGAAAAACGGCGGGGGAAATTGAGTAAGGGGGTCATTCGCCTGCACGACAATGCCACACCGCACACAGCTCGCATTACTCAGGAACTGCTGTTAACGTTTAAGTGAGAGGTGTGACAACTTCCACCATACAGCCCCGAATTAGCCCCATGTGACTATCATTTGTTCGGGAAAATCAAATGTGACCTCAGAGGAAAACAATTCCGCAGTGCTGACAAGGTTGAGAAACGCTGGAGCGGATTTTTACCGCAGCAGCATGGAAAAGTTAATTTCACGTTCAGACAAGCGTTTACAATTGTTGGCTGATTATGTAGAAAAGTGAAATAAATAGTGGAAGTTTCCTCAGAATCTTAACTTAATCTGTTTTTACTGTTTAAGAGTGTAACTTACTTTTTGGTTCACCCTCGTAGCTTCAAAATAAAAGCATTATTTTGACCCATTAGGTTTTTAAGAATTTTTGATATATTACGCTCACCTTTTACGAGTGGGACAATAATTTCTTTAATGATGAAAAATAGGAAAGAAAATTCCACAGCAGTGGCGCAATTAGTTGGCGGTCTGACCCAAAGGTTCCTGGTTCGGATCCAGGCTGTGGAATTTTCTTTCCTATTTTTCATCATTAATTTGAACAGCTGAGTTATAAAACCCTCACTGAACATCTTATGATTTATTCTCTAATCATTTCTTTGTCAAGCAACGCGCTAATCTTTTTATATATTTGATCAAACATTTTTTCGTTTCTAATCGGATGCGATTTTTCTTTTTATTTATTTATTAGGGTAAAGGTGAAATGGTTACTTCTTGGCTGTTAGGCCAGACGGCCGAAACAGCTCAACAGCGGCGGCGGCCAAACACTCGGGATATGACACCTCCGATGCCCTTATTCAACCGTAAACCGGATGGTGATCTCCGCCGCCGAAGTCCTAAAATGGGCTTGGAATCCAGGAGTTTGTCTTTATTGGGACGCCGGAACTCGAGTATTCCTAGAATGTGTGAAACTGATTCAAACGGACCGATGGGACCCCCTGCGTTTCTTAATCTCAATCAGGAATCGTCGTCCGCCTCGGACTCCCCATGCAGAAGACGACGAAGCCCTGGTCGAGGCCGCAGTTACTCCATCGACAAGGACGCCACAAACTCTGTTGTTATTCCTTCTCAGTCCTACGATGGAGATCTGCAAACGGATTCTTCCATTTCTCCTGAACGGAAGAGAGACAGTCGGGAGGTGATGTTTGAAGGCGTGTCCGATGAGGGTTCAAGCAACTCGCAAGACGGAAATGTCAACATCACATTAGAGTCGAAAGACGAACTAAATTCCGAGCCAAAGATATCCTCCAATAATCACAAAAGCGGAGAGCAGCCACCTCCTCTTACCAATGGTTGTGTATCGCCTGTGCATCGACCAGACAGTGATAAAGATATGTCTCTGGAAGATAGACTCCGCGAAGACGTTGTGACACCTCTTTTAAAGCCAACAGATCCCGATAATGGAGTGGGACAAAAGCCCAACCACGTCGACAAAAAAGGAACCAATAAAAGGTGGCGATCGTGTGACGAAATCGCTCCAAAAAGATCCTTCCGCGGTTGGTTTGCGGGGTTATTCGCTAGTGGGCTTGACAGCAGTCGAGGGAACAATACGCAGCAACCTTATGGAACCCATCGAAACCACTTCATGATCCAGGAACACGACGCGGAAAGTGTTGTCTAAAAACTAGTGCCCATCTCTTTCTCCGCCAGAAAACTTAAGTTTTTGAACTGAAATAACCGAGTGGATGAAATCCTTGGGAAAGGAAACTTAAGATGAACAGGGTGCCAGTCTCGTAGAGATTGGCAAAATGAGGCAGTGCCACATTTTCAACCCAGCCAAAGAGAGTGCCATGAGTACATTTTGGACCAGGGCGGTCTTCGCATTGCTCTGACGAATCCAATTTTTCTTTTTAAAAAGCAGCCAAAATGAAACGTACGGGTAACCGGGAAAAGTACATAAACCGGAGTAGTCACAAGTGTGGAAGGATGTTCAAATGATTTCATGTTAAAGATACGTAAAAGATGCTGAAATAGCTTCAAATTTATTATAAAAATGACTTCTAAATAGGTTTTAAAAAAAAAAGAAAAAATTGCCAAGTCAACATTTTTTTAATGTTTGTCCTATCCTTCTCCTCCTCTTCCAAAAAAAAAGTTTTATAATATATATATATAATGTACTGCACTTTACTATTTTTTTTTTAAATTTTATTTTCTCTTACTTTACCTCTTAAATTTTGCCTTGCATTAACCCCGTTCCAGATTTCGGTCTATAGCGGGGACAACCTGGGGACTGCTTTCCGGGTTGCTACATTTTATTTTATTTTTTCCCTCTAAATTATGTTCTGTACAAAGTTCCAAGTCTTTTGCTTTCAACTGCCGTGAACTGTGTTGTTTTTATGTTCTTTCCTATAAAAAAAAATGTTTATATGAACCCTGTGACCAGTTGGACTGGATAAAACTCTAGGTATTTTTAATTATTGTTGTGTAAAATATTAAACATGAAAAAAAGAGACTATAAGACAGCAAAAAATTTTTTTTATTCTTTTCACTAACAATTTGAAGGAATTTAAGCTGCAAAAAAAAATCCTCTTATGTTTTCCCTAGAAAACTGTGCATTCCTAAAGGTGAGCTTTTGTTTTATGCGTTTCCATATCACACGTTTTTCACTGGAACAGTCAAGTAAATATTTTTTTTTTTTCAAAAAAAAATTCCAAACAATGTCAGTTATATTAACTAATAATAAATGTGTATATATTCATAGAATAAGTAAAAAAGAAAAGTTTTATAAAAATTTTGTGTTTAATTTGTGTATAGTGTACAGACGATATCAACACATGCAGTAACACAAATTTCTTCATCTTTTTGGGGGACTAGCCATGTATTTGGAGTCTTGGAGCTACTATCTTATACAGGGTGAATCAAAAGTCTGTTACCCCTTCCTATCTTCTAAAATTACAAAATTCCAAACAAAACAAAAAAAAAAAAAAGTTCACCACAATCTTCATTGCAAACTCTGCAACAGGACAATTGGCTCTTGTACTGTTGTTACTTCCAAACAGTCATCTGATACAAAGTAAGTGTTTCCATCAATCCAGATAGTGTTCAATGTGATGCCCACTTGTACCATAGCATAATTCCACAGGACATTTCAACGATGCCTGGTTGTTGCATGATAATTTTGCTTCGCCTCACCAAAACAGAGGACCATGTTGATCATTTCCTGGTTAGTGTACAGTGGCATCTTGCTTTGGTCTGATTTTTTTTCTCAGCTTCAACATGCCTTTTTATACCAATTCTACAGGAAACTGGTGACTTTTATGGTAAATTGTGGAACTTTTCAGAACAGGATGAGGATGGTGCATCAAATCATATAAACGTTTGGAATAGGAAGGGGGAAACAGATTTTGACTCTCCCTTTATATTGAGACAACATCCAGTGCTAAGCTCTTTGCAGTATAAGAAAATACTTTTTGTTGTATGATATGTAAAGCACAAAAACAAAATATCTGAAAAACAAATATTCTTAATTTGTCATAAAGAAATTTTAATGGTGATTAAAACTTCTTTGTGCAAAAGTGGAGTACTTTCTTTCCATGCTTTACCTAGCACAAATATTCATTTATTTTAAGTTTTTTTGTTTTTGGCTGTTTCCTTGATACTGAAAAAAAAATATTTGAAAGAGAATGTGCCTGATATTTGAAGGAGGACAAATTACACAGCCCAGCAATGAAAAATCATCTTGAATGAATTTGACTTATTCTTATGGTGTTCTAGTGCTGAATCTAAATCTGCTTTTAGTTTTTTTCTATCACATCACGTTTCCAAATTATGCACGTATAGATACTTCAATGTTAATGTAATGGGTGTGAAGAGAAACGGCTGCAATGTTAAAGCATCCATATTTTTGGGCCACAAGGAAATTTATCAGGCCCGAAGCTCTGAATAATTTAAGTGTTTCATCGAAATTATCATGCACAAGAAATCTTTGGGTGATAGGGAAAAAAAAAAACAAAAAAAAAAACTGAGGTCAGAAAAGGATTTAGCAAAAAAATAAGCCTAAATAAGACCAGGATCAGAATAGTAGTGGACTCCCTTTGTAAATTGTTATCCCAAATGATAATTTCAATTACAAGGAATCCTTTTCGTAATCCTAGTCTTGTTATATTTTGCACCGATTACTAATATAATTTGAGCTGGGAAATCTATGATAAAATTCCCAATTTTTTCTGCTTATCTAAAAAGTATATCTGACACAAATTGTTCTAAGTGTGGGGCTCAACAAAATATTTTTGTAGTTGTAGACAGTTAGCTACAATACTTCAAATTCTAGTAGCCCAAAATTTAGTATCAGCCATTATTATGTTATTATCAACTAGAATTGTCTTAAGTAGAAACATTCCCAAATTACTCTGCCCTTTCTTTTCAGTGAGGCCCATGTAAATGCATTGCTGGTATTTTGGACCAAAGTCAGTTACAGCACAACAGTGATTGCACTTTATTTTTGAGTGTTGATAAGAGTGTCCACACACAATTACTTCCTCTGCATGTTTTACTTTTCTGCACAGAAAATATGCCTTCTCTAGAGGTGCATTCGGCATCGCACAGGCAGTGCACATTCTGCGCATTTCTGTTAGGCATCGAATCTGTGTTCTGTTCATTGCAGATTCTGCACTTTCTACATGCACAAATAAAACGAGGACACAGCCAACAATGTGTAAATCGATTTAACCAATGTCACCTAAAGAGAAGGCCTGTTCACTGAAATGTCATACATTGTTACATCATCATCAGAGGGTGAGATTTAGGGTTATTATTGGTAGAAATTCCTAATTGTTGGTAGAAATCAATAATAAGCCCTAAATCATGTTAATCCAGTTTATTAGAGTGGATTTCCAACATATTTCTTGCAGAAGACTCTTCACTTTTGTCCTTTAATGGGACTTTGTCAAAAAAAGATTTAAATACGCGAGATCCGGATTATAAAGTGGGTGGTCAAGTTCCCAACTAATCAGATCTTTTGTTTGGGAACAATTTGAACCAACTGCCTTACAGTCCAGAGCTCGCATCCAGTGGCTACCACCTGTTCTGGGAGCTAAAGGAGATCATTTGCAGCTTGCATTTCAGTGACAATGAACATGTGAAAACTGCATTACTTTCTTCACCGGCTGCAGCTTCTATGAAGTGATCATGCAGAAGTACATCGAGCGCTATGACAACTGCTTAAATAAATTTAGAAACTATGTTTGAAAAATAGTTAAAGGTATATAGAATCTGGTAAAGAAAAATTTTGAAAAAAATGTATAGTAGTTTTGTATATATTACAAAACGGTTCTTATTTTAAAAACTACCTTTATACTAATTACAACTTTCCATAGTAATTACAAAGTGGGAAAGGGAAAGGAAAATGCTGCTATCTTGGATTCAAACCAGGGACCATGCCTTTTGCTGGCACTGCTAATGCAACAGCTTTGTGGTTCATTCTCTGCAATAGCTCAATTGGTAAGAGCAGTGCCAGCAATAGGATTTGCAAGTTCAGAGCCATTTGAGCTAATTTGTGGCTTCGTGAAAGTCCATGTGGACTAACTGTAACAACTTCCGTGGTTCATCGGTGGTAACTCAATTTGTAAGTGCAGGTTTCGGAATTTGTCCTTTCCTTTTCTATTTTTTAATTATAGGTTTGAAGAATTTCTTCAGTTTAATTATTTTCTTCTTTTTGAATTTTTAAGAAATAAGTGCAGTAACTTGCATTTTTTTTTTAGAGTAAACATTATTCATAATGAATTTTAAACCCATATCATTATTTTAATAATACCAAACTGTCTTATTAATATTTCTACTTGGATTTCTCCTAGCAACAGTAGAGGGATAGAGAAATTCTCATTTTTCCTCTGAAGATTAAAAAAAAAAAAAAAAAAAAAAAAAATGGAAAGAAGGTGGAAGGAATCCTATTTCAATTTTGAACCACCCTGTGGATTTTCTTTTTTTTCAGTTTTACAAAAGGTAAAAGAAAATGATTTCAATCACAGCTGCTTCCTTTGTTGCGATGTGAAATCTTCAATTCGACGGAAATCTTTTACCTCTCAAACAAAAAACTGAATTGGAATTTTCCTTTTGTTGGATTTATAAAATGTATATTATTACCTTTATTACCTCAACTTCTCCAGTGAACGTAAAATAAAAATTCACTTTTGTTTATATTTCACTTGTGTATTGTATTCAGTTTAATCACAAATAGACACAATTTTAAATTCACTCAAGCTCCTTCTAAAGCAATTAATGTTAAAAAGGCAAAATAAAAAGAAACATTTTTTTACTGAAATAAGCAATTCTTGAGAAATTCATCTCAAATTTTATTTTTAATATTTTGTAAACAAAAACTATGTAAAGATCACCTGTTAGTAATTATTTAATAGAACATCTGACAACAATTGTAAGTGAAAATTTCATTTACCATTAAAGGTATAAATAATCAAAATTATCTTCAAGAGAAAAAATCCATTACAAACTTAGAATGTGAATACATACTCATGTATTTACCAAACTAATTAATTTTGTTTCCTAACTATTAAACTAGGTTCATTTCACCAAACTTTTAAGTTTTCAGTTCGACTTGACTATTAGGATTTTGCTCAAATGGTTTGTTGGCTGTGGAAGCGCATTCCAATCCATGTCTAGAAATGGTGGATAATATAAGACCACTAGAGTTCGAATCTCCAGCTCCTTCAACACTTAAACCAAGTTCATTAGTATTTTTTGTGTCAGTTTCATTATTAACGACTACATTATCCAATAGGTTTATTTCGTTTATGACTATAGAATCAGAGTCTCCTTTACTTAAAGACTCTTCTTTATTCTGAACGGTCAAGTTATTTGAAGATTCTGCCACATTATCGTTTTTGGGTGGATTGTAGCTTGTTAAAATAGTGGCCATGCTTTTTCTGTATAGTTTTTTCCTTTCTTTTTTCAGCTCTCTTTTCTAAATTTGAAGGAAAAAATATAAGTTGTTTTTAAATGTAAGTATTGTTGAGATTAATTTTAAAATTTTATTCTCTTAAGAAAAAATGGAAATTAAAAACCTTCAAACCAATCTTTTTGAAATTTCTAATGTATAGAAATACCAACATACATGACACACTGAAAACCATTTAAAATCTGAAACAGATTTCTTCATTTAATTTCTTGGATAATAATCCTAAGCAATCGTGTATTTTATTGTTGCAAATAGTACAAATTTAAAATGAAATCTGATTTTCATTCACTGCCATAAAAGCATAAAGAGAATTAAAATGAAATTAAAAAAACAAAACAAAAAAAAAACGTTCTGTAGCAATAAGTCTGTCAAGATTAACTAAGCCATTGAAGAACTAGATCATTATTTTTGCTTGTATTTTAATTTCTTATCTTTTATTGTTGAGAAATAAGTTTGCACAAAACTAATTAACTCCAATACAAAAATTTATTACTACTTGTATACTCGTGTACGAGTCAAGAATTTTTTTTTCAAAAGGTGATCTCTAAGATAAGATAACTATACCAATGAAACTGTAGTATTATCAGAACTGTTTTGACTGTTATTATCGATCAGTACTGAAACTTTACAATGGAAAGGTATCCCTAGTTTGCACAGTTCCAAATTTGAGAGTCTTATCAGGAATAGATAAGGAGGGAATATAACTCTTAATAGAAATTTATAACTACAACCTTGTGATTGTTTTTTCCTGAAGAAGCAACGCTCGCGGTATTTTTCCGAGCTCCAACATCTACCACTATACTATATAAATTTATGTGACCTCACCCAGTTTCTGTAGCGTTTCACTGTATCTGTAGGAATTCAAGCAAGAGAAAACATTCACAGCCTCAAAAGACTGTAGCCATTGTTTTCTCTTCAGAACACTGAATCTTGATTTTATTGATGAAAACATATTAAGTATTGTGTATAAAAACTCTCAAGGATCCATAACGTGCAATTCTTGAGTTTTTTTGTTTTTTAATGATGAAATGACGAAAGTGCTGAAATTTTTCTTTCAATTGGTGGTTCATATCTGGACTCCTCTCCACTTTAGGATGGAAATTTGCTGCTTTTCCAGTCAATTCTTCATTGGAAAACCATCACGAGTGTTACTTCTTTGGAAAAAAACTATCACAAGATTATGGCTACGAATTCTTATTGATTCATATTCCCTACTTATCTATAGAGTGTTCCAAATTGATGTATACACTCTTTATAGCTCAGCAATGAAATGAGATAGAAATATAAGGTTTGTTATGTATAATCCAGACTGCACTGGAAAAGCATAGCAACATGTTCATTTTTGTTCATTTGTTTATAAACCAAACTGGCGGTGAGACTTTCATTCGATGAACTTAAGTGGATACTGAAGTGTTACTGGAAAGTGGAGAATGTTGTTGAGTTCAACGACGTTGGAGGGTTGAATTTGGTACACCACTGCCAACAAGGGTAACAATAACAAAACTCCAAGACAAGTTTAAACCCAAAGGAATGGTGAAAGCTCGGTGTGGAAGAAAGAAATTCCACTGATAATGAGAGTGGTTTTTGCACAATACCCAAAGAAGTCAGTGAGGCAATGCTCTTGTGAAATTGGTGAACATTCTTTCAATGATATTCCAGTCGGTATGTTACTCTGACGTTGATGTCGGCAGAAGGTGGACATTTTGAACATGTACAGAAGTTTAACCTTATATTTCTATCTCATTTCTTGCAGAGTTATAACGTTTCAAAGAGTGTATACATCAATTTGGGACACCCTGTATTCCTGATAAGACTCGCAAATTTAGAACAGTGCAAACTAGGGATGCATTTCCATTGTAAATTTTAACAGTTGTCATTATTAGATAAATGATAGTGTTAAAATATATATAGCAAATATAATAATTGTTAAGAAATTAATAAATGAAAGCTAGATTTAATTCTCTAAAAATTATGATATTATTTGAAAAAAATGGAAAGAGAAATTCTGCAACCTGGAGAATTGGAGAATTAAATCCATTTTCATTTATTAATTTCTTATGTGCGTGTGTTTATCAGGTATCTGACAGTTTGGAAAGGAGGAAATGGGTGTTTGTCTTATTATCGGGTGTTCATCTTGACTGTTTTGTAGCCTTTAAGACACTTGGAGACAGCCTTGCTGTACTGACACTTTACTAGCCCAATTGGTAGTGGCATCGAGCGTAGTACTTGGTTCGAATCCAGGTTGCACAATATTTGCTTCCATTTTTTTTAAATAGTAATTGTTGCAGAAGATATACCAATTTTTATGTTCTCTCTAAGTATAGTTGAAAAATTTTTTTAGATGATTCTATATCAAGTATAGAACACAAGGCTTTGTTTAGGAAAAACCATGTTAATTGATCAGCTTTGACCCAAGACTGCAGTAAAGATGGTTGCATCCCATGCATAATTCTGTGCAAAATATTTATTTAAGATTTAATAGTTTTAAAGTAGCAATGTGTCAAATTATATGTTTATTATACAGGGCAAGTCAAAAATCCCTGAATTAAAAAATGTTTGCTGCAACACCATAAAAGATATCAAAGTATTGCTTCTTATTGTTGTTGTATGTGAAATTGGGAACGCGTTCCACAAGTGAGAGTACCATGTGATACGATGCTTTTGTGCGCGCGCGAAGTGACGTTATGTGAGTAGTTGTTCTCACGCAAGAACAGAGTTGCCTTGTTAGAAGCTTATTTTGCAGAAAAATTGTACAAATATTGAATTCAGTCCTTTCAAAGGAAGTTTCCTGAAGCTCCCATACCAAAGAAAATTGTGTATGATCTTGTAAACCAGTTTCGTTAGACAAGTTGTATGTATTGAAATTTAAAAGTGGCTGATGCAGTAACATTCTTGCGCATAAAATCTTAAACCACTTGCAGTAAAGAATGTGCTTTTCTGAATCCAAAGAACAAAGCTCTTGTACTATCAGAGTTTTGTATGGCCGTAACTTTAATGTTTTAGTAGCCCTCTGGCAGGCTGAATGCGATCCGAAGTGACTTCCGCAGAGAGCGCTGCAGGGAAACTTGAATTTTCTCTTGAAATATAGTAGTTACTTTTAGGCTTTTCATACACTTTGAGTGTCTCGTGAAACCGCTATCCAAGACCCGGATGTGGGCGGGGGGGGGGGTAATATGTAATGTAGACATATACCTTCCGCCCGCCCCATTTATAAATGAAATACATTGTGAAATATGCTGCTAGACAGTGAAAAATCATGAAAAATCCCATGAACCCCCGACCCCCATGAAAAATCTTTACCTATGTCCCTGATACAAGATCATACACAGTTATTTTCCCTGGTATAGGAGCATCAGGAAAATTTCTTTGAAAGTTCTGTATGTAACGTTGGTACGATTTTTCTGCAAAATAAACTTCTAACAAAGTGACTCTCTATTTTTGCGTGAGAACCATGACTGACATAACGCCACTTCTCGTGTGTGCAAGCATCGTGTCACGTGGCATTCTCACGTTGTGGAACGCGTTCCCAAGGTCACATACAACAACCACAAGAAGCTATACTCGGATATCTTTTACGGTTTTGCAGCAAACATTTTTTAAACTTTGAGTTTGGGGACTTTTGACTCGCCCTGTATTATCTTCTTTATGATCTTATTGGTTTTGTTAATAAATTTTCATTAAAATTATTTACTGTAAATATTAATAACAGTTAACATGGAAGAAAAAAGAATCATCAGATTTAACGTGGTTTTCAAATTAACGTCATTCTAAACATTATCAAAATTTTCTTAAATAAAATGGCAAATTACCTTTCGAATGGAAGGTGGTCTTGGAAATTCATGTAAATGGAGATGATGCTTCAGCTTAACCTGAAAAAAAAAAATTCTGTAATTAGCCATAATACAGTAATAAAAATATTTTTCATTGACTTAATATACAAAACCTAAACCTTACCTTATTCACAAAAGTCTTATTGCAACCTTCATGAGTGCATGGGTGACGTTCGTTTAAATGATATGTTTTGATGTGCTGATCTAAATTTTTCTTGTAGAAATAGTAGCGTGAACAGTCTTTGTAAGTACAGTGAAAAGCGTTGCGCACATCTGTGTGACTGGCTTTGTGCTGTTTTAAATGAGCAGGTCGGTTAAATACTTTATCACACTGGTCACACTTGATCACTGTATTAAAGTAATCACTTATTTGAAATGTTTCTATTTATAATTTAAATGTAAATGAGGAGAATGTCACATGGTATATACCTGGTTTGTGCTGGATCTTGTGCCTTCTTAAAGCAGACCAAGATGGAAACATTTTATTGCAATCAACCTCATCACACTGGTACCCTATAATCAATTTAATAAACCACATGAGCATTAAAATTTGATTTGTTTGACAGTATTTTAAAATGAAATATAATTTCACTAAATTAAAAACTACAACAGGTTCTGTGACTGATCCAAAATAATATCGAGTTTTTAAATAGCATTCTCAAATGGAATCATGCTGCACGGTTTTCCGTATTAGTTATTATACTAAGGTCTTTTTGATAGCACGACCTTTTTTGGGAAGTATTTCATACTCCGTAGATTTGACAAAGTTAGGTATTCACCCCCTTAGTGTGTCTTCATTCGGAATTTATGAATCCTGTACATGTGAATCGCTTCCTAAAAATTTTGAATTCCAAAACTATATTTCTGTCATTTTCAAATAATTGAAATCTCTCTATAGCTTATTTGAGGTCCATAAATTCAAGAATCCCCCTCCAACCCTCCACTCTTGACACACACTACAATCTTTACAGTTTGCAGAAATTTTACAGAATGACTGGGCAATGAATCAAAATGATGAACCTGATTTCAGACATTTATTCCGTGACGTCTTATATTGACCGTAACATGCTACGAGAGGTGTGATGTGTGTCGGGTTGCCAAGGCGCTTATATAGAACACCTATGGTGTGAAAGTTTTTTGTAAACGTTTACCTTTCGTAGCACATGTTTCACAATACCACATGTTCATTAGATTTCACAGAGTAAACATCTGAAATTGGGTCCATCATTTTGACTTGTTCTGTATATACAGGGTCAAGTCACATTATTATGACAAACCCCTACGTTTGTCTTCAGGGTTGCCCAGCCGAGGAACTATGTCATGTGTTGGAAATTGGGGTGACTATATAAGGTAGGTTTCCACTATGTTAAAAACATATCACTCATTGCTGCAATGGGTAAGAAACGTGATTTATCAGATCTGGAAAAGGGGATGATAATCAGCTTTCGGGCCAAGGGTGGCAGTATTTCGGAAACCGCGTAGATTGTGAACTGTTCTCGTGCTGCTGTAGTTAAAGCATACAAAGACTGGAAAAATGGGACCGTTCGGAATAAACGGTATGGGAACTGTGGAGCACCACATTGCCATTGATGAGAAACGTATTTTGGAAGAGAGTTAAATTAAGGCAAAAAACATTAGTTATTTAATGTATGTGTATGTTAAGAAAGGATATCTCTAAATTTTTGTAATTAGGTGACTCCATTAGGAATATTATAATTCTATCAGGTCCAGGGGAAAGTTTTTCGTTTCTTCACCCTTACTTTTTGAATGGTTACAATCCTGTCTCGTAGGATGATTTGAATAACGCAAACGTTTTATACATTAAAGAGAAATGACTGGTCATTCTTTTGCACTTGCTTGTCTAAGTGAAAACATTCAATTTTATTTTGAAAAAACGTCTGAAATGGCACCTACATTATCAATATTTAGAGCCTGCCTGTTGTACGAATTTAAACTTCGGTGATGATTCTGTCATAGACCGGGCGGCACAGAATTGGTTCAAAAAAATTAGAACTGGTGATGAGCGTCTTGAAGATTCTCTTGAGTGTTTGGTGGACAACAGCTGGTGTAGTCCATTATGAGCTCCAAAATCCAGGACAAACTATCACAGCAGACGTGTATGTTGATCAGCTTCAACGTACACATGAAAATATTAAGCAAAAAACAGCCAGCTCCTGCAAACCATAAGGGTGTTGTTTTTCTTCATGACAACGCACGTCCGCATATGGCAAAGCTGACCCGTCAGGCAATAAACAAACTTCCCTGGGAAGTGTCGCCTCCTCCACTGTGCTCTCCGGATATCTCTCCAACAGATTTTCACGTTTTCTGATCTCTCAATAACAATTTGAGAAACAAGTGCTTTAAGACAGAAGAAGAGCTAAAACATGAACTGGGTGCATTTTTCAACTGTAAAACTCATGACTTTTATAAAAAGGAATTTATGATTTAGTATCTCGTTGGGAGAAGGTTGTTGATAATGATGGAGATTATTTCAATGAATAAAAAATTCACTTATGCATTAATCTGAGTGCCAATTGGAATATTTGCAAAAACGAAAAAACTTTCCCCTGGACCTGATAATAAATTACAGCAATTTTAAACATCATACCTTTATGAACTTTTTCATGCCTTTTTAGCTTACTTGGCAATGGAAATGCTTTTCCACAACCTTCAACTTGACACCTTGCAAGAAGAAACAAAAACCGTTCAATAACAACCAGGAAACAATACAATGTGGATATAATACAGGGTGGTTATAATTAAAGTGACATCATTTAGACCCTTCTAGCAGCCATTCTGGTAATCAGATTTTGACGAAACTTGAGATATATGTTATATAGATCATGAGGAAGAGAATTTTGCAATAAAAAAAATGTGTAAATGTGTTTCCCAATCTTCAGAAGACATACCTTAAATTTTTTGAGATATGCTATAGGGCCTGGCAGAATGGAATACCACATTTTAAAAGGCAATAACAAACAAACAAAGATATTTATAGGAAAAAAAGCTTCACATTTTCAAAAATTACTAACAATGTAGTTTATTTAAAGTGTGATAATTGAATTCGTCAGTTCATTCCTGCTATTAACTGAATATTTTTAATTTTTTTCCCTTTGCTTTTGCAGAGCAGTGTAATACCAAGTAAGTAATAAGAGCATCATAATGTAGGGAATATGCCAGTAGTGCTTAATTACGGAGGTTTTGTTGTTGTTGTTCTTGTTGAAGGGCTTCTGAAGTGGCCAGGAGACAAAAAACCACAGGGGGTAGAAGTAAGAAAATTAAAATGGCAGTCATAGAACAAAAATTAAGCAAAAACTGTGGAATGGAAAAACCAAATAGGGAGGGAACCACTTCCTCTAATCCTCAAGAAGATTTGAAATACTTTGCACCGCTCTTCTGTGTTTTCTTACAAATGAAAAATGTTTTAATTATTTCCCATCAAAAACAAGTTAACCCATACATTATTTCTAAAAGTTAAGATTTAAAAAAAAAAGAAAATTAAATAGAGTTTTGAGCTAAATTATAGGGGTGCAGAGTTACCCATCCATTCAGGGTAACTTTGTACCGACCCCATAGAAACCACAAATTTTTAATATTGTAGGATACAACAGCTGAAAAAATGTACTAACTATACAAAAAAAATAATAAGTAAAGTACAATAAACATTTTTTTTTTATTAATTTTGATGATATAATATAAAATTTATAAAGGTTTCTTGAAACGTCACTTTCAATTCTTTAATAGTTAAATTTTAATTTAAAACTTTAGCATAAAAATCTTACCTTTGATAGAGCCTATGTGCTTGATAAGTTTAGACCATGTGATAAAGTGACTTCAATTAAATAGGTCACTGATTGTCCTAGAAAGCTATGATAACAATAGAATAATCCTATCCCTTTTCCTGGAAGAAGGGAAGGGATTAAATCTTTTTCTTATTGGATGGTGCAAAGTTACCCTGATTGACTGTACCGGATATGTATTCAGCGATGAGAGGCTTAATGCCAGAGAATATATAGACAAGATGGGGGGAGGGGCAATTGCCAAGAATATCTCCCATTGGTTAAGTGAAAGGGAAATTAACGACTACTGGACATGTTTAAACAATGGGCCAATAAAATAAGAAGAGATATCTTGTCAATAGGGCAAAAACCCCAAATTGGCTGTGTATAATCGTGACCATTGAGAGAGAGAGAGCCTCCGTATTGAAATGTAATACATTGTTACATCATCATAGTGCAAATCCAGGGCTTGTTATTGGTAGAAATACGAATAACAATGCACTATCTATGATGGTGTAACAATGTATTAAGTTTCAATGCGGGTCATCCCGTTTGGATATTTATATAAGCATAATCATGGTCTTTTAATCACTGACCTGTGTACACACACAAATTCCATTGTTGTAGTCAACAGTTGGATTGGCTACATCTAAAACTTAACAATATAATTTAACGATCGTACAACATAACAATCTGTCAGCTGATGTTACATATTTGTTGCTCAATACATATTTTGTAAAGCATTTTTTTGACAACAATTAGACTTTGTATACTTACACAAAAGGTTTTGCTCCTGTATGGGTAGCTTCATGAACTTTAAGGTGCTGATGTTTCCTAAAATTTTTCTCACAAAAATTGCACTGACATTAGGAAAAGAAATTCAAATTAGGTATACATAAAAGCACTTTAAAAGACAAAAACTAGAAAGTTGTCATTAGCTATAATAAAAGGTAATCTTTTTATACCAAATATCAATTGGTCTTTGTACTATATTGTATTTTTGACAAAATTAATGGAGACCTTACAAACATAATGCAAAACAAATTTGAGGATTAGTTTTGGCATTTATTCCCACCTTTTTCAAGTCTACATATGAGAGGAGTTTTGCAGCACTTTACACAATAATTAAAAAAGAACTTTACAACTTTAAAAGCAAATAAAAATTTATTCAGGTAATGTACAGAATCAGTGGCGAAACACATCAAAGAGCATTTTGGTTTGATGCGACAGACATCCATCCTAAAGTAAATTTTATTCCAAACTTATGAGTCGTACGTTTGAGTGTCATCTTTGCTGATTTTGGATGTTGTACAGAGCCAGTCTCAACAAATGTTCGGTGCCAAAAGAAAATTGTAGGCCTACTTGGTGGTTCCTTACCAAACATAGTATGAAAATTACTTTGAACTCTAAAAAATGAGTACATTCTGCATCAGTTGAAAAAGTAGCCATTTGGACCAGTGCTAACAGTAGTGATTACAAATGATTGGCGCTTAATGTTTTGCTCCCAAATGGATAAATTTTTAAGTTTGTAAAGTACTTTTGGAATCTCCCTGTACATCGTGTAGACTGTAAAACTCCTCTCTCATGTAGACTTGGAAATGATGAGAATAAAATTGTTTTAATACCTTAAATATTCGCTGTTCGTGAACACGTTTTAAATGTCTAGATAAGCTTTGTGACGTTCTAAGTTCTTTCTTACATTGTGGACAGCTATAATGTTAAAATTATTAATATTATAATAATCAATAATGCATGCTTAAATAATATACATTTTTTCAACAGGATAGTTGAAAGACAGTTTTTGCAAATTACTTAAATTTGACTGCATCATCACTATCTTCATCACCAACACAATGGACAGAAGCAACATGCCGTTTCAAATGCTCTTTGCAGGTATATTTTTTATTGCAGTCAACAGCTTTACAGGCATATGGACGCTGAACAAAAAAGTCATATTATTATGTACTTAAGTTATTAAATATTTCTTTTTTGATGAAGTTGATGGAGGCCTTGCAATAGATCATGGGAAAGAAATCACACAGAATTCAGACCGATTTCGCCTTTTATTCGTTATGTACTGCGAGACCTCCATCAACTTCACCAAGAAGGACATACAGAGAACTCTCCATTTCATAATATTTCTTTTTGGTATTGTTAACAATTTTTGTTTGTTTTATTTACTTGTCCTGTGTGTTTACACAAGTGATGATCAAGTCTATCTAGTCGCTGGAATGACGAAGTGCATCCATCGTATGGGCACGTGTAAAATTCAGTTTTCTTCTCTTCATTACTTGCCATGTTATTTACTTGAAAAAATGGTAAATTCCAAGTTCACTGAAAATACAGATAATTAATTATAAGAATAACAATTTGACAGGGTTAAAATCCATTGTCAAATATAAAAAAATGGATAAAATATATCACAGTCAATTGCTTGTTATAAATCAAAATGAAAAATGTTTATCTATAGATGACCAAAAAAAAAAAAATTCATGGAATTATACAAAAGAAATTCCACCAAAGAAAGTCTTCAGCTTTTTTCTTTCTTTCATGGAACCAATTGTACCTGGGATAATCTACTGTGACATGCCAGAGCAATCAGATCTGACATGATCTCGCAATTGATGAAGGCTGGAGGGCTACCTCTTCCAGCGAGAGAGTACAACACCCCATTAATCACAACTTGAATCAGCCTCACTATTAGATGATCTGATATTTCAGATTTGACCACTGCTCTTATTCCCTGTAATTTTTTATTTCTACAGAGTTATAGAAATCTGCCAGAATTACAACTTGAATTGTTACCACTGAAATTATCAATGAAGATAGGGTGACATCAATCGTGAAAGAGTGATAGAACAGAATCAAAAGTGAACAATACTACTGGATATTTAATTAAAAGACTGATCCATTTCTAAGTGAACGCTTCTTCTACAGAGCCTGGTTGACTGAGTGTCCCAAAATCTGGTCTTATAGAATATTGAAAGCCTGAATACAACGAAAATTGGTCTGATCACTACCTTAGATATTGCTGCACCACATTCATATCCCTCATTGAATGCTTGCAAGTCACTGCGATGTATGGAAATTTTGAGTATTTTTCCGATTCATTAATAACTTTATACAGTTTGTAACAAATAGTTGCTTTATACCAAGAAATTTAGCGTTTTCATGTTTATGTTAGTATCAGTTGATCTTGGCAGTTAAAATCACAAATATACAAATTTAAAAAAACAGATGATTATTCTTGTGAAAAACTGTTTTGGCAAGAAAATCCCGTTAAGAGAGGTTAGTACCTGTGGTTTCACATTATTAAAGATAAATTGGTTTTTTTTTTCCTTATGGGCGAAGGGATTAACTCACAAATCTAACCTACCTTATTTTTCTAATTTTTCCTAATGAAACTCAATCTAATTTTACTTTAGATAACAATATGATTATCAGCAAGGGTTAATGTTCACTATCTGCACATCGCACGATGACTGATCATGTGCCCAAGGTAAATGAAGTTTTTATTAATTTAACCATTACTTCTTAGCTATTTACTGTAACTAAATAGAAAAAGGGTACAGTAAGACCCTGACTTACGTTGTTTCGCACTTATGTCATTTATAAATTTCTATCACTGTTTCAGTGTTACGTCGCTTGTTTCGCACTTACGTCAAAAAATGCGACTTGCTTTCCCAAAAAAATTATAAAAAATTCAACAGTGTTTGGTTATTATCGTGAATCATGAATGTTTCAACTCACGTCACACTTTTCGGGAACCAATTAGTGATCTAAGTCGGGGTCATAGGGCCTGTCCAGAAACACCGACTGCACGTGACCGCCACTGATTGAGTCACGTGGTACAATCAATTTCGGCCACTCTCGCGCAAAGGGATTTTTAGGACAAAGTGGTTGTGTGAGATCTGTTTCAACATGGTCTTATTTCTACTCTCTCATTTCAGCACTAGTGGAATTAGAAGAAGATACCGACTCGATTACATATTGTTCCACTGAGTCTGAAAGTAGTGAATCATCCGATTTCTCTTCGGAAACCACTACAAATTCGTCAAATGGAATCACCCCTCCACGTACTCCTGATGCCGCCTCGAACACGATCACACCAATAGACATTGGACATGATTAAATGTAAAAAAATCTTTATTCTTATGTCAATGAACATATTAAAATGATTATTATTCTTATGTGAATGAACGTTCTCATTCAAGATCTCAATAGACGAAGCGATAAACGTGTGAAGCCTGTCGACACTAAACGATAGAAGAAAGCAAACATTTTTCTTGAAAAAGAATATACATGTAGTACAAATATACAGGTGTCACCTTCTGTTCTACCATTCTGTTTGCCCACAGACTGTGATAAAGTGTGCATTATATTTATCGTAGTGCCCACTGTAAAATTGGCTTTTGCAGTGCCCGCATTTGTATAGTCTGGGCGCTTGCTCTGCCATGTTGAAAGCTCTGCTGATCGCGACTGCCCCCCTACAAATTTTTCGGGCAGTTGCAGAAAGAATTTTTGATTTCTGGTCGCGAATTTCAGGCTTTTAATACGATTTGGTCAGTTGCAGGAAGCTGCAATCGAGACTTTTAGGATAGCTTTTGGCGTGACCGATCGAACCGGTTTGTCCTGATCAGTTTTACTGGATAGGCCTTTACTGTACACATGAATTCGCTGGCGGGGGGACCCTCCCCCCTTCTTTAAAAAAATAAATTCACTTTCCTTGGTCGCATGATCAGTCATCACGCGACGTGAAGATAGTGAACATTAACCTAAAAGACTATACAATAACTGATGACACCAGCTACATAATCCCAAATAATTATAAATATTAAAAGGAAAAAAAAAAAAAAAGGCTTTTTCAAATCACACTTTGTTTAATTCTTCAAGTCGGCAACAATTTGTAAAACTAATTGTTTGGTCTAACAATTAAGTAATTCGTATAACAATCGTCCCTCCGCAAATCGGCAACCAAATTGCCGACTTGTGGAGAGACGCCTGAAATATGTACATTTGTGCCCGAGAACGCGTTCCAGTGAACCGGGTTGAAATTTTTTTCCTTTAACATGTGATGTCATCGATCTGTGTATGTGTATCAAGTTTTAGCTCTCTGGCTTGTTGGGAAGTTGGTTTAATGTTGATTACAAGATTTGAACCGGACAGACACAAAGAAAAGTGAGCTAAATAAAAGCATGTAAAAATACCTCAAATATTACTTGCCATGTGCGATCGGGGGATTTCGATCGCGTCAAATGTAGTAATGATCATGATTTCGTTGTGACCGCTACTTATATACTCGAATAGGTCGTTCCAGGATCTATTAGACGCATACAAAAATACTAAAATTGACCATAGAATATATGATGGAAATTGCTTCATCAACGAATGAGACGATACCTTGCGCCATCATGACCAAATTGAAACTGAAACATCTTAAAAATTTGTGCTAAGGAAATTTTAAGGATTTTACCCTTCATTTTTTTTTACCCTTTCTTGGATTTATAATGCTCCATTAGGAAATTTTTTAATATTAGCCCTTTTTAAAGATTTATCAAAATTTTGTTTTTATTTTTTAATGCAACTCATGACATATTTCTCGAAACTATCAATAGATGGCATTAAATGAAAACGGATTATCGATGCTCATGTCCGGTTTTAATTTGTTGACAAACATATGAGGCAAGGCAGCATTGACCGTAGCGGATCAACGTGACTGATCCGTAGCAAATATAAACAATATTGCAGCATTTCTTTGCTCTAATTGGCATTATTATTTGATTACAACCACAGTTTATCAGTAAGTTGATGATTTCAGTTAGTATAAATACTTCATCTTGCTATTGAGCACTCCCACGTTATTGAATGACCTCCCAGCTGTTAAATTGCTCGAGTGATGTGGTCACTCCTAATTACGTGGAGCGTTGATATCCTTGGCGATGTACTTGCCCTTCGTCTTAATTTAATGGGAATGGAAGGTCAAAGTGCTGATTGTGCTGTTGAGATAATTTGTATGCTAATAAATAAATAACTTTAGACATCTTGCCATATTTTTCAGAAACGAGCGAAACATGACGGACTCTGACATGGAAGATTTTGAAAGTGCAGATGAAGGCGAAGAAGTTGAACCGCAAGAAAAATCTGAAGGTTTATTATTTATTATTTTTTTTTTCATTAAATGAATGCGTATTGTTAGACTAATCTGTCTTCCCTTACAGTTGACAAACCAACTGTTAAATCTGCTGACGTTGTTGAAAGCGTTACTACAGCGACCGAAGCACTTTCACTGAAGACCGAACAAGAGCAAGAAGCTGCTCAGAGTCAAACTTCACCTGTTTGTGAAACTTCCAAAACTGTTAAAGAAACGTCAAGTAATGAACAGAATGCTGATCTAAGTTCAGTATTTGATAAATTAACTTCTGATAAACCCAAAGAAAACGTAAGTCCTCTATTTTTATATACATTTTTTTTTTTATCTTATTTGTATTCCTTTCAAGCGTCCTTCATTTCAGTCCATGGCTGCAAAATAACTAAAAAAAGTAAAAGATGTTCAACATAAGAAGGAAGTTCAAAGTTTGCGATCATATTCAAGTCATATGCTGACTTTTCAAAAAAATAAAAAAAGCAGATATAGTGAACAAGAGTAATCAATGAATGTTAGGCACGAGGATGAGTCAAAAATAAACGAGACTTGGTAGCTTTGGAAACTCGTTTTTCACAGCGTATTGGTAGGTTTTTGATGTCATCATCATAAAACAAAGAAGGTTGTATCAGCAGCCAAGTGCACACGAAGCCCTCCACTCTCTTGTCATTATCAAATCATTTGCCTCCTAGTCCTTATTTCAGTGATCCAAAGAGATGAAAATCAGGGCTATAGGAGGGTAAATACTGTCCATCTCATTAATAACAAACATGACTAGTATCATGAGGAATAACAAATAAAGAAAGAAGAATCAAAAGTGATATGGAAACAATGTTTATTGTCTAACGCATTTTGATGTTACGTCATCTTCGGAGGCTACAAAGTTCAACTGGGAGACAGTTCCTTTTTATAATAACAGGCATGGCAGACCTCTTCAGGTTTTCATAATCCTTGTCCAATCCTATGATATAATCTATGGAGGATGTTTGAATGTTGCCCTATCAACATTCAATCAAAACCCCCCTCCTCAACATTCATGCTCTCGAAGGATGTTTGAATGTTGAGGAGGGGGGTTTTGTCCAAATGCTGTTGTCTTCTAATCTTGATCTATGCATGGACATCCTGTGGATGGGAAGAGACAGGGACAAAATATTATTCCATGAGGAGATCGAGATTAGAAGACAACAGCGTTTGGACACCCCCCCCCCCTCCTCAATAATTCTTCAAAAGGGACGGACTGAAAGATTATATCATAGGATTTGGACAAGGATTATGAAGACAGAAGAGCCCCCCCCCCTTGCCTAGTATTATAAAAAGAAACATTGTCTCCCAGTTGAACTTTGTAACATTGAAACGCGTTAGGCAATAAACATTGTTTCCGTATCCCTTTGATTCTTCTTTATTTATTTGTTGTCCTTCTCATTTTCCCCAATTTCGTGAGAGTAAGAGTTCTGCAGTGTGGGGGCCGAGCGTCATGCAGAGAATGACGTTGCAGATTGGTAGGTCACGTCTTTTGTGATGATAAACTAGCCTAACCTCACTCAATAGATCGCAGAAACTGTCAAATGTCTGTACCTTCAAAAAGCTCACGAATGGCAAAAATGTTCTACTCCGTAATGCTCGTCCATGACTCTCATTTTCTGCCCTTTCACAGCCTTTCTTAAACTCCTTACACCAGGCAAATACATGAGCCCTTGAAAGTGTTCAATCCCTGAACTGTGCTGTCAATCTCCATAAATTTCAACCAGTTTTACACCTTTTGAGTGAAAACTTGGATTATAATGTATTGCATAGTCGAATGGTGAACTTCTTGCTCAGACATCGTGAGTACTACTGTCGATGAGAAAGTCTAGTTTATATTTGATCCAACCTCATAAAACAGGTTGCATATGTAATTAAAAAAACTCTTAAAGTTTATTTCTGTGTTTTGTTATAAATGTTCTGGGGTACTATTACATGTAAGCACACAGGCAAGTACACTATAAAACTCACAAAATGCCAAAAAAGTTATCGCTTCCTTTGCCACAAGTTTTTGAGTGGCATTTCATCTTACTCTTGGCACTATGCTGCGTGTGTGCTACGACCCTGAATTGAATAAATGAAACGCATTGGATTATCATACGAGTCAAATAGAGGCAGCATGATAACACTATAAGAATTGAGAGACTTTGAGAGAAATGTCATTGTGAATGTCAAATAGCTGGTATATCAATACATACATGCCACTGCTGGTTCTAGAACACTAGTAATACAACCATGAGCATGAATATCTTATGAAAAGGTGCAGCACATAATCCAAACATCAATACATTTGTTTGTACCGATATATTTTTGAAACCTTGGATTTAAATGAAGATAGCTTAAAAGGAATGTTTTTAAAAATGTTTTTTTATTTCCTTATGAAAATATGTTTATTTCCCAGACTTCTGCATGGGGATGGGGATCTTGGGGAGCATCGATAGTGTCCACTGCCACAGCATCAGTTTCAACTTTGACAAGTCAGATAGGTAAATATGTCAATTTTTAAAATTTATACTTATGTTTAAAACTTTTAAATTTTATAGAAAAATTAATGCATTGAAAATGGCAAGGATGCACCCAATTTTGATATTGAAACTTTTTGGAAAAAAAATATTTTAACTTATTGCAAACTGAAATACGGCTGCTTCCAGATTTACGTGTGTTTGAGTAACAATTTTTCAGATGTTTGAGTTACATTTTTTCAGAGATACGATACGTTGTGAGATGACAAAAAAAAGACATTTGAAAAAAGAAAAAATAAAACATGAGAAAATTTGAATTGAGCAATGTGATGACGTCAGCCTAACGATGACCCCGTATCGCAATGATCATCGCGTTCTTAGTGTGTGTCACGTGAACTGTTTTGTGCATTAATCCTTTTATAGTATTAAAGGAATTATAACCTCAAACCACCTATCAGTATATTCATCTAACTACATATCTCTACTTCTAGTGCAGTATGTTTTTATATTTATTAATTTCAACTTATGAAATTTTTGAGTTTCAATTGGTTTATCGGTACCTAACTTCATCGTAAATCGGGAAGAGGCTGTAATTACAAACTATATCCACCACAGTTCTTTACTTCACACTTTCCTCTTACTTGTGTCCTTGTCCATCTTCATCATGAACATCAGTTCAGCCATCTTTAAATTTCCTGCATCATTCTCACACAACACAAACACTCATACAGTACGCACTGTATATGTGGCTTATTTGGCACTGAATTTCTGCAGTACTATTCCTTTCTCCCTTGCAATTCACACCTGGCAAGAGAATCAATTATGCCAGCCATGTTAAGGGGCCTGCAGCTCAGCTCTAACTGATATGTTGGACTTGGCAGTGGCAGATGTTAGGGTGGGAGAGCTGCGCAGTGCACAGATCCACCTCCGACCGCTCGGTTGGTCACTTAGCAGTGTGATCGTAGGTTGAAGAAAAAAAAATAGCCCTCATATGTCTATAATGCTGCCAAACCCCTTTTATTTGAAGAACTTTATTAATACCAAACGTTCGACCTCTTTAGCCAAGAGAGTGAGAGTGCAGGTCTTTGTGATTCGTGATCACCAGGTCATAAGTTTGCATTCTACAGTGATATAGATGATGGTGGTCGTTTCCCTACAACCAGCTTTCAGTTCTCATTTGACTATTGGCCACTTTTACTTCAAATTAACATGCTTTGTGCATGGAAAAAATTTGGAGGAGATCTCATCCTGCAGTGGATAGATTGATACCAAAAGAAATCATTTATAAAAAAACAAAATAAAACAGTATATTTAACATGGTTTCGAACTTTCTTTCACAGCATCTGAATTAAAATCGATAGAGTGTAATTAAATACTTCATCAAATAGCATTAATTTTTTTTTTTTTTTTTAAAAAAAAGGAATAAGGAAAATGCATATGTTTACTTTTTACTGTAGGAGAAGGGCTGAATACTGTGTTAGAAAGTGTTGAAGATGTATTAGGAGCACCACCACCTGAACAGCTTGCAGAAGAAAACACGAAAATAGAAAAGATTGAGGCATCTGAAACACCCATGGTGAATAATGGTTAGGTTTTATTTTCGTTTTAATCTTTTCTCATTTTAATGTACAGGTATTTTGTTTTTAAAAATTTATTGCAATCTTGCCACATTAAATCATCTCTATCGGAGGGGCCTTGTGAGTTCTCCCACATTTAAATATTGATTTGGTTAAAACGTAAAAGTCATTTTGTAATGAATGTAAGTCTTAGGAATTGTATCAGGAATGGATAAAAAGGCTACTTTCATCCATTTCTGATTGTATCTATTATTTTGTCTCTCCTTGTTGGACAGCAAATGGGATCCACACGCTCCCAACAACAAGTAGGTAGGGAGGTTTAGCTTTTGGGGGTAGATTTTCCTATTGGCAGTGGGTTGAAAGTTGGCCTAATGCTTCCACTGATATTGGGCACTCCTATTTAAAGTATTTCCTTTCAGACTTCTACTATAATATATTTAAAGTTGTCCAATTTTTAGTGTAATATTTATTTTTCTCGTTTGCCTTTCTGAAATTAAACTCAATTTTTGCTTTTCTGTAAATTTGGTTTAGTTATACAGGATGTATCTGAACCCCTGTCACAAACTTCTGGTGGTAATTCCCCACAGCGAGATGAAAACAAAAGTTCAAATAAACATGGTTGAGATAACGAAGCATTTATGAGATTTCCGCAGTCAAATTTGAAGTTTCAACAGCTGGTTTTTCTAGTAGAAGCGGAGAAGCTACAACAAATTCATGAAATAACGTCCCATTTATTGGTTATTAACAGGTTCGCCTGCTAATAATTTCAGGGGTACACTAAACATGAAAGACCAGGTGTATCCCTCAACTGTCCAGGAGATTGATGAGCTTTGGAACTGTATTGACAATGCTTTCAGCGTCACAAGAGACAGGCCAGGGATCCTTGAACAAGTATGCCAGTTGATGTTTCGTTGCCACAAAGCGTGGGTTGCATCCCATGGTTGTCATTATGAACATTTGTTGTAGCTTCTCTGCACGTCGCCTGCCATCCACAGAGCACAAATCCAGATGCTGAAACTTCACTTTTAAGTGCGGAAATCTCATAAACGGTTCGTTATCCGAACCATGTTTATATGAACTTTTGTTTTCATCTCGCTGTGGGGAATCACCACCAGAAGTTTGTGACAGGGGTTTAGATACATCCTGTATATTCTGAACACTTTAATCTCATATTGATCAAAATAAGTCTTTTTCAAAATTTCAGAGTCAAAGGAGAGAGCAGATCAGGGTTTATTTTCAACTTTAACTGGTGTCCTTGAAAAGACAGTATGTGATATTTGTTTTTTTATTTTTTTATTTAATAATACATATGATATAATCAAAGTGGGTCTTGTAATAGATATTAAAAATAATAGAAATGAAATAAACACTTGATAATACAGTATGCTGGTATATACTTTTTAATGATGGAATTTGACTGTTGCTTTGGTTACCATGAAGATGAAGAGTTAAATAACTGATTTAGATATAATTATTATTATTGTTGGTATAACAATCAAAATTTTTTCATTGTAGAAAGATTTAATAATATCTTTTTATTTTTCAAACTGGTCTATCCATTAAGGTCACAGGGGCAGTAGCATCCCTATGGAGGATCTCCAGCGCTTGCGATCTTCTGCCATTTGGAACATGCCCTCAAAGGTAATACCCAAGCAACTCGAATCCAGATTTTTCCATGTAGTAATTCAGCTACCTGGTTCTAGGCCAACTTCTTGGTCTCTTACCCATCGGTTCCAAATAGAAACTGCCTGGGAAGACCTTTTTGCAATATCATGTTGCCATACCAATGCAACAGAGTTCTCTCATGCAGAGAAGTAGCGGCTCAACACCTAAAGACTCCTTTATTCTTTTTCCTTTAAATCTTTTTAGAATGGAAAACTTTTGATTATTATCACTGACAGTAATAATATCTAAATCAGTTATTTAATTTTTCATCCTCATAGTAATGTAAAATATTCTATAGTGCGATCATGACAGCAGCTGAAGCAATTGTCAAACTTCATCATTAAAAAAATCTATACCAGCATACAGTATATATCAAATCCTTATTGCATTTCAATTACAAGTGAGAAATATATCCATAAAGGGTGCAATTTTCATTCTTATTTGATCCTTTAGGGTACCAAAGTGATTACAACAGGATTAGACACACTTGAATTATTAGGAAAGAAAACAATGGACGTTTTACAAGAAGGCGATCCAGGATTGAAGAATAAGCGTTCATTGTTTCAAGGCTCGAAATCTTCGCTTTCAGAAGTAAAAATTCTTTATAAAATAATATTTTAAAGAAAATTGGTTTAGAGAATAAAATGAACAGTCGTGTACTTATCATTTCATTATCTTCAAAGATATTTGAAAAAGAGTTAAAATAAGGAGTGGAAAAACAAAAAACCTGTCAAGGTCGAGAAATTCAAAATTAGCTGACTGAAGTGATTTAAATTGATCCTGAATTGCTTTGATAGGCTAATTTTAAATTTCCTGACTTTAACATAGTTTTTCTTTTGCTGGACAGACTATAGAGCACTCAAAATTTAAAGCAGCATCCGACTTCACTTGTATCATTTTTGAATTAAGTCCAGCATTAATTCTTCATTTTAGCTTTATTTATTTGATTTCAATTTTGAAACTGACTATTATTATATACGAGATGCGATCCAAAAGTTACCGGATTGGACCTGTATAACCAATGCATGCCATTGGATGGCAATACGTACTTGTTTTGTCAGCTAGGGTATGAAATTCTATCGTGAATGAAATAGTTCTTGCCTGTATGGACGCCACTTTGTTAGTTGTTGAAATTGCATTGCAATTTTTCATTCTTTGATGTTGCATAAAGAATTCGTGCCACTGGTCACACTGTCAATTCACAGTTCTACTGTGATGTTCTGAGGCGCCTTCATGAAGATGTTGGAAGGAAATAGCTGGAATTGTAGCAAGCAAAACACTGGATTCTTCATCACGATAATGTGCTCGTCCACTGTTCATTGAGCGCACAACAGTTTTTGACCAACATTTCAATAACCATCCTCTCTCAGAAGAACCTTATTTTCCGAGAAATTTTGGATCGCATCTTACATAATCAGCTTCTTTCAGAAATTCATTAATTAGTCTTTATTTTTTGCTTTGACAAAGATAGCCTCTGTTTGAAACATCGGCTTTTTTCAAGATCTGATCACTCGTTTTATTTTTTGTTTTATATTTTTATTCTTATATTAAAGAATTGATTGGTTTCTTTCAATAATGCTTGTTTAGGTTCTTCGTGAAGCAAAGGCTCAAGCTGATGCAAAAGCAAATCTCAATGAAACTGCCCAACAACAGAGGGCTAATTATAGTGTTTTATTTGATAGTCATCAAGGCAAGTACAAAAATAAAAGTATTTGGGAACAATAAAAAAAAATTGGCATGATTAATTGTAACATTTTATGAGCATTAATTAGCCATTAACTTTTGACACCAAATCGGAAGTTGATTTCATATAGTTTTGATTACTTTCCTGATACTAAATATAAATTTTATTATTTTTTTACTCTTATTTTTAATAAAAATCATAATTTAAAGGCCACTTCCAGTAATGTAAATTCATTGTGAATTTTGTCAAAAAACTCCCGCAATAGCGTTGCTTATGACGTCAACTTTGCTAACCAAGACCGACAAGATTTATAGGGCCTATTAATCTCATCGGCCTTGGCTTAGCAAAGATGAAGTCACGCGCAGCTAACGTTTCGATTATTTGTTGCCTCTTTTTTAAAAAAATTTGTAACCTTTTTCCCATAAAAACTTGTTTTTCTTTTTTTTTGTGTTACATTCTTTCTGATTATTTATTATCTCGATAGCGATATTTTTGGTGTCATTTACCCTTTAAGTTGTTTTTTAAAATTAAAAATTTTTTAATGAGTGTGAAAAAAAAAATCCTTGTGTGAGAAAAATTTTATTTGATAAGTTTTAATTTTTTTAACAAGATTTTTGAAGTTTGCATTAATTTTCCAAGACAATGCTTATTTCTTAAGTTAATTTACATTAAAAAAATAAGTTCCGCTTTTAAAGTGTATTAAAAAAAAATAATTAAGCTTGTTTTCTTAAACATTAATTTGACACGATCTTGCTTTTTTCCCCACGAAAACATTTTGCAAACTTTAAAGATCACGTTATAATGGGATTATGAGACATTTAATTTTTAATGTAGTTACTGGATTTGCAAAATTGCCCTAAAAGATTGGTTAGGGTATCAGTGTGATTAACTGAAGGTTCCTGGTTCGAATCCGTGGAATTTCTTTCCTATTTTCATCAACAATTTAAGTACAGTATTTTGGTCCTTCGAGCCACCCAAAATGATTAATTTTAACAGTTATTTTGACCATTAGCCTATTATACAGGCTTGTCTGGAAAGTATCCGCATTGGGGCTACAAAAAAAAACATCGTTCGAACTCAAAGAAATGTTCAGTCACCTTCAAAATAAGCACCGTCTGCAGCAACGCATTTAGCCTGTTCAATTGTGGTGTGATTTCTTGACGTTGAAGGCCGACCAGCTGCAGATCACTTTGTGTTGATTCTCTAGTCTCCTTAAAGCGCTTGAACCATTCAAAAACCTGTGTGCGGGTCATAATATCATTGCCGAATACTTGTTTTAGCTATTCATAACATTCCGTTGTGGTTTTACAAATTTTAAAACAAAATTTGAGGCAATCTCATTGCTCATTTTTCTGACATTAAAAAAAAAACGTTCTGCTTTAGCGTGCTATAGCAATTGCACACAGCACTCCTAACAGCTGCAAATTTCATTACGTCATCAGCAGAAATGTCGTCACACAATCCGGATAGGTGCAGCGAGTTCTACTTTTTTTTTTTTTTTTTTTTGTAGCTTCAATCCGGATACTTTTTGGACAGGCCTGATATTCACTTTTACTCACTTTTTGATGCTCTTTCTGAATCTAAAGTCAAAAATCAAAAAAATGGAAAAAAAAATTGCCAGTGGACCGATCCACTAAACAAATACAGTACCAATGCTTTTAATTAACATCATAATGATACTGCAGTATCATGCATTCTATATTGGATTTTAATGTGCTTCATTTTTAATTTTTTTTCCCAGGATTAATACATTTAGAAGCATTAGAGATGTTATCCGAAGAAAGTAAAGACAGACTACCCAGTTTATTGGCATTACTTTCTACCGAGAATCAGACTGATATTAAAGAAGAGCTACAAGAGATAGAAGAAGTCTGCACCTTAGATAACACTGAAGATGAAGGTTAAAAAAAAAAAAAGAAAGAAAGACAGGAATGTTAAAAATGATTTTGTGTTAAATTCCTTATAAGAATTTTTTGCCTTACAGATAAAAATGGTTACGACTTCACAGACATTCTGACCAATCAGGCCCCCTTACTTCATCCTGATCTGAAAGTTTCACGTTTGAGAGAAGTAAGAATGGGAAAGCTGTTTTAAAAAAATAAGAAGAAAGAATTGAAAGCTTATTATGCAAATGTGATGTAATATATAATAGAAAAACTAACAAAAATAAATAATGAGCAAATTTACACATTCAGTTTAGTTCAATATTCCTTCACCTGTTTACTCTTAGGTGACATTGAAAGTAACATATAAACTTGCTGTAATGTGCAAGTTGAAATTTTCTTGAGGGACTTAATTTTTTGCCCTAAAGATTTTCTGATGATGTAAATCCTATTGTTGATGGTACCATTTTCACTCAATAAACTGAATATATTTGTTGTTGTCATATATAAGGATTGGAAATTTAATAGTGGTGAGCTTGGAATTACAAAAGTGATACAATACTGAAACATTTACAGTCCTTTGATGTAGTCACCAGCGTTGGGTACAATTTGTTGCCAGCAATGTGAAAATCGTAAATACCTGAGGCAGTACCATTTCTGTTGATAGTTCAGATGGTGCAGTCTCCGTTGTAAGAATGTCTGGAACAGTTCTGTAGCGAATGCTAATCTTTGAAATCAGATCATAATCACAGGGATTTAAATCCATAGAGTAGAGAGGATGGTAGAACAACTCTTAGCCCTAGTGAGCGAACAAATCAACCACATGTTGCACTATATGCACTAAATGGGCACAACTTTAGACTGCGAACTGACGTACGACTCTTTCCTACACACCACTGTGCATGTCGTAGCCTTGGGTGGGTGAGTCCATTTAATATTGGCAATTTCAAACCCTCGTTTGATCAAGATTATTATATTACATCACACTTGTACATGATGATATAAAATCATCTTTACAATTTCTTAGTATGCAACAAATTTTTATTTTTTTTAGGTTTATGAAAGACATCAATCATGCTTGAAAAATTATGAAGCACAAATAATTGAAAAGTCCTCATTAGATCGAGAGGTAATGTACATTTTGCAATAGAAGTTAAACAAGGAGTTCACATTTAACCTAATCTGCTATGTATTGATAGGAAATGCACTCCGATGCTATTGAATTTCTTGCCGAATTCACAGCAGTCACAATGGAAATTTTGCACAAGCTTGCAGAGTTGATTTTACTTGGGAATTCCACAGAAAATGACACAAGCAATAAGATTTCTAGGTATTTCACACAAATAAAAATAAAATATAAAACCACTGCTTATTTTAAATAGATAAGAATTTTCATTTGAAGTGTGAGCCAAAGATTCCTGGAATTTATTTATTAAAAAATGTACACTTGTATACTACATCATCTTCGAAGTAATCTCCTGTTGCATTTAAGGCTTGGAAGCACCCATGGAAGTCATTTTCTGCCATCACTTTAAGATTATCCTCATCTCGTTTCGCTTTTTCTTGAGCTTCATTTTCAGGAACACGAAATAATCATAAAAGGCTAAGTCAGATACCTCTTATTTCACCGGCCATGAGTGTAAAAATATTTCTTTGTTTGGACCCTAATGCAAAAGCAACTGAACCCCCCCCCCCTGTGTTTTTATATATTTTTGAAAAAATGTGGGGGAAAAAAAACCCCAAAAAACTGGTATGCTTATAGCTTTTATCCCCAAATACTAGTTTTAACATTTGATGAATCTCTGCTGCGTTTTCCCAGTTTGAAACAAAATTCCATGCAGATTCCTTTTAGTAACTCGTAATGCCAGTTGCAAAACAGTTTGAATAAAAGTTCACAATACCTTCACTGTACACAAACATGGCCCTCTACAGCAAAAACTTCCTGAAAGATAGTGATAGGTAAGATATCTTGTGATGTAGCCACATAGTAAGCTCTGTTGAGGCAGGAAAATAGCTTTTCATGAACTTTGGCTTACATTGCTCATTGCTTAAACTGTACTTTAGTTCATAAATAAATTTTTTTCCAGTATCATAAAAATCTTCTGCTGCGAGATTGACAATGCAGCTAACAAATATTCAGAAGTCCTTAATAATCCTTCTGAAGAAGAGGTTTGTTTCATGCATCTTTAAATCCATCTTTCACACTGAATGAGTATGTATATGAAAATTACAAGTTCAAATTGAATTTTTCTAAATGCTTTAGATGGAACCTGAAGACCAAGATAAATTAAAAATACTAACAACAGAAATATTTCTGGAGGTATCCTACTTTTTATTTTTATATTTGTGAATTTAGTTGTGTACGATCATTGGCAATTGTTTTGTTTTTTTGTTTCTAGGCTTCTAACAGCAGTACTTACATAGCTGATGCACTGCATCTACTCATTCCTATTCTTCAAGTATCTTTTATTGAAAGGTTTCAAGATTAAACATGGCAAAATGGATATTGTTTCAAGAAAAAATCATGTCATATATCCCTTTATATTTCCAAGAATTTATTTTCTATTCAAATTTTTATTGATAAGCCTTTTGTAAATTTATTTAAAATGCTCATTAATATAAAGATAAAATTCATTTTTAATAAACTTGCATTCTCCACGAGACAAAGAGGTGACACTTTATATTCATTCTCCTTAAGGTTTTCTTAATCGTTCACAAGAGTGTACGTACAAGATTATTGAAGTTTCAACAACTTTTTTCTATTTTTCAAATCTTATAAATATAAACACCAACAAATATTTAAGCATACCTGGCAAATTTGTTGTTCCCTTCATAGCCGTGTGTGATGCTACTGTCGAGGACATCCCAGCAGAAAGCATTTTGCATGCTTGAGTTTGCAAAATGTGCAGTTAACGTTCAAGTAAAAATTCAGATAAACAAAAATAGCTTAAATAACAGAATAGAAAGAACCTAATAATCTGGAGATCCTTAACTTCGGATAAAAAAAATTTGAGAAAAATGATCCATAATTTAATTTTTTGAGGCATTAAAAAGTTTCAAATGAATAACAATTATTTTTCAAGTCTGTGGAATGAATCCAATTTCCACAGATAAAGGTAATGAAATTTTGGATGAGTTAAGAAGCTGGCATTTCTCGTTTGAAACAAATATATACAGGGTGAATCTGAAACCTTGTCACAAACTTCGCATGTGTACTCCCCATGGCCAAATAAACAGATGTCCTATCAACATGGTCTGAAACTCAACTGTTAACGAGAAAAAATGTGGGTGCCCTTGTGAGGTTGGCTAACGAGCGGGTCACAGAAATTGTCAATATTGTTCCCCAGTGCTTCCGTGCAGAACGTTCTTGGAATAATTGATGCACGACATCCTGCCACAGGTGCTAGAGAACACTCCTTTGCAGTAGCGACTGGACATGTGGTTTATGCACGATGGCACTCTGCACATTTCGGCGTAGTTGCACGACAGTTTCTGAATGACCGCTTTCCCGATCTCAATTGTCTTGATTTCTATCTGTGGGGGCATGTTAAGGATAACGTGTATGCAATACTCATCCAGGATACGAATGAGCTATGGGACCGCATTGTTGCCGAATTTGATGCCATTAGGAACTGCACAGGAGTGTTAGAACGTGTTTGCTGTTCGTTTTGGAGACATCTGCACATTTGTGTTGAAGCACATGGATTTCATTTGGAACAATATCCGTAAAACAAACCTCCTTCATTTGCGTTTAAGCACATTTGGGCACCCTTTTTCTCGTTAAGTCGAGTTTCAGACCCATGTTGACAGGGCATTTGTTTCTTATTTGACGATGGGGAGTATGCATGTGAAGTTTGTGATAGGGCTTCAAACTCGCCCTGTATATATATTCTACAAGCTTGAAAAGAGAATTTTCTTTTTATAAAGAGAGCAGGATAATATATTGCCACGTAAACTTTAATACCTCCTTAGTGTGAATTATATCACGTTTTGATTAATAGCAAAGTATACACTTATTAAAGGAGAAGTCCAGCCATAATGAAAGTATAGGGCGATTCAAAAATTATTAACTTTTTTCTCTTCTCTTTCTGAGATCTTAAGTTCGGCACAAAGTAGAGCAACAATCGAGGAGAACAGCACGTTTTTTTAATATATATATTGAAGTCTTTCTTTTGTTTTTGATCTTCGGTTCGGCACAAGATACACATTTCCATGCACTACTGCACAGTAACTTTTGAATCGCCCTGTACAGTTGCATATCTTTAAATTATGTTCCCAATATGAAATATCATAGTTAATAAAGGAAGAAAAAAACACCTCTTGCCCATACACAAAGAATTTTAATGCACTGTATACTCATTTCGGTCACCTTGTGCAATCATTTAAAACTCTTTCTGTATGGACAAGAGGTGTTTTTCCTTCCTTAATTCCCAATATGGCAAAATTTTCCTACAGATATTCGATAGTAATTAACAAAAAACACAAAATATCAAATGCTCTATTGCTTGCAGAGGTAATTTGCGATACGGTCAATGATGTTTCAGAGAGACATGGCAGGGTACTTGAGAGAGAAGCAGCACTATATTCAGAATGGAATCCACAGGAATGCCATTACCAATCTAGCTTTCGTTGGCGCTGCTGTTTTCTTTCATCAGTGGGAGAGATATCAGACCGTTTCAAATTTTTATACAACTTTTCACTCGTACAGCTGCAATAGGGAAAATGCCCATTGAATTATCATCAGTTTGTATCACCTACTTTTTCCACATGTGAGCATCAAAGAATGCCTCATAATTTCCAATTCTTAGATTGTTATTGATCTGTAATCAAAATAAAATACTGTATACCTTTCAGATACCCTTTAAGATTGCTAAATTTTAGATGTGGCTGTACTTTCCTTTTAAGAGTGGTACATGTAATCAGAAAATAACCAGTTAAGTAGGAATATGTTTTACTTAGCACAGTACTTAATGGCGACTTGTTTTTACGTGTCTCATTTTATTTCCAGCTTTTATCTTTTTAATTTTCCGAATAAAGAATTTGGCAGTGTCATAAAAATCAAGATATAAAGAAGTAAATTTAAAAGTTAAGAGACTGATAAATAGCAAAAATATATTTATTTAAGACATCAGAATAGAATACATTTAAAATATACACATTTATTATTTAATTTCTGCTTCCCCTTCCCTACTGATACTTTAATGTTTATAATGCTCTTCAGTTATGAGCAACACGTTTTCCACGCTTGTTTCCTGGGGGAGGTCGCTGAAGTTGTATTTTTTGTAAAAAAGGGGTCGAAGGGGCCGAGTTGTACCCTGATATCCCACTGCTACCATAACTCGAGCTGCCTGATGCTGCATCGAATCCTGCAAAACCTAATCCAGAGCTTGTAGAGAAGGCACCTGTGCCAAAAAAAAATTAGTGAACAAATGACTCTTATGTAAAGTTTGCTTTTACAAGAAGGCAAAGGCATCAGCAGAACTGAACAGTCACATAAGCATAAGAGATTATTTACAATTTGTTAAAAGCTACAGCATGCCACTAATGCCATGCAAAGCAGAAATTACTTATTAAACATTGAAAATATATAAATATTTCATATACTTTACGTCATCATTTTAAAACAAAAGAATTTTTCACAAATAAATGCATAAAAACCAGAGTGAATAGGAACACAAAAACTTACATTTCAATAAGAAAAATAATAGGAAAAAATATTTTGTCATTTAAATAGACTGAGCAAACAGACTGGGTATTTCTGATTATCCTATTTGGATAGATATATTCCTACTTGAACTGCTTTACAGCTAAATAATCTATTGATAGCCCCAAGTGGAATTAGGATATGAAAAATTACTTTCCTATTACTTTTCAGTTTAAAAAAATTTATTCAGAGATGTACAGTATTTTGGTTAAGGAAATAAATACAAGTGTCCATCAACAAGGAAAAGTTTTATATGATAAAAATGCTCACACACCAAAACAATGTCCAGAAGAAAACTGCCCATTCCTTGTGTTACTTGGACACTCACTCTCAAGAGAGCTTTAAGTAAATTTCTGTTTATATTAAAGAATTTACATGTTTAATACAAAGTACTATTTCAGAATAACATGTAAGGGAATCAATGAATAGGAAAACTCTCAAAGTTAAAACATGTGCTTGATGTATTTGGAACGCTTGTTATTCAAAAATGGAAAATCTATCGAGTCTTGTTGGAGCAGCTCCTACTCCTGCAATTAGATGAAAACATCAAAGGTTACTTGTTCAAATAAGCTGATACATCACACTAAATGTAGCCTTCAGTAACCTGAATAAATATTGCCTCGCTGCTGGATTGACCACAGTAGTGTCAACGACCTGGCATTTCACAATTGGCCATCCAGAAAGCTATTCTATTTTATCGATGCCATAAAATCTTCCCGAATTACAGTGGCAAAATATTTTATGGAAAGACTAGACTATTGCCTAACACACAAATGCAGTGAATGCTTTGTAATCCACAGATAAATGGGAACTTTGGAGAATTTTTCCTATTTATTAGGAGCTTTAACAAAAAAAAAACAAAAAAAAACTACTTATAAGAATGCATGCTTGATCTGGCCGTCCATTGTTTGCATAACTTGAAATCAAATTAACAAGGGTTTTTGTGGACCCCTTCAAATCAATTGCAAGTGCTCTAGCAGTGACCATTAAGAATATCAAGATACTGTGTGCGATGTAAGGATCGATTCTTAATGGTGGTTCAACAATGAATTAAATGTACTTTAACTTTAAAGCATACGACGATTGTTGAGGCATGATTGCCCAATTGTTACAGTACTTAAGTGTCTTGGAATGTTTGCAAGATTTTATTGATACCTTACACATTCTTCTGTAATTACTTTGTACTAACCACATAAAATAGTTTCGTTTATTATGCCTGAAAGTGCTAAGTGTGTCTCATTAAATTCATGATCATAATATGAACAAGAATTTATAAGCTAAGTTAATCTCTTTCCAAATGGAGGATTCAAATCAATCACGATGTTTGCCCCCCCCCCCCCATTTTTATTATTATTCAGAATATTATTAGTATTATATAAATTAATTTTTGATAATTAAATTATTATTCAGAATATTCTATGTACGAGTGCCCCTCCCCCTCCCAAAGACCCCCTTGAATTCTTGGAAATTTTTTTTGTGAAGAAATTTACTTGACTTGTCAAATGCTAGAAAGATTTCAAACTTTCTCCGACTAACAATTAGGTCATTATAGATTAAAATTAGCTCTCTCGCTAGATGAATGGGCGGAGATTTTAGCTTTTTAAGACTGTAGACTTCTTTCACATGACAATTTTCGTTCCACATATACATCCATGTCCACTGCAGGACTCAAGTCAATGACTCGAGAATTAAAAAGCCATCTGGACAACCTTTCATGTTGTCATGTTCAAATATGGAATCCCCCTCTTATAAATTGGCCAGACGGAATAAATTAAAGCAATGTTCTCTCAGGGCCTTTTGAATGGTCCTTATTGCCCAGCTAATTAAATGAATATTACATTATATTAAAATGTATTTGGCTTGTTTTAAATTACGAGGACTATAATAAAAAACTGATGAGATACAAACATTAGTTTCTGCTTAAAAGCAACCATATGCATGCAGGAATAAACTATATTTAGGAGTTAAAAGCATCCATAACATAGGAACTAATCACTTTTAAACATGACTTAGTAGGGTACAGACAGAAAGAGAACGAACTCTTACCGCTATTTACCTAGAGGTTTAATGACTGGGGGATTACTACTGCTGGTGAAGGAGAAGTTGGGATTGCCAAATCCTGATGACGGATTAAATGAATCCATTCCTGTATTGGAAAAGATATAACAGGTGCTAATAAATGAAGCCTAGCAATCACAAGGAGGCTTCCAAAAACATCAAACTTCCACCCAATAGCGGATGATATTTTTTTTAATGGGATTTCAGAAAATTACCATATCTAGGCCAATTTCTTCATGTGCCCTTGTTCTACCCAACTTTAAAGAATTTTTTTTTTTTTTAATTGTCTTATCTTGTCAATTGAACTAAGTTTTTGAATAAAAATGGATAGAAACAAGACAAAAGAACTTAAGTAATCCCACAGTTCACTGATGCTTCTTGATCATAAAATACCTCAATGTGGATAGATTACAATTCAAGTGTATTTTCAACAAAGGTAGACGTGTGGAAATAAAGTGATGAAAAAGCTCCATTTCATTAATAGTATGCCAATCTATCCAAGATTAGCAGTCTTGCATGATCCTTTAATCAAAACTTAAGTATGATCTCCAAGATATCTTTTTCAATAACAATTACGCCATAAGCTATAGAACTTTTTCATCGCTTCAAACGAATTGAAATTTTCTTCTCCTCCCTTTCATAGCCCAATCTATATTTAAAAGCAGTGAAGCCTCATGTATTGAATAAAAAAAATAAAACCACACATATAAGGACAGTAAAACTTTAAATCTTTCAGCATTAATACATTAAAAAAGAAACAAAAAACATGTCACAATTTTAAAATTCATACATCAATATATCTGTGATTTTTTATTCTAACAATATTTTAATGGAAACCAATACTTTTTCCCCCTTGTGGGAAGCAGTCTAAATCCTTGTTAAAGATCATAAAGATTTCTCACCTAACGAAGAGGAACTGTACATTCCACTATTCCCCAGAACGGAAGATGGATTATTAAGCCCTAAGGTTGGCGGACCATTAGCTGCAAATTAAACAATCAGTATAATAAAGGTTTTCCTTTTTAAAAAGCGAATTTAATCATGCAAGACCAATTAGAGTAAAATAATACAATGGGTAAATACAGGATGACCTAAAATCTACCTGCCAAGATTAAACATCCATTTTTCTAGTTACTATTGTTAAGCCCTGAACTAAAGAAAAAGGAAACTAGAGCATACTTAATATTTGTGCTTATTGCTTGCATATGTCTGCTTTATTCAGATCTCCTGAAACATGGCAGCTTCACCTCACCATCAGTTGAAAATCTACCAAAGTCAAGAGATGAATTCGCTTGTTGCAGTGACTTTCATTAATTCGTTGCTATTTTCACCCATACATGTATTAAACCATTGAGCCATATTAGGTGAACTTTAGTCTATTTCTTCCAGCAAGAACTATAATTTATAACGTTTTTAACTATTTAAAGGAGAATAGATTTGGAGATCGTAATGATACAATAATAAATTGGAGTAACGTATTAAACTTGTCAATTAATCGAGTGCCAGATTTGCTTTGGTTTCGTTTTAGCTAAGAAAATGAAAGGAATAAGTGATGCTCCATTTCCTGTCCATTTCTGATTGGTTGAACAAGTTTTACTTTCGTGCCAGGGACTGTAAGTACAATTGTTTGAAAATTGTGTGAAGTTTGTGGAATCAAGGCATTTTATTTAATTTGCTTGTTTAACACACAGGATTGTCACAAGCACTATGGATGTAGCGTCGACTGGTCCTCATATTTACCCGACCTCATTCATTAAATTTCTTTTTTATAAAGTCACATGAAGGGCAAGGTCTATAAAATGAAACCTAAGACCTTGGGCAAGCTGGGAACATGTATTGATCAGGAAATTTTGCCCATTTTTTCTGCTTTCTTTTTCTTATGAAGGTGGTGGCTAGTTTTGCAATCCGATTGCACAAAATCATTGAGATCAATGGCTAAACATCAAACATGTTCATGTACACTGTCTCGTTACAACACGACTTTCATCTTCGTAGGTAGGTTTTGGGGCACTCCAGAAGATGCCAATAGATCTTAAATTTTCATGACAATTTTAGATGTTGAATTTTGCTTTATATAATTTACCTGTAGGTTGCTGAGTCCTATTTAATGCTGAAGCCATGGCAACAGCAGCGGCATTAGACATCCCCGAAAATGGGGTTGGCCCTGCAATGGTGGAAATTTTAGGAGATGAATAGCTTTTGACAGATATCAAAGGTTGGGAATCGGACGATTCACTAGAGTCACCACAAAATACTCTTCGATATGTTAAGTAGTATTCTTTCTGGGTCTGGAAAAAGGGTTAGAGAAAGGAAATGAGTGCTACATCTAAAATATGTGGCAAAAAGGATTTAATCCCCTCTTCTCATTTAAATTAATGAAAATTTTTGATAGTTAATGTCGCCTACTCTTTCTTACCTTCACCCTCTCATGTATCGTTTGAAGTTGTGCAGCCAAAGATATGAAAGTTTCATGAATTTTCTTCATCACTAAAGTAAGTTCTGTAGATAAAATTATAATTTCCATTAAAAAAAAGAAAAAAAGCATTGCTTAGCTTACTGTATTACAGTATACTGGTATCTAAATATATGTATACCCTGTGAAGTTAGTAAGCTGGATTGAGATAATGAAAGAAGATACTTTTCCATTTGTTCTATTTTATTCCTATACAACTGCATTCTAATTTCAAAAATTGCTACTAAATGTTGGAAGTATTCAGTAGGTGCAACATTTTCATATTGCAATCCCAAAGGTGTGTCCTTGGTTCGCTGAGCTATTTCAGCATTTTTAAGTTCCTGTGTGAAAGAAAGCAATAATACATTATCAATACATAAACAAAATTACTCATGCATTTAATGCAAATTAAAGGTTACCTGAGCAGTTTCACTTTTAAGTTTGTCCACGATAGCAGCATTCCGCTGAATGTCGTTACTGACAACTGAAAGCAAATTCCTAAGTGCAATCGTTTCTTCTTGGACTTTATACAGTGGCTTTGAAGACATCCTGGTGATTTCTTCACGTGTGTTTCTTTGATCTTTCACATATTTTCTAAAACAAATGGAAATAAATAATAGCATCAAATACTAAAAAACACATGGGCATTAAAATAATGAACTATTATACCAACATAAAAGGAGTTCACATACTTAAATGCTTCGACAGTAGCTATGATTTCATTTGGAACTGGAATTTCCTTCATAGCTTTATTATCACCTTTACCCGTGAAACTTCCAGCACCTGCGAATTATAGTTTATTTATTAGTCTCAACTTATTTGTAAGCACCACCTATGCTTTACATTATTCAACTTTGAGGATTGTATTAGCATCTTGTTCAACTTTATGTTCATGTCTTCAATAAGTGAAAATATTACAGTCATGTAATTTACAGTTTTAGAATTTGAAACAATTTGAAATGTCATGATTCTTTTTGAGATAAAACTTTCAATATCAACCAATGTTAGGTCTAATCAATTATGCCAATACTATCCTGTAAAGAAGGAAAAAACACTCTCCTACCAGAGAGACCAGGAGTCGATTGACTGAGATCCACTCCTCCTAAACCGATGCTTGCAGTTGTTGTCACGGCTGCTCCTAAGCCACCAAGGCTTCCAGTAGCCGATGGAAATGATCCAAATCCTGAGAAGGTAGGTGCTGTTGTAGTTGTTGATTGTCCCAAGGAAAATGGGAATCCTGTTGTACTTGAAGTTGTTGTGGTGTTGGAGCCAAATCCTACATGAATAGCAAGGTTAAGTAGCATTTCAGATTATGTACAAAAGTAATTTTGGACAGAATTCACAGAAAAATTCAGAATCCAATGGCCTGTCTTTTGAAAATAATCTGTTAATATTTTAATAATTTTGAGTGAGGGTCTATAAACATACGTCAATCTGTGACAAAAAAAAAAAGAAAAAGAAGCCAGGTGGATTCTAAATTTTTTTCGTGTTTACAATTTTGTAAATAAAAAAAAAAAAAGGGGAAAAAATTGTACATACCAAAAAGACTTCCACCAGAGAGCGATGGTATGGAAGAAGCCGTAGATGCCCCAAGCCCAAAATTTTGTTTGGGAGCAGAGCTTGCAGTTGACCCAAGTCCAGAAAACAGGTTTGGGGCTGTACTTGTAGGTACAGTAGTTGTACTAAACAATGTTCCAGCACTTCCTAATGTAAAGCCACTTGATGTACTAGGAAGTCCACCTAAAGATTTATGGAATCATTAACATAAGTATTCTGTGCCACCTTTTCTAACAGGGGGGGGTGGCTCGAGAAATTTTGGCGTCGGCTACAAAGGTCATTTTGCACCTTTTACACAAGTTATAACAGTACGCAGCCCGGGACAAACACAAACATCCATGTCCGCGGCGGGATTCGAACCCGCAGCCAGGCGGACTCGAGAACTAGAAAGCCTACGCCCTAGCTCTCTCGGCCACCTGGCCAGCATTTCTTAAAGGTAAACTCTACAGAAATGTTTGACTCTTAATCTCTTATTTTAAAATACTTTTATTAAATGCCTTGGAAAAGTAAAGAATGGCACTTTCATCTGATCTTCATGTGCCCCAATTATGGAATCTGCTTTGAACTAAAGTCTATCCATCATAAAATTGCTCCAGATATAAACAAAATAACGCAACCCTCTGCATGATACATTATTTGGAAAGGCCATGTGAATCGTTATCTTTCTATCCTTTAATCCAGTAATCCCTTATGCTCTCAAAGATACAATTAAAAATCTAAGATTTATTACTATTTTAAAAAATAAAATAAAAAAGAAGAAATATATTTATTTTTTAATGAACTGCTAAAGAGAAAAATGTTTTTATTATATTGTTATTTTTTTCAATAAATTACATGCAGTCCTTTTTAAAAAGGATAGAACTATTGGTGTTGTGCAGCTTTTTGTGTATTCAGCCTGGCAGTTACCAAAGTCAGCCAGATGGCACGCAACTTCAAAAGGGCATGGGGAGAACAGTGTTGCCAATGAAATTTTTATAAATACACACCCCACTATCCGAGATTACACGCTGGCACAACGGCATTACACACACAAATTACACACAAGAGGGAGCAAGTGATACGAGCCTTTGCAGAATTGCTTCAGCTTCACATTCATGAATTCATGTATTTAAAGATCATTCAATTTTAATTTTTTACAATATGAAGTATTAAGATTAGTTATAGAAATCATACCAATACTAGAGTAGAACAATTTTTTATTTAATAATTTAACAAAATTATTGAACAATTTAACATGCTCGGCAGCTCGGCTCGGTGCTTGGAGTGGAGTGGTTGTGGGTAGGAGACCGGAGAATAATCTAATAATCTAATCTAGATTTATGGTCTGGTCGATTACACGCAATGACACACAAAATTTTTTTTACACACACCTGACTCAAATTACACACAAATCGTGTAATTACATGCACATTGGCAGCCTTGGGGGAGAACCCTGTGTTTTAAGTTGTATTTAGAGCCAACTGTTATAGTTTAAGTCAGTTTTTCTGTTTTGTTTTGCAAACCACATTTTCATGTGTGCCCTGCCAAGGCTTAGTCAGCCAACGGAAATTGCAAGGCTCAGTCAGCTAACGGAATCTCACTTCATCACGCACTTTTGTTTACATATGGAGCAAACTTACGATGAATAGAGTTGTCTCCACATGTGCTCAATTTCCAATCCAAACTTTTCCATCCACACAAGTCATCAAGAATATTTTTAGACAATATAAACTCTCTATAAAAGCAAAGGGGGGAAAATAACAACCTCTAACCCCAAAAAATAACATACAAGATATGAAACGACTTTAATTGATTATACAGAGTGTCCCAAATTCATGTATACACTCTTTGAAACGTTGTAGCTCAGCAACGAAATGAAACAGAAATGTAAAATTTGCTGTGTATGATCCAGACTGCGCTGGAAAAACATAGCAACACGCTCATTGTTGTTCATTTGTTTATAAATCAAAATGGCGGTGAGATTTTCATTCGATGAATGTAAGTGGATACTGGAAGTGTTATTGGAAAGTTGAACGACGCTAGAGGGTTGAATTTGGTACACCACCGCCAACAAGGGTAACAATTACAAACTACGATAAAAGTTCGAAGCCGAAAGAACAGTGAAAGATGTTGAATGGTCGGTGCGGAAGAAAGAGAAGTTGATCAATGAGAGTGTTGATGCTGTCATGGAGGTTTTTGAACGATCCCCAAAGAAGTCAGTGAGGCAATGCTCTCGTGAAATTGGTATCACCAAAGCCATCAATTATATTCCATTAGCTACAATTCAGTCGATATGTCGCACTGTACGATGTCGATGTTGGGAATGTACTGTGGCAGAAGGTGGACATTTTGAACATGTACGGGCTTAAGGAAGTTTAAGGAATAACATTCAACAAACCTTATATTTCTATCTCATTTTGTTGCAGAGTTATAACATTTCAAGAAGTGTATATATCAATTTGGGACACTCTGTATTTAATTATTGCTTATTGACTTTTAAATTTGTATAATGTAAAATAATTAAAATAATATTGATGATAGAATTAAAATAAAATATTAAAAGTTACCAAGTTAATATTTTCTTGGTGTTTATCATTATAGATGTTGATGATAAATAAATGAAAAAGATACATAATGCTTTCAAACCTGGTTTCTGGTTCATCTTCAAGATTATAGTTTTTGGAATTACTTTTTGTTTGATCGTGGATTGTTTGTTTTGTTGTATTGTTATAAATCTTTTGTTGTGTTATCTAGATGATTTCATTGAAATATTTATTGCTTATTTGATTGTTATGAACTTGTTTAAATGACTGATCATATTTCTATGTTTAGTTTCTTACCTAAGATGTATTTTTTTTGTAGTTGGGGCTTTTTCTTCCCTTAAAGGCAATTCCTTCTTAAGCAAGTGAGATTTTGTTTACTTTATGAATTTGGCATTTGGATGTTTATGAGTTTTATTAATAGCTTTCTCTTTTATTTTAAATAAAGTTAGAGGTTACCTTTAACTTTCATGAACATTTGTAGCATTTGAAAATTACCTAGTTGACTTGTGATAACTGACGGAGTGCCAAAGAGACCACCACCTGCTGCACCTAATTGTTGCGTTCCTGTGCCGAAAAGTCCTCCCGAAGGAGTCCTAAATGAAGAAAGGGATATTATCTTAGTTTAAAAATAAAAACAAATGTCTCTTCTTTTTTAAATTCTCTCAATATAGAGCGTGATGGTTGTGGTATTTGGTTCGAATCCAGGGGGGCAGAATTTTGCCTTCCATTTTTTCCGTTATTATAAACATGTTATTTAATCCAGTTATAATAAATATTGGATTCGAATCCGTAATTGTATACAATTTCGTTGACTATACCAGAGATCTTACCCGGTTGTTGCTGTCGTTGTGGTGACTAAATTGAAAACGCCTGGCGTTACAAACGGCGTCGGTGCTGAAGTTGTTGCTGGTGAATTAAAAGCGAATCCTCCGGATGTGGTGGACATGGTGGCGCCGACTTACGATGAAGACAAAGAAGAAATAAACAGGCGAGATTTCTTTCGATCTCTTTGATCGTATGCTTCCCACAAGTTATCTGGAATGGGTAAGCATAATACTGATGATGGTGATAATAATGATGATAATAATAATAATAATAAAAAATAATGGATAAGCATGATTGAAAGACTACTTTTCCCTCTAAACCAGTCATACAATTGAATACCGGCGATCGTTAATCTAAGACTAATAATTCGTTCCTTACCTTATGTTAAACGAGTTTAGATCGCTTCATTAGCTATTTCCAGTGGTTTTATAGGATGCATTTTGCACGGATCAATCCTCTATTACTGATATATAACATTTACCTCGCATTATCCCTCAACTAATTTGAGAGTCGCCTCCATTGCTTATTTTCCGAGTAGGAAATTTTCGCTTGCTCTGATTGGCTGAAACGAATAATTTAAATTTATAAAATTTAAAGTTTCGCAGTAATGCCCCGCTTAAGGTAATCGATAATTATGATTTTTAATTTTATAATTTATAATTGTGCTATAATGATTATTTTAAATGGAATTAAAATTTTAGGTCCCTCCAAGCGAACATGTCGTCATAGGAGGTTGATGCGGGATGCATAGTAAGGGAAATCTGAAAGATGGTGTGTGCCTTCCGAGTTAGAATTCTTTATTATAGCTAATGAGATAGTTACAAAGTTTATAATTGTCAGTCTTTTGCTTTCTTCTGACGGTGTTATATTTTGCTTGCGCCAGAGCTTCTGTGGAGTAAATCATGGAACTAATTAAAACGCCCAAGGTAATAAATAGCTTTTGTTTACATTCACTTACTCACGGGAAAGAGTTACAGCTGTCGTACCTTTTTCCTCCTTTAACAAAACATTGATTTGAATTTTCATACGAAATTGGAATTAATGGATTATCATTATATATAGGGCGTTTCTTTTTCTAATTTTCATTTTATAATAAATGGTTTACGTTCTTATAGAATTTGAATCAAATGACCGTGCAGTCTGTCGCTCAAATCTCCGAAATAAGAGATGCATTACTAAAACCTTTTAATTAAAATTGCTTTTGCTTGCATATGTACATACATAATATGCGGAAAATTTAAGGGGAATTTTATGCGTTTACATTATATGTTTTTTTTAAGCTTGAAAGAGACTGAAACCGATAAAACCTATTTAAAACTCGAAGAATATGTGTGTATATAAATATAAATATTAAGTACGGTAAATAATCTTTTATGGGACAAGGTCCCCTTACCACAATTTCAAATTCAAAATCAATATTCACTGATTAAATTTTGAGTATCAATTAACCAAATAATTCGCTGTTAATAATATAAAACTGAAGTATACGGTATTATCAACTTAGTCATCACCTTTTGAAAATATTGTGTTCGTAAATTCATTTGTGAAAAAGCAGTGTATTTATTGCTACTCTACCCACCAAAGTAGATACCTAATCTTGGAGAGCATCATCATGAAAATCATGTTTCCATGTTTCCTAGGCATGTTGAGTTCCTAACCTAAATTTACACTTGGTTGATTGTTAGCTTGTTTGTCTTTGTTTCTTTTTATTGCCAGACTAAGAATTGTTTTTTTTTTTTTTTGTATTTTAAAAAATATTAAAAAAAAAACCGTTATTTACACTTCAGACAAGCATCTAATATTATAATTCTCTTCATCTGAGACGTCTGTTCAGTGTTGCTAGATTTGGTATTTTTTTAAAGCGCTTATCCTCGTTTTCATTGTTTAATTTTTATTAATAATGTCCAAGAAAGAATAAGTGCTTTAACAAAAAATGCCAAATCTGTCAACACTGCGTCTGAGGCCAAAAAGAAAGTTACAATAATGCATCCAAAGCCAGGGATTTTTGTGATAAGACAGTACTCAGCCATCTATATAGGGTGATTCAAAATTCAATGTACAAAAAAGTTCATATGAACGTGGGTCCGAATTTGAACGATAACTGAGGTATGAACAGAAATAAAAATGCCTCCACTAAAATCAACAACTTAACTCGGATTCTACAACATCTAGGATAATAAAATTTGGGTGTGTAATAGGGTGCATAAAACTGTGTATACCATTAAAATTTAATCGAATTCAACAATTAGTTTCAGAGTTACGCGTTCAACATCGTAACCGTGCTCACATGTGAGTACTAATCAGCATGTTTTAGAATGTTGACTGCATAACTTTAAAACTACTAGTTGGAATTCGATCAAGGTTTAATGGTATACACAGTTTTATTGTTAAGCCATCTGGACAAAAACTGTTTGTTGTAGATATATAGTTGTAGAAATAAAAAATGATATTCCATTTTTCTGTTAAGAAATGTCTCAGACATGTTAAAAAAAAATAAAATATGGGAATAAAAATTTAGATTCCACTCGCATTTTTTGAAATTTAACTTGTAATTTTTGGTCCTGGAGCCAACCCTGTATATTGTGGTTGAAATTGAGACTGCAGCAATAAATAGAAAAGTAAAATGAATGATACTGTGATCTTGGATCCTTTATTTCAATATGCTTGATAGCCTGCCAGGCTGATCAATATAAGATCATTGAATGAATTTAGGTTTGTAACAATTCGTTTATTAAGAATTATTAAAAGAATCCTATATACATATTAGTGCCCGAGAGCATTAGAGCGCACGCCCCTTGGCTCTTGTGATCATCAGGTCATGGTTTGATTCCTGCAGTGTTTTTTTTTTGTTTTTTTCTTTCTAAGCCCTACTCAGAATTCTGCCTGGCTGGCTTTGATGACGGCTCAGCTTGATAAATGAAAAATTCTATATAACATTGTGAAATGTTTTGTTTCAGTTTTTTCCATTCTGCTATTTCTTTTTATTACCCACCTGATAAAATTTTTTTGGTTGAATACTGACCTTCTAAAAGCTTCCAATCCACATTTTGCCTATGTGGAGGTTTATTGGCCAGTTTTCTTTCAAATTAACCATGGTTTATATTTGAGGAAAAATTTGGAGGTGATCACCCCATTTTTAAGCATTTCCTTTTCTCATTATGAAAGTGATTGCCAAAATATAAAATTTCCCTGTCATTTCCTGAAAATTGTACTGCCCTGTTGACTTTTTCTTTTTTCATGATGCCAAACTTGAAAGCATTTTATAGCTAGCAAGATCTATATTGCTTTTGAGCCCTAGAAAATTCTTTATACATGGTGTCCAAAAAGTAACTGTGCAGTGAGAAAATGCAAAAAATTACAAATGTGGAATGACATCACAGTTTCACACGCGATATTAGAGCTCAATGACATTTCTTCCTTTTCGTCACGGGAGGATATTTCCAGCATCTCCTGTAGCGTACAACCTCTAGGTTGCTGCAGGATGAGATCTTTTATCCATGTACTTCTCTACATTAGATATAATAGAGGACACTTGTCTAGATACTAAACAGAAAATCAATGATCATATAAAATATAAAATCATAATATAACTTCCATCATACAAGGTTGATTTCTATTTTTGAGATAAATTTTTACATATCAACAATGGTATTCTACACTAATAGCGCTTCTGTTCCTTTAATCTAAGCTTGCGTGCTTATACTATACTGCAATTGGCCTTCATTTGATCTGTATGGAGCTTGGGTAGTCTATCACAAAACCCTGTCTTTTTATTTGGTCAGAGGTTTGAAAGTTCACTGGCTCTTTGTATACGTGCAGTATACTTTTGCCATGCTTGCCTTTTAGAACTTAAGGGTTGTTCATTTATCTTTTAACTTAGATGCATATTAAACAGGAATATTAGAAAAGGGAATGCGAGTCTCAATAGTAATTTGTGGCTACAATCTCAATATATTTTTGTGGTCAATTTTTCCTGAGAAAGCGAATATATGGCCCATAGGAAGCAAAACTCAGACCAATATGGCCCATGGAAGAATTGGCTGGAAGCGCAGCAAATTTCTGCCCTAAAGTGACCTGGAAATAAGTCTAGATATTAACCAGAAAATAAAAGAGAAAATTTTATAGCACTTATACACATGACATAACAGAGTTATGCAGTATAGTGCAAGATATTGGAGTTCAGGAAAAAATGAGAATTGCAGTTGAATTTGATTGTATAATATGGATTCATAGCAATTTAACTTTTGTTATATTTGGCAAAGATATATTTTTCGAAAAAATAAACTTTTTAAAGATATGTTATAAATTAACATCGTATACCAGCTTTCTAAATATTGAAGTTGATTTTCTTATGTTTACTAACAAGTTGATAAATGTATCCGAGAGTTGAGCTGATGACATTTATCATTGTTCTATGGTTATTGGAAGCCCTTTGACAATTCATTTTATCACTTCTTATGAAGAAGAATTTGTCTGTTGAAATTAAGTTTTGAACACAGCCATGGTGACAAGTTCTATCTTTTCAATTTCATTGTTGTAACTTCCATATGCATTTCAATCTATTAATAAAGCAGCAGGTGTTATGCATCCTTTTGATGCTGGTTCAAAATTGATAGGAAATGATTTTTTTTTTTTCAAAAAGTTAATGGGAAAATAAAAATGTTAATTCAAAAAATGTATTCATTTTACAGTTTACTTGTTAATTTTCAATATTTTAACTGGATCCTACATTGTATGTAATTTTAGATGATAAAGATTCTTTGAAGTTTACATATCTGACAAATGGATTCTCCAAAAAAATAAAAAAATAATAAAGTAAAAAATTCTTTAATGTGCATTTGTATTTTTTTTTCTTGTCAAAAACGTATTGGTTAATTAGAAAAGCACTATAAATATTATTTTAGTTGTTTCTGGTTAAATAAATAAAATTAGTTTTCATTTGTGTTCTCTACTTAATCATTTGTTTGGTTAATGCATTTTTGACTAGTAAGCAATATCATGTGTTTTTGTATTATTATTATAATTATTATAATTATTATTATTAATTAATTAATTTATGAATATTTATGAATATTATTAATTAATTAATTTTTTTCTTTATTATTTATTTTTTTTTCACTTTTATTGACTTTTAAGGTTTTATTAAAATGATACTTCTTAAAAAACATGCACTTCATTTCTTCTCCTTCTACAGTATCTACTCCTCCCTTTTTATTTTTGTTTTATTTATAAATGGAAAAACTATAACATTTATGAAGGGAAACCCTTTTATCTGGTTTCACCCATCCTAAAATGAACTTGGCCATTCAGAAAAGTATTGATCGAAAGTTCTCAGTGACATTGCAGCCTCAACCCTTATAAGAACAGTGTTTTGCCAAAGTCTTCCGAATTAGTTTTCAGGAGAAATTTATTCTTCTGAATTTTTTCTTTTCTTTTTCTTGGGCTTTTTCTTTCAAAAAGAAAATAAAAAATACGGTAACTAGTTGTGTATATGCAATACCTAAAAGGATTGATTAGGATTTCTTAGAATGCTGTATCGGAACTCTCTTTTACGATTGATTGAATCTTAGTGATGTACATGTATGGGATAATTCGTTCATGGTTTTTTGATGAGCCAGTTCCTCAAGATGTTGCCTTCAAAGATACAGATTCTTCTCTCAAGAAGGTAAAAATAAGGCATGTAGGAAATGTAGGTTTATTTGATTGTTTCTAACACATTTGAGATGTACAAGGTTTTTATTAATGGGGGGGTTTATTTTTGAATTGAGCATCAGGAAATTAAATGGTCTTTATATTTAAATTTAGTTCCTAATAAAAAATGCATAAGAAAAGTATAAAGGACAGAGAAGTAGTATGGATAATTTATTGATAACACAAATAACTTTATTACATATTGTTTACATTCCCAATTTGGGTTAGTTATTGATGTTGTATCTAATTAGAATGCAATGGTATAGAATATTCAAATATTTTATCATTTATTGCTGAACTGTTAAAAACAATGTACATTTCTGTGTCTTAGCTATTTCATCCTGGACTTAATGCATTTTTGTATAATCTGTTTTTGCAATGAAGATTTTATTCTCCATGGATTCTTATAATGCGCATAAGAATTTTTCCAGTTTGAATGTTTAAAATTTTTAAATGGCATTTCTTTTGAAAGTTTTTAAATGGCATAATCCTTTATGCCCATGGATTTATCTGTAGAGAGGAAAAATTCTTTGTTGATGCAGAGTACGTACAATGCAGGGAAGTTGCATTTGACCTTTCAGACTTGTCATCTTCCAGCTTCTTCCTCTTTCCATCTCCTTTTCAACTTTGATTATTTTTTTTTTTTTGTATAGTACCTTAATAATAATAATAATAATAATCTTTTCAACTATGATCAGCCTTTTATTATTATTTATTAATGTGCATTATTATTTCCTTACAATTAGTTTTAAATCAAGATTTTATGATTTATGAGTAAGTTACTAATGGGTAATTTAGTGCAAAGAAATTAAGATATCCTATTAAAATAAGCAGAGAAGAAATTAAAATTAACTACTATGCATTTCAATATAAATGTGATATTAATTTTAAGATTCTAAATAAGGTAATAATTGAAGTAAGCAAAAAAGTAATCTTTAAGATTAGAAAATTAAAATTTATTTCTTTGGGAAAATGAACTGAAGAATTGGGAGATGCCATTATTCTTTCAGAACGTTTTAAGAAAGTATCCCTTGAGTATGTCTTTTTAAAATGAATCAAATGGTAAGTTTAAAAAGAAAAAAAGTCCGAAGAAAAATATTCATTATTTTGATTTATTAACTAAACCTCTGAACAATTAATTAAATGAAATCTGTGCTATAAACTATAAACAAAGTTGA
>JAHWFO010018671.1:112351-131094 GCA_023313115.1 Rhysida immarginata | reverse complement strand
GTGTGCCGCAAAATAAATTCTTCTCTCCCTGTGTGCCGCGAGGTAAAGTTTGTCAGAAACTGCTCTATTCATATCCTTACACATGGTATTGTATTTAGCCAAGCTCACAGAAAAAATTTTCTTAGATGCATCTGGGATTCGTCAGAATGTGCATCTTTTCCAAAATTTGTAGGCATATTGATGGTTGTCGCCATTGCTGATGACTCAATTTGAACTCGATAATAAAAATTATGATCTTCTATATTCGTTTAAGGGAACATGAAATGTTAATTTTAGGGCCGAATCAAGACTGTGTAGCTTAATTGAGTCGCATAGACCAATTGGATCCTTGCTCCAGTCAGTTTGCACCAAGACCACCCTAAAGAAAGTTGTCAGCATGGCTTGGCCGAAGTTCTGCTTTTATTTGTCAGCTTCAGGAGGAATGTAAAAAAAGAAAGTTATCTCTGATGTTTTTGACTCAAGAAATCAAAATTTTTAACGGATGTAAAAAGTATTTCTCGCTGACTACTACTTTTTATTTTTAATCAATTTTCCTTGACAACACATAAAAGTTTATTATTAATAAACTGCATCAGTAAATCAAATTTTAGAAGAAACATAAGTCTGTTCCTCATATGATTTCTGTTGTTGAATATCGTATTTTCTTTTTTCTGATAAAACAGGCTTTTATACAATTCCATTTTTATTTAAACGATTAAACCTAATAATATCAAATGTGACCATGGGATTTTTTTTAAAGTTTTTATAGAGCAGCTTGTGATATTGTAATCAGGTAATATTTTAATTTTAAGATTTAAGTAATTCTTTCTTTTTCTAAGATCACTTCAAAAATTAGGGGATCAAGAAAATGTATGCTCATATATACAAACATTTATATGGAAACGTTTATTTAAAATATGTTTGAATCTATGTGGTCATGATTTAAAAACAAATGTTAATTTAGTTGTCACGTTGTCTAAGTGTGTTTTCTTGAAAAAAGTTCATAAAGTACTGTAAGCGTATTTCAAAATAATCAAATTAAACAGTTTATATCGAAAGAAAGCTTATTAAATGTGGAAATACAAAAATATTTTCTGAGCTTTAATTATCCATATAATTGTATAAATACTTAAACTACAATAAAGTGAAAGTAACACATGCTGTAACTTAAGAAAATTATTACAAATATTGTATAAAATTACAGAGTATCTTACACTCACATGCCAAAGTCATGGGATAGCACCTAATGAAGTGTGGGATCTCCTCTAATCGGGGAAGTGCCACAGTGCGACGTGGCATTGATTCTACAAGTCGGTGGAAGACATCTGAAGACATTGCCAACCATTCCGACTGGAGAGCTTCCCACAATTGCCCATTACGGAGTGCATGCTTGACAACTTGGGTCCATGGCCTCATGAGGTCTGCGCCATGCCAGTGATGCTGCTAGGCAAAATCATTAGCATTAATAAAATGTTGAGGGATAATACAGATCAACTGTATAAGGTATAAAGTTTAAAAATCTTAATGCAATCACTATACGCAATTTTACCCTGCAAAAATAGTGCATAAATTGTTGAAAAATTAACTTTAAAAACTATTGAGGACTCTACCACTAGATGATGTCTCTTCGTGGCATCAGAAAGTAAGGAAGAGATTCGCCTAGAAGAAATTAGAAAGCCTTAACATGCCTTGATCGCATACAGATTCCGAAGTTAGCATTATGCCTTAAAAATATAAATGTAGGTCACTGAAATGCCCATGTACTTTTATTAACTTTAAAGCAAGAATTTAGCTGCATTCATTGCCCCTTTCAGACGTTCAGTGCCCCATTGCATTCGAGCACGCCATGCTGCCCTTTGTTTCTGTAGCCATCACAAAGGGTCCTACCATCAGCTCGTATCAGCTGGAATCGAGACTCCACCATTTCACAAGTGTCCAGTCGATGTGTTCATGGGCCCAGGAGAGATGTTGCTGATGATGGACACCAGATTTCGTTGCACAGTTCACATCTATACAGCTCTAGTATCACCCTGGTTAAAATCTGATGTCATCTGGCTTAGTGTCAGTTGCCTGTTAGCGGTGACAATCCTATCCAGACGCCGTTGGTCCCGTCCATTGAGAAGGTGTAGTTGACCACTCTGTTTTACATGGTGGGAGGTAATGCCATGACGTTGATATTCTCAGTAGACTCTTGAAACTGTGAACCGTGGGATGTTGAATTCTTGAGCCACCTCCAATATTAAATGACCCATACATCGTGCTCTACATACCAGGCCATGTTCGAACTTGGATAGCTCTCGTTGTGTAGCCATTGTCACATGGAACACGCTTGCTCATGACAATGTAACTAAATCTGCTGACACTGATTTGCATATTTATACCGTACTGCCATTTGAAAAATAGTGCACTGCTATCCCCTGATTTTTGGCATGCGAGTGTATAATATATTATTGTAAGAGTTATGAATTGTATATATCCTATTAAATAGCTCCTTTTTTCAATCTTGGTATGTATGCAATTCACAATTATTGCAATAATGTTGTAGGCTATTCTTTCTTATGAATGTATACCACTATTTTATAAAAATTATTATTAATGAATTGTTAGAACCTATTATCATTACTGCAGTTTTATTAATTGGAAGAAAATGAATTCAAATGTTTAACTTGAATTGTAAACCCTGCACTATATGAAATAATTTTAATATAGTGGGTGAATGAATGATGTTTTCCAGGAAAAGAAACACAGATGTGACAGTTATCAGAAAATAATAATATGAAAGGGCGTGTGGATAATAGTATGTGGATAATTATAATAAATAAAAAACTTTCACCACAATAAAATTAGAAAAGGAAAAATACAACCTGGACCTGGAAGCGCTTTTCGAGGTCATTGCTCTCATCATTCAGCAGAGACCAAGGAGTACAATCTGAATATACCATTAAAAATAGGGGTTCCTATTTAAGATTTCAAAGTTACCCCCTCCCCCAGCCCCCCTCACAAGGGGGGGGGGGGGGTAATTTTTTAGCTAATGAATTTCCCCCGCGAAATAATTCACTTTTGATTTTGGACATTTTTTCGTACAATGCTTAGTTTCCAAGATATTTATAATAATGGAATGAACAAAACGAAAAGAGAAGGGTTGGTGGGAAAAGAGAAAGAGCGAACAAGCTGGGGGGGGGGGGGAGAGTGGCATCGAATTGCGATGACCATATCTATTGACCCAGGATATATTTGAGGGAAATGTAGCGGGTTTTTTTTGAATTGCAGATCATTTTCATCATTCCTAATATTCATCCTATCTCCTATTAACTGATCGAAGCAGAGATAAAAGTGTGCTTAACACATGGCATTTTTCTATTATGCGATGCGAATCTGCCATGCTGGCTGTTTCAATAGCGGGCACTTGAATCGGACTGAACTCGCTCAAGCTTGCTGATCTGGTGACTTAAATTTTGGAGTGATTATGCATCTGGTGACTTAAATTTTTGGTGATTATGCGACTCAGCAGGCTTGAGCGACTCTTGATTCCGCTCAAAGCTGAACAGACTCAATTCAATGTTTGAGCAATTTCTGAGTACCTATTTACCGAGTCTTGATTCGGCCCTTAAGATAAAATAAATGTGAAGTCATGATACATCCAGTCAAGTTATACATAACAAAAATCAAGCATGAAATGATTAGATAACACAAAAACTGCATGCTCTTTCAAGTTGACCCCATAACTTTTATAAATAATTTTTAATTTTTTTAATTTTGAAAACATTCATAATAATTTTTTAATGCTGTGCTTCCTTGTAAATTTATTCTTATATTTCATTTTCTGCTAATTTGGATATTAACTATTTTTTCTAATTAAATTTATAATACAAATAGAAAAGAGAAGGAAAATTTCTGTGACTTGAATCGGGGACCATTCCTTTCGCTAGCACTGCTCTTACCATTTGAGGTACCAAATATAATGAACCGTAAAGCTGTTATAATATGTCCATATGGACTTCATCATGCCACAAATCATATCAACCAGGAGAGCAGGCTCCCTTTTCTATTTGAAGAGTTTCCTCACTTTACTTTTTATCTTCTCTTTGAATTTGTATACCGTAGTTGGTTATTTAAGTTTTTGACTGGGTAATTTTTTATTAATTTACTTCATTTCTTGTTAAATACTTTATTGATAGAATACTTAAAAGCATTACAGAACAACTGTTTTTGTATTTTAAAGATTGAAAATGTTCGTATGTTGGACCGGTTTAATACCAAGCAACTTTCTATTGGAACTCTGTATTTAACAGCTACCCATCTTATATTTGTCAATCCAGAAGCTAAAAAAGAAACTTGGGTAAGTTTGAAATTGAAGCTTTCCTTATTTTGATTTCACAAAAACTTTTAGCCATAAAAAAAACAAAAACATGTGAGACATGAAATGCAACTGTTGTTTTTTATCGTTTTAGAGGTTGTTCCTTCCTATACAGGTTATTTCTTCCATACAACAGATCCTTCTTATTTTTTTTTTATTAATTATGACTTCATTAGGGTCTCAAATAATGTTCATATTTCTACATAAACATTATTGTCCGATTATCCAAAATGTTTATTAATTGATCAGCCTTCATGATTTTACTAATAACGCCCAGTGGTCCAAGTCCAAACAAGGAACAATGCACTCTGGTAACAGGAATTCTCTACCAACACCATTTTTATCAGACTGGAAACTGGTGAATCTCAGTTCATCACTCCATAGCACCTTCTTTCACTGGTCCTCACATGCTCTTTTCACCAAGCTTATTTACTTTTGTAATGTCTGTTTGTGTGCTGCAATTTTTCTATGGAAATCAAATTGTTCAGTTCTTTTCATAAGGTATTAACAGTGTTCTCCCCAAAATTTTTTATCAGATGGGTGGAAAGATAAAATAACTGGGCAGGGAGCAATTAAAAACAAATAACACTATGAGGTGTTGTGAAGCTTTTCGTGTATTCAGCTGGGTGGTGTCCCCCTTCAAAAGGGCCTTAGGGAGAACGCTGATTAATGCTCTTGGTAAAATTACTGGTGCTCTGACACTTTTCACCAGTATGCAAAAATTTTAACCTGTTTGTGCATGCAAGCCTCTCTAACACCCTTCTGTCCCTCTCTCATTTTCAGATGGGGATTGGTTGTGAGTTATGTAGTTTTTGATCAAAAACGTTATACCAATTGATCAGAATTAAATGGTTTTTGGTAATTTGTGAGAAAGATGTATTACCAAATAATCATATTCTAATGGAAATCATATTTTTGGTAGTTTTTGATATTAAAAAAAAAAAAAAATTATTCTCGCTCATATGAGCTTCTCATCTTTTCTGAATTTGCCACATCCTGATGATCCCAAAACTCGCATGACAAGAACTTTAAAATGTTCGTTTCCAGGAAATAAAAAGGGATATCAAATTTATATGAGCTCTAAAGGACATCAAATTTATCTAACTGTATTTTAGGGCTCGTATAAAGAAGTTATCTAGAGCTCAAAATAATGATTGGGGAGGGGGGTTAATTTTTATTATTAAGTAGCAGAAGAATGAAACGATGTCCGTCTGTCTGTCCCCTTCATACTTGGAAATTGTAAAATCAATAAGAGAAATTTTCAAGGTTGGTTTTGGCCCAGTATCAAAATGCTTGAAATCAAGGCTAAGGATTTACCATCCTTTTTCCTATAGACAGAAACTCCACTCAAGGAAAGAAGCTGGCACAAGTCTTGGGAAGATGTTAGACTTGTGCAAAACGTCTTCCATTTTTCTTCCCATTGCTCTCTGTGGTAACTAACATTACTTAATATCTCCATTTGAAAATGTGACTTTTTGCAAAGATTTTTTATAGAAAATATCCAAACCATCCCTTTTCTTTGGAGAGGAAGGATCGCTTGTCAGCCTATTGTATTTGACCTCTTATTCATAAATGAAGAAATACTCGAGCATAGTTCATACTAATGGAGTGTATGTTCTGCATATGAGGGGCGTTCAAATTTGACCTGGACTACAAAAAAAAAAACAAAAAACATACACACACAGTTCTCTAAGAACTCTGCTTGCTTCTCTACACATTTTTCTCAGCGTTCTGGGAGCATCTAGATATCGGTTCTATAGAAATCTTCAGGCTGATATAGAAACCACATCAGGACAGCCAATTTCATGTCCTCATTGGAGTCGAACTGTGCCCTCCCAAGAATTCTTTCAATAGTCCAAAAAGGTGATAGTCGCAAGAGGAAAGATCCAGGCTGTGTGGAGGATGTGGTAAGATGTCCCATTTGGGTTCTGTCAGTTTGGCTATGTGTGGTCTGACATTGTCTTGCAGAAAACAAACATCACTGGTAAGGAATCCTGGTCACTTTTTCCTTAGTGCTGGCTTCAGGGACGCCCTCAGAATGCTACAGTAGTAGGATGCATTTATGGTTAGACGTTCTTCCAGAAAATCGTGAATACAGTCACCATCACTTTCGTTGCCGACGGCGTCATTTGAATTTCTTGGGTCATGGCGAGTCTGGGTGTCGCCACTCCATACTCGCACGCTTGCTTTCAGGAATATGGTGATGAATCCAGTCTCGTAAGTGGCCAAGCTGTCATCATCCCTGTCAAGTAGCTGTAGCAGCACGGAACAGATTTTCACCCGGGTGGTTTTGTGATTATCGGAGAGTTGCTTAGGGACCCATCTAGCACAGATCTTGTTGAATTTCAGCTTATCATGTATGATGGTCTCCACACTGCCAGTGCTGATGTTCAGTATTGAAGCCAATTCTCGGACATGAATCCACTTGTTGTCCCTTATCAGCTCATTTGTTCGTGCGATGAGACCATCATTGACAGCCTTATGAGGTTCATTGCTGTTGGATTCTCGCCCTCCTTCAAACTTTTGGCACCAAGTAAAGACAGATGATCAAGACAAATGTGACTCTGTGAACTGTCTTTGAAGTCTCTGATGAATTTCAGATGCTTTCACACCTTTGTTGTGGAGAAACTTAACGATTATTTGTTGTTCCACTTTGGTTGACATATCGCTGTCCGCCATTTTGTTTAAACAAACACTCGGTTGTCATGGCAACCGGATGAGTGGTGCTGCATTTGCATGATAGGTGGTAGTTGCCATCCCAACAATGAAAGTTTAGATTCTTACAACAATGAAATTTACAGAAAATAAAGTCCAGGTTAAATTTGAACGCCCCTTGTATTTTCAATTGAAGTTATTTTTTAAGATAAAAAAATTTCTCGAGAATTGTCTCATCTTTTTGAAAAACACTCAGGAGTTTTACAGTATACAATAAGATATTGAATGCTTATATAATTAATGCTTATTGATTAGAAATATTCTGGTTCACGAGTATATTTTTATTTTGAAATTTGTGTGTTCCAATAATGGAAATTTTGTGTGAAGAGTCATCAATATTTATATAATAAATCTATTTTGTTTTGAGAACTCAATAATTAATCTTATTAACTCCAAAGATTTCTTATCTATTTATTGTTTTTTCTTTGTCACATTATAAATTTATCTGGTCAGCTTATATTGTTTTTTATATTTATTTATAGATATTGCACATGCACATAGCATCTATTGAGAAGTTGCCGCTTTCAACAGTTGGATCTCCTTTACAAATCAAATGCAAAACTTTTTTGTGTGTAACCTTCGTCATTCCGAGAGAACGGGATTGTCATGAAATTTACTCGACACTTTTGCAACTATCACAACCAAGTAGGGAGATATTTGTTAATAAAATATTAAAAACTAATTTTTTCACATCATCAGATATCATTTTAAAGCCATCCATTTTATTTCTTCAGTGCACCTAGATGATCTTTATTGCTTTCATTATACATCATGTAATGAAGAAATGGGTAAAAGTGTTGGCTGGAATTTTTTTGATCTTCAAGCTGAATTTCAACGTATGGGTGCTCCTAACAGCTATTGGTGCCTGACAACTATTAACAAAGATTATGATGTAAGATTGTTATTTTATTCTTGAATTATTGAATAGGGTGTTCTCCTCAGGATCTATACATGGTATACTTTAATGCTTGGCCAGTTTTACCAGGTCTGTAAATATGAAACCAGAATTTGTCCATAGATGGCCCTAGCTATCAGTGTAGTTATCATCAAACTGGATTGTTGGCACCATTTTCTTAACTCTGACATCTGACAACGATTTTCAACTCAACAACAATACAAGTTTCATACAACAGCATAGTTTATAGTAGGATTGAATCTGTCGAATTTTGTGCCTTGAAACGACGATTTGCGGGGAGCATCGATTTTCTGTTACCATTTGAAGAAAACTGCTGCAGAATCGCATCAAATGCTTTGTCAAAGCTTATAGTGGGCATGCTCTTTGCAAATCACAGTGGTTTGAGTGGTTTAAAAAAATTCAAAAGTGGCGATTTTGACGTGAGAAACTATGCTCTTGTTTGGTGGGATCAGAAGGGCGTTATCTATTATGAACTGCTGAAAACCTGGCGAAACCGTTGATACTGAACGCTACCAACAACAAATGAATCAAACTTTGCATGAAAAACTACCAGAGTATCAAAAAAAGGCAACACAAAGTAATTTTACTTCATGATAATGCACCATGACACGCAGCAAAACTGGTCAACGAAACAATTGAGGCTTTTAGTTGGGAAATATTTTCGCATGTGGCTTACTCACCATACTTGGCTCCGTCCAATCATTACTTATTTGCATCGATGGGACATGCACTTCCTGAGCAGCACTTCACTTCTTATGAAAATGGCTCGATGACTGGTTTGCCTCAAAAGAGCAACAGTTTTTTTAGCGTGGCATCCACAAATTATCAGACAGATGGGAAAATGTATAGCCAGCGATGGACAATACTTAGAATATAAAATATTTTTTTAGCATTTTCATACAATAAACATGTATTTTCTATACAAATAAACATGTATTTTCTTCCGGTTTCATATTTATATATCTGGTACATTTTTTTTATAACAGTTTCTTTCACTCGTTTGGAAAAGTATATTTGGGGAGTTCACTAGAAATATAATTAAATGAAAAACTGGGAGTTATTTTAACATAATAATTAAAAAAAGTAATTTTTTCTCTTCTCTGTTTTGTAGATATGTGATACCTATCCTAGATATCTTTATGTACCCTCTACAGTAACGACTCCAGTTTTAGTGGGAAGTTCCAAATTTCGAAGTAAAGGCCGTTTACCTGTATTATCATTTTTGCATAAAAATCAGGTTAGATTATAAAATAAGTACAAAATTTAAGAAAACTATTGTAAGATCCAATAAATTAATTAATATTATTCTTCATAGGCTGCTATTTGTCGATGTAGTCAACCCTTAGCAGGATTCAGTGCTCGATGCGTTGAAGATGAACAAATGCTGAATTGCATTTTACATGCAAATCCGTCATCTAAATTTATGTATGTGGTAGATACAAGACCAAAGGTGCAAAGCATTTAGAATTAACTAATCAAATTATGAGACTGTTTTTCCAGATGTTCTTTATAAATATTAGTTTTATAATATAACTTTCTTATGAATATTGTTATATATTTTTTATTTGCTGAAATAGATCAATGCAATAGCCAATAAAGCTGCTGGCAAAGGGTACGAAAATGAGAATTTTTATGAAAACATAAAATTTCATTTCTTGGGCATTGAAAACATCCATACAATGAGAAGCAGTTTAATAAAACTCATTGACAGTGAGCTTTATATTTTTATTCTTTGTTCTCATGGAAATTATGACTTTAAACAGTTTTGTTCCCTGGATTTTATTTAAATAAAATATTTTAACATGTTTTATGTAGCCTGTGAAATGAAGGTACCTTCTATGAACGCCTTTCTAAATGGCCTTGAAAATAGTGGATGGCTCAAGCACATCAAGGCAATCTTAGAAACATCTATTTTTATTGCCAATGTAAGTAAGAAGGAGAAAGTGTAAGTAATTACTATGGTTCTCATCCCTTCAATTATCTATACCGTTATACTCGCCTATAAGCCCCCCCCCCCCCCCTTCCCAAATGAACCCTAAAAACCACGTTTGACTTATGCACAGGTCAGAGTTGATGAAAGCGCTGTTTTAAGTGGAGTTTACAAAAAACTAAATAATAATTTATTAATCTGTTTAGAATTTATTTATTAGCTCTTCCAATAAATTTCCAATAAGATAAAATTATTCACTCTTTGCAGCATAATGACAATCTTATGGCTGTGGCAGCCATATAGGAAAAAGTATGGGGGGGGGGGGAGCTTTAAACGAAACTGGGGCATTTTTACATGTTCTTTCATTGCAATACATCAATACACTGACGTAAACAGTTGTTCAATAGATAATGAATTCAAAATCTAAGATTCAAGAACATCGAAAAATTTGATATCGAAACTTTTTGAACATCGATACATAAACCACGATCGATACTATCGCCAATCGCTAGCGTAAAAAATTTTATATACCTTACAGCACATTGTACAAGTATATACAATATACAGTGCATTAATCAGTGCATTATTTCACGTCTTTTCATCAATTTTCCATCCACTTTTCCGTTGTAAAAAGCAAATTCATAAGTCAAATCATGAAAACGACATGGCTCAGACCTTGGTAATTGGTAATGTCACAGTGTTCATGCCAAGTGCATCTTGAAAATTTTTCAGGAATTTTTATAAAGAAAGCTAATACGGTTACAATGAATATCTATTATTACATGCAGTCAATAATTATTGTATCATTTCGAAAAATAAAATAATTGAAATGAGGCCAATGAAAACGAGACTGAAGGCAATGTGGATGACATGCATGAGAATGCAGTTTTTCATCAACTTTTTGGAGAATCAGATGAAGAAGTTATGTTTGATGGCTTTCCCACACCGTAAATTTGTTACTATAAATTTAATCTTCTTGTAATTACACAAAAACTGTTTGTAAGACCGGTAGTTGTGTTCTATAATAATTTTTTTTTTCCTCTGAAGTTTTGCCTTTTTTTCCTTTTTTGCATCGGCTTATGCTCGAGTCATGGCGTTTTTCCACTTTTTGGGGTCAAAAATCGGGGGTCGGCTTATGTATGAATATTTACAGTACTAATATTATAAATGTAAAAGTGTTTGTTCATTTGTCTTTCTTTCACATTTATACGGAGCGACAGATTGATGTGGTTCTCTGTATATAAAGATAGTCGGAGGGCTTGAGAGTGACATGGGGTACTTTTTGCCACGTGAAAATATCTCTTTCCCACAGGAAAACGCCGCTTTCCGAAGTCCTTTTAAAATTCCCCGCTTTGCTTTGTAATTTCCTGCAACAGTTGGCATGGGCGAAGCTGCTGGTAACAGCTACTTAGATTATAAACCGTTAGATTATATGCACTTGTCATTATTTTGAAAACTTCATTAATTTGGAGTAAATCAATAAATAAATAAATAAATAAATATAAGATTAAGCATTCAGGATTTTTTGTTTTTGAGAAATTCTCTTACACAAGACTGCTTACTCGTTACATGATGGTTAATATTTACTAGGCCTTCTCTCTAGGTGGTTACGACTCTACAGAATTGGAACCTAACTTAGAAAATTAACACTAAAAATTTTTCAGTTTATTTATTTCATAACAATGATTGAGTATTGTCTTACCACAACAATCCCTGGCTTCGCATTGTTGTAACTTTCTTTGTTGGCTTCAGTCAGACAGATGAGAATTAGTATATTTGATGATTATTGATGTATGACTATAATTTATTACTAGTACATAAAAAATACAGCCCATATAATTGGTTATCAGTTTTTTATACAGGAAATCCATTTATTTATTAAAATAGTTATCTAAACTGGGTGTATCAGATGAATTTTTTATTTTCAATTTGTTAGGCATTGTTAATTTTAAGAGGACCACTTCAGAAATTTGTAACGTTAATAAATGAACAGGTCTCAATATTATAAAATACTTAGGTGAGATAATTCTTCATTAAAATACTTATAAATTGTGTGTTATTGAGTTAGGTGAGATAGTTCTTCAAGAGTATGTAGTAAAAAAAAAAAAGTACAAACATGTGGAGTTTGTAGCTGTAGAAAATGACGTGGCTGTACACAAAGTAAAAAAATTAGGCACATTGGAGGTTTTCGAAAAAATGATAAAGTCCTTAATATAACAAAAACAGTGAGGTTTCTACTAAGATCATATTTTGATTTTTTTGTAGGCCATAACCACAGCTAACCCCCCTCAAATTTTTGTCACTCATTACAGGACATCCTACATTATATGTATTGCACTTAACCACCATTGAGGAATATCGTACACTACATGGAGGCAAAAGAATTTCTTATATGTGGATTTGACTAATAAATAAACTCATTTTTCTTCAAATGCTTTTAATTTTAATTTGGTTCCCTTGATTGTTCAAGTTAACCTGTATTGTATCATAAGTGGAAGCAATCATTTTGTACGTTAATGGAAAATACAGTGCCTGTATTGACTTTATGACACAGTGAAAAACTCACTAAACCTTTTCACAGTCCTAGGATTTTATTACAGCAGAAAAGCCCTTAAGTTGTATTTCTATCTGGCCTACCGGCAAAAAGGCAGAAAATGCATAGAAAATGTAATACGTAAGAAATTATGAATACCAATGGTCATATTATATATGGTACTACCAGTATTTATCTTTTATTAAATTCTGTATCCAGCCCAGACCTCTCACTTTTTATCAGTGTAGCCCACTCTTACAAAAAGGTTGCCAACCCCTGTATTAGACCATCCACTTTTCCTTTTGTGTCAATATCGTATCCAGCTCGTATGTTTAGTCTTTAGAGACCAAGATCCAAAGTTTTAGCTTTATTAATAAAAGTCAAAGTGTGCCCATTTGTATGCAAGTTTGCAGTAATCTTTACAATCTGGAAATCAGTGAGTGTCAAACTTGCATGATTACCATGGATTTCCATGCCACGCCATTGTTAAACGAGTGAAAAACCACATTAGTTTTCTGTTTTGGGGTTTTCTAGGAATATTTTCTGGTTAATTCACAGGCAAGTGGGGTTTGAAAAAGTTTTATGACTTTCATCGTGTTGCGTGGCTTTTATAAATTGACAGCAACTTATTTAAAGATGGAAATTAATGCCAATCCCCATGTATTTGAAAGGACTGGGCGAATTAAGAAATTTATAATGAGAGAAACTAAAGAAACAACCCTGAATAATCAGTAGGGTTGTATATTCTGCTTAAGAAGTTGTATGTTATTGAGTACTTAGCAATAGTTCAAAGAAAGGCAAATCAGATTCTTATATAAAAAGCTTGTTAAAAAGGAGTGGATGCATTACTGTTTTTTTGAAAATGCATATAAATGGGTCCCTGGAGAAAGGCTATAGTTAAATATTAATTTTCTTTTTTGCAGGTGGTTTCTAATGGCATTAGTGTTTTAGTTCATTGTTCTGATGGCTGGGACCGAACAGCTCAAACTTGTTCTTTGGCATCCCTACTTTTAGATCCTTATTACCGAACACTTCATGGTTTCCAAGTAAGATATCAAAAATATCTGATGTTGCTAACTTCTGACACATATAGTAATTTTATTTGAATAGTGAATACAGTTGAGACCCTTTATAAAGCATCTCTTTAATGTATGGATCTAACTTAGATCATGTTTTTGAAATTGCAAATCCAGTACAGTTTACCATGGTTTTTAACTGTGAGAAAACCTTTATCTCAAGTTGAGTACTTACAAGGGTCTCAACTTTTTCCTGTTGAATATAAATTGCGTTTTTGATTTCTGAGATAGAAGATGAATGTAATTTTGTAATTCTTATTTCAAATAGGCATTGATTGAAAAGGAATGGTTAGCGTTTGGTTATAAATTTACTGACCGTTGTGGCTTCCTTCAAGGTGACCCTAAAGAAGTGTCACCTATTTTCACTCAGTTCGTTGATTGTGTCTGGCAACTAATGCAACAGTTTCCATCTGCATTTCAATTCAATGAGCATTTCCTGTTAACTCTCCATGATCATGTATTCTCCTGCCAGTTTGGTACATTTATTGGGAATTGTGAAAAAGATCGTCTTGACTTAAGGTAAATTTTTTGGTTTAATTTAAAAATCTGTTATTAAAGGACAACTCTACGGTGTAACATACAACATTATTTACATTGAAAGATTAGTACATTAATAACATCATGGCATATTTAAAATTGTTTAATTTGAACCCTAAACATGCGAAAAAATGAAAATTCCATATGTAATTTCCAACAGTGGAGGTTCTATCTTGGTAACGTCAACAGACGTGGTCTTTACTTCACAAATTAATATATTGCACGTGAGATTTATGCACACTTAATAGAGTTAAATTAATTTTATTTATATATGTATTGATGATGATTGGTTTTGCGTGCAGTGTAATAGTCATGCCTCCGTTGACGTCACCAAGATGGAAGCCCCATTATTGGCAATTGCGTTCTTAATTTTTGTTTTGTCACACATTTAGGGTTCGAATTAAAAACTTTTAATTATGTTGCGATATTACTAATGTGCTAATCTTTCGATTTAAATGAAGTTGTTTGTAATCGTAGTTGTCCTTTAAGTTCATCTTTTATTTAATTGTATGAATATCATTTTAACAGGCTAAATGAACGCAGTTATTCATTATGGGGCTACATGGTTCATCACACTCGAGAATACATCAATCCATTATATAAGCAAATTGAACAAGAAAAAGATGTTTTGCAACCAATTGTGGCACCACAATGCATTCGGTAAAAATTTTTTGTTGTAACAGGAGTATTGCCAATTTCCATAATTTTTTTTTTTAACCTTTAAAACTTTAATCTTCAAAACTCTGTGCAGGTTTTGGAGAGGTATGTATAATAGGTTCGAAAACGGAGTTCATCCCCGAGAACCCATCTTAGATCTCCTGAGTTCCACAAAAGATCATAGTGTTTCATTAGAAGATCATTTAGAATTGCTAACAAAGGTAAAAGCAATCTGTTATTATATCATTACAAAAAATAAAAGAAGATGATGATAAGGTGGAGTGATACAATGAACTATTTATTAAGCTTTACGTGTTTCAATAACTTCCCAGACACTGTCATCAGTCTACGAGGTAGCCCAGAAAGTAATGCACCACAATTTTTTTCTTCAACAATTATTTATTGAACACAATGAAACTTCTACACACAAAAGAAAATCATGGAGCTCTACCAAACTGATTTCTGATGGCCTCACCCTCTGTGCCCAGCGACTAACCTGTACTTCTGTCGACTGCTGATGCTCCATAAACTGCACATAAACGTTTGTGAATGTTTCCAACCGTTTCTTGCTCCGTAGTGACACGCTGCTTGTAATGTACGTGTACATCACTTACAGGTTCCATATTGTTCCATTGCTGCACGTACGCTTTCTGTCGGAAGAAACGGAAAATTTACACGTTCACTCCGAAAACTTCAAAGAATGCATATCTCAAGTTTTTTATTCGTATATTGAGTGAAGTTAGAAAATAATGTGGTGGAAAGAAAAAAAGATTTTGCCACGTTCACCTATAGGTTCCAAGACCCACCGAATCACAAGGGCGTTCCAAGAGCAGGGACTCGGAACCTCTCACTTGCCCTGATTGTGATGGCACTATGTTGGTTTCGCTCATTCTACAAAAGATTTCAGGATGACAAGAAGTTATGGATCAGTAAAGATCACAAGTCCTCACACCCTGACCATCAAATTAAAGTGTAGCACCACTTCCTAGATATCGACAAATGCATGAGCATTTTATGGAAGTATAAGAATAGAGAAAAGATCTGGATACACACACAGATGTAGATGAGGCAACGCCACCTGAATGACCACGAGTAATTACAGTAGAACCTTAATTATTTCTCACTATCATTAGGTGGCTGGCAGATGAGTTATGAATGCCTTCACCAGGAACAATATCGAAGTGCATTGCTTGATTTGAAAATCTGGCAGAATCTGAAGCAAAACAAGTATTGTTGTTGCATAATATACGCAATCAATCGTGTAAAAAAGCTAGAGATTCCCTAAAGCAGAAGAAAATTTCCGACTTTTCAGTCATTAATGTATAATATGTAAGTATATTGCATGTGAAATTTATTAGTATTGCAATTTAAACTATCAAAGCTTGTTCGTGTTCTGTTATCGGTGATTTCCTGTATCTGGTCCGGACTCCTGACGGATAATCGAGATTCTACTGTACTAAATAACTAAATCTCCTTTGAAAGGATTGGCCTCATAGAAATGCTTAATGAATTCAGTATTTTTTTTTTTTTTTAGTAAAGCCTCCACCGAAACATGTAAGGTATTAATAAATAGTTCACCCTATCACTCTACCCTGATCATAGTCTTCCTTTATTTGTATTTTCCCTTGATATTGGACAAAAAGCAAAATAAATAAACTGTATTTTTTTTATTTTTAGCGAATATGCATTTTAAAAGAATTATTAGGACATGTTGATACACCAAGTAAGGACGTGGATTCGCTTATGAATGATTCAGGATTAGCTGAGAATGAAACCGATGACACAGAACTCAAGGTGAAGAATGCCGATAATAATCGTTATTCTAGGACAAGCCTGACCAGTGATGCCGAGTCAGGTTTTGAAGATGGACGTGATGTTCCTGTTTCTCCAATGCAGACGAGTACTGGAATTACAATTGAACAGCTTACAAAAGAAATTAGTTCAGTTGCTATAGAGTGGAAGACAATTAGAAACATCAAAGAATGCATTTGTTCTACACCTTTTGATCATTTCAGTAGAAAGGTGATGAAATTTTTAACTTCTATTGAATCGTTTTAAACTTACTTCTTTCCACATTAACTTTTTTTTTCTCTGCATCTTTTAATTTCTAGTATCATTGTTGGAAATGTGGAGAAGTCTTTTGCACTCGTTGCATTGATAAATACGTGTCATTGCCTGGCCACCTCAGTCAACGTCCTGTACCAGTCTGCCGCCCATGTTATAAGGAAATTAGTCGCTCACTATCAGTAGATACTCCTTAGCAAGTAAGTACAGTTCAGAATTCTGTTGAGTTATAAATTAAATAGGGGTTACTTTTTAATTACTTTGTTTTGTTCTGTTGTGAGTGGTTTTAAGCGGTTGTGGTCATTCACAAAATATGTTAGTTTGATGGGGGGGGGGGGGGGATTTTGAAACTTTGACAAAGGATGAACGTTCACCTATATAAATTATTCCTTAAAAAAAAATAGCCTTTGTTTATGTATATGGTTGTTATACCAGGTGATTCAGTCAATTTCTGACCATTTCACTTGAATGATGTGCGTTAGGGATAAACAATTGAAAGAATATGAGTGCCATATCGAATTTCTAAATAGTTGGAGTTTGTATTGTTGCAACGGCACTGCATGAAAATCGTATTGTTGAAAAATGGCGCCCGCTTTATCAACAGAGCAGAAATGCAAGGTTGTCGAATGGTATTTCGAGACAAAATCACCTGTAACCGTGCAAAGAAAGTTCTGAAAGGAATATAAGTGTCGAGACGCACCAGGCAGGCAAGCAATCATGGATTTTGTCAAGCAATTTCGTGCCACTGAAGAAAAAAGGCGGGAGCGAAGCTCGTGTTCGAACGGCCGAAGTTGTCGAAAATGTTCGCACAAGGTTGGTCGATTCCCCTACCAAAAAACCTGTTCGGCGCCTATCCATTGAAGAAGGGCTGTCGTATACCATGACGTGGCGAATTTTGAGAAAGGATTTTCACCTGTTCCCGTATAAGATCCATGTTTATCAGGAGTTAACAGACACTGGAAGACAGAAGCGACAACAATTTGTGATGGAGTTTGGAGCAGAAATGGAAGCCAATCAGGACATTGTGGACAACCTGTGGGTGCCAGATGAGGCCTTCTTCCATCTGTCAGGTGACGTTAATAAACACAATGTTCATTTTTGGGGTTCCCAGCACCCTCATGAGATCCATAAGTCACCTCTTCATCCACAAAAGGTTATGGCTTGGTGCGCGATTTCCAAAAGAGGCATCATTGGTCCGTTCTTTTTTGAAGGCACCGTAACGTCACAGGCTTACCTTAACATGTTGGAAACCTTCTTCATCCCCGAGCTGCGAAGGAGGCGTATACCGCTTTGACATCAATGGTTTCAACAGGATGGGGCTAGTCCTCACACCACAAATGAATGCTTGACTTTCTCAATCAGAAATTCGGAAATCATGTCATTTCAAACAGGTTTCCAGATCGATTCGGGGGTGGCTTCCTTTGGCCCCCTACGAGTCCTGACCTAAACCCATGTGATTTTTTTCTCTGGGGGTTTCCTTAAAGACAGTGTGGTCACTACTGCACCAAGAATACTAGACCAGCTGCGACAAAGCATCGTCGACTGCTGCACCCTTGTGGATGCAGAAATCCTGGAGAGAGTTATGAACAACTTCACCATTCGGCTGCGAGCAGTTCAAAACGTTCGTGGTGGCCACATTGAGCATATCATCAAGACTTTTCCACGGGAATAAAAATTCCGAACTGCCTAAAATGTCATACTGAAATGCTAAGTTTGTAAACATTAATGGGTCAATAAATCATAGTACTCAAATGGTCAGAAATTGACTGAATCACCCTGTATTTATCTATGCAAAAAAAAAATAATAATAAAATAAAAAATGGTTATTATTGATAGTCATAGAGATTTTAAAGTTCATGTTGTCTGGTATGGCTGTGAATATAAAATTGAAATAATTGGTCTTGATAGAGCAATACCAAGAACAGATGAACGTATTGCCAATACCCCCCCCCCCCCCCCCCCCCCCCCCGGGGGGGGAA
>JAHWFO010018671.1:96983-112251 GCA_023313115.1 Rhysida immarginata | reverse complement strand
ATTAGAAACTATTTGACATTTTATTCCCCCCCCTCCCTTTGTAAAATCCTGATTACGCCCCTGCCCCTCCATCTGTTCTTGGCAATACTTTGTGAAAAATCCTTTATTCACCTACCCGTCTCGGCTAGATACTGTAGACGTATGCCATACGTATGTATCAGGTATGGATCTGGAATTATTTTTTTATAGCCACTGTTTAGCCTCTTTCATGTTTTCTTAGCCACTTTCGTATTTTTTTAGCCACCAATGTTGCCAACACAAAAAAGTTTTCCCACTAAAACCAAGCAAAAATCCACTGAATTCAATTGTACTAATCAAATTAAATCCACTAAATAAGGACTAAGGAAAGTAACAAATTACATCAAAAGTTATTCAGTGGATAATTTGTATAATTTTGTAAAAATTTACTAAATTTAGTGGAATATCCACTAAGTTGGCAACACTGGTGGGATAAGCGCCTAGGGTATTGAACGTTCACGTCAATCGTGAAACGTCTGATAACGACATAACCTAAACATTATGCCAAATGCGATATTTGAGGAAAAAGTTGTGTATGAACTCAGATTTATGGCTTATAAAATTATCTGTAAGTGACTTCCAAAAGATAATTCGATACATCATGTTCACATTAAAATAATCCAAAATATTTTAAGCTCCCTAGGAGTAATTCAAGATTAGCTCCAGCAGAGAATGGCGATTAGAGAAAATTTTGGTGTTATGATTTTTTTTTCGCCACTTTTAAATAAAAATTGCCACTTCGATTTTTTGGGGCCATTGGCGAAAGTGGCGATCAGCAGCGCGACCCCTGTGTATGGATTTAAGGAAAGGAAAAAAAAACACCACCACTTGAAGATTTCGATGCAATAAAATGGCAGCACAACTTTTTAAAATGCTTCATAACTTACGATTAACCGTTTATTTTTAATTCAAAATTGTAATACAGGACAAGAACAATTATTACGTAGATAATGGATTTGTTCATTTATTGAATTTTAATACCACTGGGTTTCTCCCCCCTTGCCCTCTTCCCACCCAATTATTTTCTACTTCAAAATTGTAATTTAATTATGTTATCTATTTTTACTAATTATTTAAAGCACTCTTTATTTTCTTTATTCTTTCAGCTTTTCCCCTCCCTCGACTTTGAAATATTTCTAGCCTCAAACCAATTTATTTCTTCTGAATGAGTTGCCTTCGTATCTCTTGGAGAAGATTCATGTGGATTAATTGTAAGCACTGCTGGACAGTGTTTGGCAGCAAGAATTCTTTGTACAGAAAAGAAAAAATCAAGTTTCAGTCATTTTTTGACCTTTATAAAATTGTTTAATAATGTGTATACCTAATATTTTTCATTTTATTTATATTTTGTATTATATCAATATAAGAATCATGAACCATGCAGAGTGGATTCCAAAAGACAAAACTACACTAAATTGAGAAGCCTTTTTTTTTTTTTTTTTTTGCAGTCGTGTGTTGTTTTGTTTTTTGTTTTGTTTTTTTAATTTTTAAGAGCGTATATGTTTCTAATGATTTACTTGCCCATTTCTCTTTTCATTTGTGACCTGTAAAAGACATTTTCCTGCAAGTGTATTGTGTATACTGTATTAATTTCCAAGAGAAATCAATGGTGAAATTGTTTTGGTTAGTTTTTGTTTTGTTGATATTTCTTTTTCATTTCATGGGATCCAAAAGAAAAGTAAGACATTTAAAATTGCAATTAAATTACAAAAAAAATAAAAAATAAAAAATTGGAGTTTTTTTCTCTAACCATTTTTCTTTGGTCTTCATGTTTCAAAGTTAAAACAAGAAATAGTTAACTAAGCTTAGTGTTTGCAGTATATGAATGTATGCATTGTGGTTTGTGTTAGTTTTCATGGATGGCTTATAAGGAAATAATACATGCCACCCTCTTTTAAAATTATAAAATGAAGAGGTTCATTTCAGTATAGGAACATGGATTGTATTTTTACATTTTCTATTCAAATCCTTCTTTGCCAATTTCATGCTCTATACCATAATTTCAGTTGAATCATTAACTGTCTTAGGTAAAATTAAATATATTGAGGTACATTTGAACTTTTCTTCTTTGATTTGCTGAAGAAGATGATGAGGTCTCATATTTTAATATGGACTATAACATTCTGAAGAATAACTTGATTTTTCTGATCTTCTGTGATTCATTTCTGAAGATTGGAGTCCTACAAACCCAGTTTAAAATACCATAAATGCTTTCGCTATCCTTTTTATTCCTCTTTTAAAGGGAGTTGTAACCAGCAAGTTTTTTTTAGCTGTAACGTTTTTAAAAATTAATGAATTTGAATGAAAATTTTTATTATACTATACAGGGTGCATCTAAATCCCTGTCGCAAACTTCTGGTGATGATTCCCCACAGCAATATGAAAACACAAGCTCATATAAACATGGTTCAAATCACGAACTGTTTATTGGATTTTTGCACTTAAAAGTGAAGATTCAGCAGCTGGTTTTGTGCTCTGTGGATGGCAGGTTAGCTTCTCCGCATGTCACCTGTTGCTAAAACAGCATACCTGCCTTAAAGGAACATTTTCTGTCTAAACTTTTAGTTAGAAAGATGTGGAATTTTTTTTTCTTTTTTTTTTTAAATTTTCAAATCAACAACAAAAGATTTATTTTAAGTGTTCGTTAGGCCTTTTGCTGTAACTTTCGATCTAATTTAAAAATTGGCTCTAAATAGACTAAAGTGGGTTAGAGTCAGATCTTTCCAATTGACCTCCTACCACAACAAAATCTGTATAGCAGATCCAGATATGTTGGTTCCTAAAGAATGAGTTTAACAAATGAGAATTGTGTGTGTGGGGGAGGGGGGGGGGGTTAATACAAGAAATTTTTTGAAGAGCCAAAAAAAAAATAAAAAATTTTCACATTTTTCAATTTTTTTAAAAATCAAAATTCGATTTTTACAAGTGCAACTCCCCTTAAATAAATACTGCTAGCCCAATTTTTCCATTGAAAAAAGAAATAGTCAGTTCAGTAAATATACCCTGTCAGCATATAACAGCAATTTTTAGTGTAATGGAAGATACAATCCAAAAACCTTTCACTTCTTATCAGTGGAGAATTAGGTGCTATTAGCTGTTTTACATTCCTTTATTTTGCCAATGTAATCTATATTATTTTTTTCATACACTGAATTTTAAAAAAAACCCAAAACAATTATGACATCCTATTCAGGATCATTTTCTCCATCTGAAATTAAAAGTTCATTCTTTCATAATTCAGAACATTTTTACTTTATCTTTATGGCCAGAAATCTATTACTTAAGACAGCACCTCAAATCCCAAACCAAGAAATCAAATTCCTCTAAAAGAACCAAGCTTCAAACGAGAAGATACTGTATCTGATTTGATTCACTCATTGTATCAGTCTAGGGTTCAGTTTTGATACTGAATTTAAAAAGAAAGAATGAAACTAGTGCAGAAAGAATCTCTTCATCTTGATAAATTAACATTTCTTGTTTATTAAAATAAAAAAAAGTTAATCTAAAATTAGAGTTAAAAAAAGTATTTCAGAGACAAACAAGTTGCATTATTAATTTTATCTTATTCACATCGTCATCCATATAATTGCTAATGATGCTTAGTTTCTATTTTCTTGCTTTTCTCACAGAAGGAAATGAAAGTCATTTATTTTCCTGTTAGTTTTGCTCATTTTTTTTAGTTATAGGAAGGAAAGTGAAATTAAAATGAGTGATCAATAAAACTCTTTTGTTTTCATTTCAACTTAAATTCTTTTTTGAAAAGCATAAATTGGTTTGATTTAAATAGTACATTAATTAAAAGAGGCCGTTTGAAGTATGGCTTATTTTCCAACTCTTGAGACATTGCAAAAATTTTATAAAGGATTTTATTCTTTGAAATATATTTATTTGATAATTGTTTTTCATTTAACTTTTTTTATTCCATCATAGTAGATGTGTAATAAAAAAAAACAACTCATTTTGGTACTCTATATATGCAGAAGTGTCCAAAAAAAAATTTACTCAAACTTCAACATGAAAAATGTATGCACAACTTTTGGGATGAAAATTGTATTACATATATTTATGGATTCATTAAATGTATGTTTTAACTACTGCAATCAATTTAGGTGCTCAAAATGATTTCAACTGAATTTCTATTGATAACAACAGGCCTAACAGCAATTAGCTGTTAACATTAGGCTAACAACAATTGGCTATCGATAATAGATGCCTAACAGCAATAACGGTCACTTCTGGTTTCAGCAAACCACTGCACAAATAACAGGCCATCTAAATTTTAGCCGATTTGCTGCTTTCCACCATATCCTTCAAGGTTCCCTATAATCACTATACCTTGCCTAACTGTCTTTAGAGACAATACCCTGTGAACAAAAAAGACCCACATCCCTGAATAACTCGTGAAAATTTCGTTTTTATATTAAAAAAAAAATAATAATAAAATTGCCCCACACCCTTATATTCTCTGTGAACTAAACTCACAAGAATATATTGAAATAATACCATTTCATTTCCCGTCACCAAAAACTAATACGAAAGTAACTTCTCAAAAGATGGCAACTTCAAAACCATTTCAATGTATCCTATCCTGATGAACTTCAAACAAAATTAGTGTATAATATACATCACGGTACTTTACTTATATATACTCACAGTATATATAACGTAGAGCTTAATATACAGTACGTTAATTCACTTTTTATTTGAATTACCTGTCACCAAAAACTAAAACGAAAGTGACCTCTCAAAAAGATGGAAACTTCAAAATTGCTTCAATCTGACAAAGTTTAGTCCTGATTGGTTAGTCTTGATTGGTAATAGCACTTCAAGCACTATAAAAATTCTGTCGATGGTATATTCTATCTTAATGGCAACAGCAATCAGGAAAGTTCAGAATCAGCCGTCATTGTAGAGGGGAAAAAACTAACAAACGCAACAACTTAAATCCTTGCACCCCTCTCTTCGGGATGTAAATTACTGTACACACTTGGCTGCCATAATTCAGTTCTTTTGCTAAAAACTTCCATAAATAAATGCTATGGGAAAGTGCATTCTTTTTTTTGGACCCCTCTGTGAAATAATTTTTATTCAAATTCTTAAATCATTTAATCAGTAAACAACCTATAAGACTGGAAAAAGCAAATCAAATTTGCTAATTTTTCTTGGTAATTCAAATGCAGAATTTTTCTTTTGCTTTTATGTAGAATTTTTCAATCATCAACTTCAACCTTCAAATTCAACCTTCAGAACTGGTTATTGAGTTTTATTATCACATTGTTTTGAATTCAAGTTCCAGAAAGTACATTTGTTTTTTCCTAGCCAAAAAAAACCAAAAACTTAAAAGACAAGACCATTACTGAGGGAAAATTGTTGATCAATTTAGAAGAGATGGGACCATTTTTTTTGGGGGGGGCAGACTTAGAATTTGTGTTCTGGGCTCTATTTGCTATTTGACTTTTTACAAAAATTTGTATATTAGAACGTGATTTGAATCTTAATAATTTGTTCAAGCTTTCTTTATATCAGTTTCTTTTTCTTTAACATCTCCTTGTGGGTTTGACACTGCAATATCAGTATTAACATTGTATAAAATTTAATCAATGCCTCTGGAGATTAGTACAGTTTGCAATTCATTTTATGCGAATTCAGTGTATGAAGATTTAAAGTTTGTGTAGATACTTATTTTTCAGATTCAAGATACTGTTCTTCTTTTGCTTCCACTGACAATAAATTCATCTAATTATTTATTTAGGTTATATCAACCATCACACCAAAGATTATGATGATTATGTTCAAATAGCGTATTATAATGAGTTTAAAATGAAATTTAAAGAGGCTTCTAAATTCTAAATAATTCTTCAGAAGCCTACTTCATAAAATCTTTTTTATTGTAAAAAAACCTTTTCTTCACTTGACAGCCCAGACTCTTGAGAAGAGAAGAACAAATAACATTAGATGATCAATGAAGTGCTGTCGTTAATATATTGGACTTCTTAAACATTTTCATTGTTTAGGTTACTGTATTGTAAATCTGCGTATGCCTCAGAGCTTTATGGATAAGCTTCTCGTTTGCAAATTGTTATTTCGAGATGTATATAGAGAAGCAGAAATCCAGCTTTGTTTTATTGTACATTGAGAAGGTTAAGGTAGAACTTGTATAGTGTTCCACTGAACTGGTTTTGGATTAAAACAATTTTAATAAGACTGGAAGAGGTGGTGAAAACTTTTTTTTTTTTAATTACAGAAAGGGTATAAATGTATCTTAAACTTCTATTACACATACAGTCGAATCCCATTATTAATAATTATCGCTTAATGTGGTTTTTTTGCTCCGGTGCCAACCCCGTCACTTATTGGTAATTTCTTTATAAAATTAGTCATTAATACAATTTTTTTTTATGAAATCTAATTCCAGATTTTACTGTAAAATAAAAAAAGTTTTATTGTTAGAAATAATTTTGATTGGTTCTTAGTCTAATTGCTATCAGGAAGGCACGTGTTCTTCCATACCCATGGATTGATTGGTTTTCAGTCCTTATAAAACAGTGGGCATTTCCGTGCATTGATCAGAATACACACGCATTGATTTCCGTGCATTGATTATTCAGAGCCTTGCATGTTTGTCTGTTTTAGATGAAATGAAGTCATATATCCTGAATGATGTACCAAAGTTAGAAAAATTATGGAACCATACACAATTTATCTAATCCCTCTAATCCGTGCATTTTAATCCCTAAAATGTTTGTTTGGCAAATTTTTGATAAGGAGGGAATAATGTAAACCAAAGTCACAAAAAAGGAAAGTTTATTGAAAGAACGCTTTCGAGCTGTGGTACAAATCACTGACGAGAACTTGTAGCAATGTGTTGGGCAGAGTTGGATTAGCACAATAACACTCCATCACAAATGATATATTTATTTGAAATAAACAAATGGCGCTAATTTTTAACAATCTGGCTTGATTCATAACACTCCACCATCGAGGTTTCCTTTCATCATCTGATAATATGAAAAAAATTTCTGGTTCTCTGAGATTGGTAATAATGGGGTTCGACTGTAGTTGAGTGTTAAAAATTTTTTCTAAATTTTTTTTTCTTTAATACTCTTCAGTCTCTTGGTGCCATTCACTTTCCAAAAAGTTCATTAGTGATGTAAATGAATTTTACAAAAAAAAAATAAATCAAAGGAGTAAAGTTGTAGAGCAAGATTTTATTTCTAAAGAGATTTGCTGAAAGTTTTCTTTGTTCGTTGGTTTTTTTTTGTATGCTTTTGTAAAAAGTATGTATTTGAAGAGTATTGTCATTAAAGAATAGTATGGCAAAAGAAATAGGGTTTATCCTATATTTTTAATTCATTAATATGAGTAATTGAGTTCACGATCATCCTATTTAAAATTAAAAGCTGTCAGTGTAGGTAATCAAATCAACAATTTTGTGATGCGAAGCACTTTAAAGTGATTCTGTTTGTCACAAAGCATTAGAAAGTCACAACAATTTGTATTTATGTACATACAGGATTATATATATATATATATATGTTATTATTTTTTTAATATTTATGTTGGAACCATCATGGTTTTGAAAGCAATCAGGTTTAAAATTTCACATACCACTGCATCAAAATTCGTTACTTTTGATATTCAAAAATGTCGATTAATTAATGTTCATTGTTATTGCAAATACACATTGGTACAGTATTTCTTTTTTAAAAAATATCTTGGTATTTTCAATTATAATTTTGTTTTGTTAATGTATTTATGGAAGTAAAAATTGTTATTTATATTTCTTTGTTTGTGATTGAATTCTTTTTTAATTTTTAATCATGATTTTACTATAATAGCAGAAATGAAATTGGTAGAGACTTACAATACAATAAAGGGAGAACAGAGTTTCAGACTACTTTCACCATTTATTCCAGGCCTGGTCAAGGATATAAACTACACTAGAGGCTTCTCGCCCTTAGATACAGAAGACTATTTCCAAAACCTAGAACTTACCTTTGTTTCCCCCCTCCTTTCTAATTCCACTATCATCTCTTACCATGTTGACGATATCCTAATATTTGATTCCCGCACTACCTCCCCTGCTGCTATTTCTACTATTTTTAATTCCTTTCCCCCCCACATCCAGTTCACTAATGATCCCGTCACCCATTAAGTCTCCTTCTGTTTACCGTAAACCTACCACATTCGTTTCTTCATAGATCGTGCTCTCAAGCTACCTTTCAACCTTTCTTCTCATTGCTCTGAATTTTGCATCATCCGCTCCCTTGCCTCTATGAATGGTTTTTCTTCCTCCACCTTTTCCCGTCTATTAAGTTGCAGAAAACTCGCCCTCCTCAATCCTAAGAAAGCACTTCGCCATCACAGGACACACACCTAAGAAATATGAAGAAGTGATGTCCATCTCCACTTCTGTAATGACCCTTTTAAAACCTTAACTCTAGAATCCATAGAGATTTTCAAAGCCAAGAATTCATCTCCTGACCTCCTCCTTAACTGTCAAACTCATTTCTATGTTTTTTTCCCCCCATTCTTAATTCAGTCTCAGATTTACTGCAATTCTCCTTTTTGTATTCTTTTTAATTTTTGGCCTACCACTCTGTAAGAGTGAAGGCCTATGTGTTCGTTTCAGAAACTCATATTTTATTTTTTGCTGAAATCGACTTAAAAAGTCACGATTCGTAAAGATGTGTTGAAATTTCTTCACCCCAAACACAATAAATGCGATATGAACAGCTTCCTCTTATTGAAAAATACAATCTTCTTTTTTGAGTTCGTATCATCATCTCGTGGTAGGTCTGGCCTGTGCGAATGTACCATTTCTCCATTCCAATTTATTTTTTTTATGTTGTTGTATGGATCAACCTTTCTTTATTCAATTTTTTCTGTTATTTGTTATCCAGTCATTTTTTTTTCTGATTTCATCCAGTTAGTGTAAGTTTTATAGTATACCTGTTCTCTTATTTTCATTCGCTGTATTCTTATCCAATCAATGTACACCTATGCTGTTTATTTTTGCTTCCATCTTCGTTGTATTGTATTATATTATCTTTGTCATGTCATTTGTTGTATTTTATCCAATCGTATTACTCCATTTTACAATATTTCTGTATATCAGGGCGAGGAGCCTCTAGTGTAGTTTATATCCTTGATAAAGCCGGGAATAAATGGCAAAACTAGTTGGAAATTGTGTTCTCCCTTTATTGTATTGTAAAGTCTCTATGAATTTCATTGATAGAAACAATACTAAGAACTTCCAATTTATTGATCATAACAGAAATGAATGGAGCAATCATTTTTATTTTATGAATGGTTTATTTTACTTTACTATTATTATTATAATTCTCACATTTTTAAGGCACTTCAGAAAGTATATGGCTATAAACATTGGCCATTAAGAAAAAAATAAAAAAATAGCCATTACTTTATAAAACATATTGTAAGGTTTAAAAACAAAAAAAATTACATAGCTATACATGCAAAATAAAAAAAAATAATAATAATAAAATAAAGACATAACTGTTGAGCAAACATTTTTAAATTACTTAAGAAATAAGGCATGCTAGTTTGCCTAAAAGAACTTCATCTAAAACATAAGGCACCAAGTTTTTCATAAACATTATTATATATTATAGTATAAAGATTTTTTTTTCTACTTTTTAATACATATGTACAACATATACATTACTGATGACGAAGGAAAGGAAACAACTTCTCATCCATAAAAGAAAGTTTAATATAGCATGTGCACATTTCAGCCATCTTCTGTCTGTCACTCGGCGAAATATCAAAATTATTGTTATTCCGCTTTAGGTTGTGGACAAGAGGTTTTGAGTTTCCTTTTCTTGGTCATCATTTATTCCACAATTCATTGGTAATTCATATACAAAAATTTTTTAAAAAATCTCTTTTCTTTTCCATATTGCACCAAGAAATAAAAACATTCAAAAAGATATAAATCACTTTCGCAGTATAAACTTGAAATGCGACAATCCATGTCCATTATTGAGAATTTCGATACATTTCAAAGTTTTGACGTAGTTCGTTAAATGCTTTCGTTTTGACAAAATCGACAGTATTGTACACTGTGGAAGCTGTTGGACGTTCGGGCGACTTTTGATTCTGAATGTCGGAATCCAGATCTAAATCCAAATAATGAATTTCAGATTCTAACCTTTGAACTGGTGTTGATGATGGGAAGAATTTTGGACCCTGTGTAAATTTAAAAGGAGATTCTTAAATAATTTGTAGCAATAAAAAATAAACAAAGAGGCATATACAGGGTGTCCCAAATTGATGTATACACTCTTTGAAACGTTATAACTCTGCAACGAAATGAGAGAGAAATATAAGGTTTGTTATATTTTATTCCTTAAACTTCCTTAAGCCCGTACATGTTCAAAATTTCCACCTTCTGACACAGAACAGATCGACATACTGATTGGATTGTAGCTAATGGTATATCATTGATGGAATGAACACTGGGATTTGGCGATACCAATTTCACAAGAGCATTGCCTCACTGACTTCTTTGGAGATCGTGCAAAAACCTCCATGTCTGCATTAACACTCTTGTTATCAGTGGAACTTCTTTCTTCTACACCGAACACGCAACACAACTTTCACTGTTCCTTTGGCTTCAAACTTGTCTTGAAGTTTTGTTAATGTTGGCGGTGGTGTACCAAATTCAACCCTCCAATGTCGATGAACCTCAACATTCTCCACTTTCCAATAACACTTCAGTATCCACTTACGTTCGATTGAAAGTCTCACTTCCATTTTGGTTATAACCAACAAATGAACAACAATAAACATGTTGCTATGCCTTTTCAATGCCGTCTGGATCATACACAATAAACCTTATATTTCTATCTCATTTCTTTGCTGAGCTATAATGTTGCAAAGAGTGTATACATCAATTTGGGACAATGTATAATTATTGTCTATAGAGATTTCAGGTCTTTGTATTGCTATTAGAAATATGAGGCTTTGCAATACATTATTAATGTATCTTTATTTCACCAACTGGTTTTGCCATGGTGATGAAATGAATTTTTTAAAAGTGAATAACAATAATATGACTGGTTTAGAACGAACAGTGAAGTATTGAATATTGAGAAGATAAGTGAACACTAGGAGGCTGTGAACAAAGTAAATGATTAAATAATAATGAGGATAAAGTTAATAACAATTGTTAACTTTATCCTCATTACTACTTTGTTCAGAAGCCTCCTATGGTTCACTTACCTTCTTAATAATCAATACTTCACTGTTCATTGTAAACCAGTCATATTATTGTTATTCATTTTCAAAAATATTTAGCAATATTCATTCCATCACCTTGGCAAAACCGATTGGTGAAATGAAGGTTCATTAATAATGCATTGCAAAGCTTCCACGTTTCATATAATACAGTCGAACCTCGCTATAGGATACCTGATAAAAGGATAATCCGCTTATAAGGATACAGAGTGTACAGTAGCATTTTTCTTTAGTTGATATAAATGCATCCAGATATAAGGTTACTCCGCTTATAAGGATTATTTCTTACAGTCCCAAGGATTCCTTATAGCGAGGTTCGACTGTATTATTATATTTGTTAATTTATCATAAAAATAAAAAAAATATATAAATTTATAAAGACTACTTTTTCACTTTTCATTTCAATGTGCAGACAAGATTACAGGGTGTTTCATAATTGGTGTCCCGTCTTTAGGTCCAAATAATGGCTCAAGGGGAACCAGATGGGGGGAAAATGAATATTGATTATTTGGGTTTGATGTCCACTAATTCCGAATAAGAACATTTCGCGTCCCTGGGGGTGAAGGGATAAAGGGGTAAATCTTGAAAATTTTAATTTTGTAGGGGTAGGGGTTAGACCCCATGTGTTATTTAGAAAGTTGTAGAGCATCATGTAAAATGTGGGTTTAGCAAAAAACTCGGTGAAAAAATCTCATGTCCATCCCCCCCCCCCCCAAATCGAGTGGGTAAAGTGAAAGGTACGGCTAGCTGAAAATCATACTTATTAGAAAACAGTAGGGCCGACATTTGGAAAATTAATGAGAATGAATGAGTCGTTACCCTGAAAAGCTAATAAACTCGACCGGGCTTTTCCCCCCAGGAAAAACATTATGAAATTTGAAAAAAATTTCCCCTTTATGAGTTTTTCTGTTTTTTTTTCTACATTAGCTAGCCATACCTTTTCACTTTACCCATTCGATAAAGGGCAGGGGATGAGATTTTTTCACCGGGATTTTTGCTAAACCCACATTTTACATGATGCTCTACAACTTTCTAAATAACACATGGGGTCTAACCCCTACCCCTACAAAATTAAAATTTTCAAAATTTGCCCCTTCACCCCCAGGGATGCAAAATGTTTTTATTCTGAATTAGGGGACATTAAAACCAAATAATCAATATTCATTTTCCTCCAATCTGTTCCCTTTGAGTCATTATTTGGACCTCAAGACGGGACACCAATTATGAAACACCCTGTATATACAGTGTATGACAAAATAATGGAGACAAATTGGAATGTTTCTGTATACAATTTGTACACAAAGCTTTAGGCTTTAGTTATCTGTTATGCTATGAGATATTTTTTTTTTCTTTTGCTTGTTCGCTTCACACATTCTTTCTTCGGTGTAAAGTAGTTTCTTTCCCATATTCTCATATATTGGGGGCAGGATGTGTGGTCCACAGAGGCCTCTGGGGTATCATCTGTCATTGAACGTACAAAAAAATTACAGTCTATCAGGATCTGGGACAGAATTTCCCCCAGTGTCAAGACACTTTTGCAATGAAATATGAGCCTTTCAGCAAGACTCTGCACCAGCCTACAAAACAAAAACTATGCAGGAATGGCACAAGACCAATGTTCTGGACTTCAGATCTAATGTCTGGGAGGACAGGGTCTAGGCTAAAGCCCCATAAAAGTTTGGGATTCATTGAAGCAATCGCTGTGCCGAAAGTGGGATCGATTTATGCATGACGAGTTAAAATAAGGTTGAAACATATACAGAGGGAGGAAAGAAAAAGCACAAAATTTTGACCAGTTTCACATTTTAATCTTGGCCTAGGTCCTTGACAAAGCCTGGAATAAGGCTAAGCCAGCTGGAATTCTGTATTGAAAGGCCTCCATCAACTTCATCAAGGAGGAAAGTACAGAGAATTCTCCATTCCATAATTTCACAGATCAAGTGACAACTGAAGAGAACTAGGTGAAAACACCCCAACTCATTCATAAGTTATTCCACTCATGCCTCCTTAAGAAATCTTACGATAGCTTTTAAATTGAATCCATTTACTATTTCCTTGGTTAAACTTTTACAAATGACGTGAACTGGTTTGAAAAGTTTATGGATAAAACGCTAGCCAAGGCTCTTTAATGTAAATTTTAGCAAATGTGGACTTATTTATAAAATTGCAGCCTAATAAATCCCTGATAAAAAAGAAAGAAAGATTAGGACGATATTACTAACTTGATCTTCATTTGAAGAATTTCTCCTACTGCTTCCAGAGCTTGAATGTTCATCATCAGAGCTAGATTGATCTGATTGCTTGCTTTGGGCAGCAGAAGCACCAGGTGAATTTTGTACTTTCCTAAAAGATTAATATAGAATCAATGTCATTAATAATGTTGCTGTAAGAAATATACCAATGATTTCTTATATTATGATTATCCAAATTACAATGAACGCAAGATATATAGGATTACCGAGTCCTGCGGAAACTTCTCTTGGTTTTGGTAGAATGGATCCTGCCTATAGATGGAGAAGGCAATATAGTCGCATTTTGCTTTTCTGCTCCCACTGAAAAAATTGAAGGCAAACGGTATAATGATGAAAATTGTTTACAAAATTAAATTTCATACTAGCAAACATTTAGTTACTCCTCTGATGCACTAAATTTATATCTGGTAGAAATATTAAGTTTACTACAGTTTAGCTTTAAATATTACTGCAAATGCGATGTTGTATTCGCAGGGAAAAATCTGTCGTCTAGATTTGATAGGACCTTGTGAGAAATACAATTATCAATCAATAAAAGTACTTTCCTATTCTCCTTTTTTCAGTTCTCTGTTCCAAAAAAAGTTTCCTCTTACATGTATTTTGAAGTAATAGTAGCCTAAGAGATGGTGTATGTCAAATATAATACACTGCCAACAAAAAAATATGCAATACATGAAAGGAGTGGGTCAATTTTAATGAAATGCACAGGATTCTGGTTTACAGGATGTACCAATAGAAAAATTTAGCATGCCTCCATGAAAATGAATGCATCCGTATGGTCGTAAAGATGCTGGATATCATTTTGGGATACATTGTTCCAAGTGTCCAAATCCTGTTGGTGCAATTATTTAAGTATTATTGCTGATGTACTGTGACCATGGATTGGGGGCAAGTCTGGAAATAGTGCTGGCTAAGGAAATTGAGCCACATGTTGGAAGGCAGTGTGTGGGCGTGCGTTATCCTGCTGGAACAGCACATTACCCTCCTGCTGCAAGCAAAGCAGGAGAACTTAATCAACAATTATCTTGGCTGTACCTTGCGCTGTTCAATATTCCATAATAAACACCAAAGATGAGTGCGAGTTGTAACTGACGGCATTCCACACAATTACACTAAGTGAAATATGTTGCTCTTCTAGTCATCACTGCTAGCCAGGTGGCTGAGAGGGCTAGGGCATAGTAGGCTTTCTAGTTCTCGAGTCCACTTGGTCATGGGTTTGAATCCCGCCATTTGTGTTGGTCTTGGGCTACGTACAGATATAACTTGTGTAAAAGGTGCAAAATGACCTTGGTAGTTGATGCCAAAAATTCTAATAAACGAACCAACCAACCTACTCATCACTGGTGTGCAAGCAGAATATGCTCTTGTAACTGAAGACAACAGACAGTGACACCATTGGAGGGGCATGTGACTGCAGTCCTACTGCAAGTAAACATTTGCGAATGATCTGTCCTGATATGGTTGCTGGTACTCTGGCCTTTATCTCTATTGTGAATGCTGTGCAGGTGTTCAGTGTTTCCCTAACAATCTGTAATGCACGGGCCTCGAGAACAAGGTCTACATGTATGAATATCTTCTACAGACCACTGCTGCCAACATCAAGCCACCATAGAAACATTACATCCAATCTGGGCCACGATTTGTCAATAAGATCATCCAGTCTCTCCAAGTCCTACAATCCAACCTCTGTCAAATTCCGTCACAAAAGTACACGTTATGTGTGTGTGTGTGTGTGT
>JAHWFO010018671.1:31893-96973 GCA_023313115.1 Rhysida immarginata | reverse complement strand
ATTGGACTATAATTATAGTTTATCAAACAATTGTCATTCAAGCAACAAATAACTAGAACCTATAATTATACACATTACACTTTAAATTTGGGTCAGTAATTCTTATCAATTTAAGATTAGAATCTTTACCTTAAATATACCAAGGGTTACCAAAAAGTAAGTTCCAATGGAGCATTAAAAAAGAAAAAAAAATCCATTTTAGTTTTCCATGTAGCTTACATCATTGTTATATTTCCTTGTTCCAACGGCTTGTTTGATTTGGTAACGTGATGGAATTACTGCCCATCAAGCAAGGATTTCAGATGTTTGAACAGATGAAAAAACATTGTTTCTAGTAATGTTCTTTGCATTCAGAAAATGAATCAGAGATTGAAAATGAATGGCATGAAACAATTCCGTCAACAATTCAGTTTTGAAAATGGTGCCAGTACAGCAGCAACAAATCGCCCTTCAGCACACATCTGCACAATCACAACTGCAGAGCGCTACTGAACTTACTTTCTGAATAGCCCTCATATCATGATAAAACAAAACAAAAGAATAACTAATTTCATTTTTCCAAAGTTAATCTAACAGTTAGGCCAGGGTCCTACTTGTGTAAAAAAAAATATGCTGAAACATATAACATAATGAGGAATGCGTAAAAAAAAATTACACTTTTTACTGCAGAAAATCCATGGAAACAGGAGTTCAACTTGGCTTAACTTTTCAGCCAATAGGAGATTGTAATTCGATGACGTCATTCGGTGACATCGTGAAATGCATTTTTTGCCTTTTGGCAAATTTAAAATGGACGTCAGCCGTAAGCCTTTCATCTCGCTATAGTTTTTTATTGAGGAGATCAATAAACACCCTCAATTTAAGGATACACATTTGAAAAAAAACTAAATGTGCAGCAATCGTGGAGCACGAGTAAAGTCATTCCTGTTGACCATGCTAGAAATAAGAAGGAACATGAACAAGAGCAAAGAAAATGTAGTGAGGTGAAGCTTACTGAAATTGTCATTATGTGGAGCTTTTCCTTTACACAAATGAGAACAGATATACCGAGACAGAAAATAATTTTTGATGAAAGTGTAAATTCTTGAAATTCAGTGTTCAGCTTTCTGCTTAGTTTTTTATGCAAGTGGGACCCTGGCTTTAATGGGAGTTAAAATGCAATTCGACATTATTAAAAGATTCCACATGAAAGGAGATAACCAAAATACATAATTATAACTATGAACAAATTTACTATACATGTAGAGTAAATTCTGCTTTAGTCAAATGGTCAGGAGACCAGGAAAAAAATTAGACTTCTCAGGATTTCAACTTAAACAATATTCCCAAAATGAGGCTGGATTAAGGCTCACAAGATTATTTATTTTATCGATTACGTGTGCTAAAGTATTTTAAATAAAACTGGAAACAAACCCTTGTGCATGTTTATTTATTACATGGACAGTTCATTTGCTAAAATGAAATTTTTGTCTGCTTTAAATTTTTAAATACGTTCAAGTCATGAGCATTATCTAATGAAAATATCATTTTAAAAACATTATCGTTTAACTTCGGCCTATGAATGAAATAATCTGTAATGATTTCTATCGCTTACTTTGCACCAAGAGATGTTGGAATCCTTTTTTTAACATTTCTTGATTAAAATCTATTCAACTTATCCAGAATTAATAAAAAGAATATTTCAACTTAGCAGATAAAATATGTACAGTCCATCCTCACTTTAAGAATATCCTTGGGACCGGAAGAAAATATCCATTTAAGCAGAGTATCCCTTTGAGATTTTTGTTTAAAAAAATATTGATTCAAACAGTTTCTAATATTTACTTTTACAGTACTTTTGATTTCTTAATGCGAGATATCGCTGCTTGACCTGCACCAAATTGCGAATAGCAATTGACAATCGAACAGTGAAGTGTACTGAATTCCGAATGACCCTTACAGAGTTTATAATAGTGGATGCGGTGCTATTACTGACCAATCAGCAATTTTAAGCAGCAGTGCCCATTGAGTTAGAGGGAGATGATAAAATGGCTGTTATATACAGAGTATACATATTACACAGAATGTGTTTGCTAATCACCAGAAACAGTAGAGAGAATTTGCCTGCCAATGACATCTCAGTGCGTTTAGAGTTATTTTATCCATTAAGGAGTTTACACAAATTTTAGCATAAAAATTTATCCTTATAAGCAGATTATCCTTATTTCGAGGTTCGACTGCATTATAAATTCATATAGGGGATTAAATTTAATTCGTGTATAAATACTGTAGTACTTTTCTAAACATTAGAAACTGATTTCTTCTACAATTGTGCAATTTTTAAAGTACTATTTTGTCTAGCAAAATCATAACAGGACATTAAAATTTTCATTACCTATTGGTGATCAAATAAAATAGATCCTTTCTAAATTTAACCAATGAAATGTGATTTTGACTAACACAAAAGTGATAACAAATTTAAGTTGACAGAATGGAAAGTAGAGTTATTTTGTTTTAGCTCAATATCACCATATTTCCAAAGTTAACAAGCCAGAATGAGGACTGTAATCAACATTCTGAAATCATCAAGTGATAACATCAGACTATTTCTAGCAAAATGCTGATTATACTGATCTAAATGCAATACAACAGACTCTTGTTTGTATGGACTTGACAAGATCACACTCCATATCAGCGAAAGTCTATACCATCCACACTAATCATGAAAATACATCCTTAAGGCTGCTCTATATTCACGTGAGAATCTTGCAAAAAGGAGAACACCACGAGAAACGTGAATGTGGAGCCGATTCACATATTCTTCGCAGGTTCTTGCCTTGTTCTCCGATTTTTGTCAGTTTTTTGGCCCAAGACAAAGGAGCCACAAACAACAGGCAAGAATTTGAACACGCTCTACATTCACAGCAATAAGCTTGTCGCAGTAACAACTTCTGTGTCCATCTTCTGCGTGTATGCAGGACAGTTCTCGGCGAGAGTCTCGTGTGAATATGGAGGAGCCTTTATAAGCCCATTTGATCATATATTTTAACTCTGTTTTCTAATGATAAAAAGCCCATTTATACATCAACACTATTTAATTTTATTTGATAATTGATAAATAACTTGCAGTTTTTGTTGCACTGTAATGGACACGCTCTTATGTTTAGCTGACATACCACAATGTCTGATCACACAAAACACTAACTGATCCACTTTCGGGATACTCATAAATGAAGCACAATTCTAAACACTATCGCTACAGTGATCACTTGTCAAATGAAATTTGACAGCAAACAATAAGAGAAAGAGACGATTAGGCCTGGCCACGTGACTCGTTTCTGAGAATTCCCTTTATAGATACTTCCGACCAGGCAGGATGAAATAGCCCCTATGTGCAACTTGTATTCGTATAAGACTACATTTACTGCTTTTAGCTTTGAAGCAAGCAAAGCTTCAATTTTCGATGTGAAATTATTTTTATTTTTATTTTTTTTCCCACTAAGGTGTTTACACCATCTGGAGAGCCGTACAATCGGGAGTCTACTGTATATTCAAACGCATATCTATTAACTTTTATTTTCCAATTTTTTCAACATGAAACTTGTTAATAATAACAACAAATTATTTAAAATTTATGGTTCTGACTAGACCATGATTTTCTTTTTAAGATTATCAAGATGCTAATTTTATACATTCTATCTGTTTAATTCACATTACATCTTCAATGTAATGAAAACTGAGAGCTGCCTTCTAATTTCAAGCAAAAAAAAATTTCCATAGAGATCATTGTATAAAATTACTTGGGAAGAAACAAAAAAAAAATTTACCTTCTGTAGCATGCTTTGGTTTCAAATCTCTGTTGATTGCAGGTGGTGTATGAATTTCAAATGGGCTTGGACTTTTAGCCGATTTATCAGTACTACTAGCACTACTACAAGATCTGCTGTGAACGATTGGAAGTTCAGTCAAATGTTTCCTTGGTTTTAAATCACGGTTCACAGCTGGCGGTGGCAAATTACAAGGTATTATCACTCCCGGGCTGGGAACGTTGCTATAAGCTGAAGTAGACATGTCTGTGTAAACCTCGTTTCGTTTACTGCTTTTTTGAATCTCCATGTTTAAATAACTTTCACCATACATCCTAATGTCATTCGCATCGTAGGTGAACACACTATCATTCATATAACCTGCAGGTGCATTACTATAGGCATGCTTCTTCTGCTGCGAAGGGGGAGCAGGTGGCATGGCATTGAGGGTATCTTCTTGCATTGGACGAGGAAAGTCATACATTTCATCCAAACGTAAATTGGCTGCTAGCGCCGGCGGCACTTGAGATTCTCCTGATACAGGATAAGTATTGACTGTGATGTGTTGCGGGGGTGGAATGTCGTAACTGTTGATGCTGTTTTTGTGATGTAATGACGGTAATACTTCGGTATCTAAATCCACATTTTCATATTTCAAGAACTTATTATTCATAATATTTTGATATTGCTGTCCTGGTTCAACTAAATGTGGTGGTTTCGGAGGCCTAGGCGGTATTTCGTGTCTCAAAAATTCTGAATCTGTCCTTCTTTCCTTTTGCATCATAACATTCTGATATATTTCTTGACAATGAATCTCTTTATTACAATTTTCACTGTAAGTTGTGTTTCGGAGTGTGCTCGGTGCTGAATTAACTGACAAAAGACTTTTTGAGGACACACTGGAAGAAGCTACTGATAAAACCGGAGACTCGACCTCCTTGGGATATGTTTCCCAATTGACAGTGGGTGCTCGGATGTTGGAATCTTTCATAGCATTAAAAGTATCTGGTAAGTTTGGAATGAAAGAAACCTTTTCTGAATGTTCTTGAACGTGGTAAGAAGCAGACAAGTTGTTTATGACTGGGGGATTAAGTTGACGGGGATGGTCATATGATTCTCCTGAAATGCTCCGGTCCAAATGAGATTTTGGTGGAGGAGGAGGGGCTTCATCTAATGGAATATCATTTCCTGATAGTCCATTTAGAACTGGAGTTTTTCCAGAGAAACAGTCACTCATGTGGATATAAGAAGTTGAAGGGGAATCTGTTTGTTCAGCTGTTTCTTCATCACTGGCTACACCTTCATGATGACTTGGTAATGGTTGAGACTGCTGAGACAAGTGCAATGCCACCATTTCTGGAGGAGGATTTTGCTCTTTACAATACAGAAAAAAAAAAAAATTTATAAGGAAATTTTTTAATTAAAATATTTAAACAATAAATTTTAATAATACAAATAATAAGGGCAATGTTCCTCTTAGATCTTTATTTAAGAGAGGACACCCCAAATCAGGTCAATTTTTGATCTAACTGTCCAAACTTTTTAAAACATACCATGATGTATCAAATTTCAAAATTTATATTTCAGATACCGAGGGTTGTTTCATATTTATGTTGACAAAATGCACTTACTATAAGTTTGCTGGAATCCATTTTTTTCCACCACCTATTGTACTCTATGTGATGGCCCTTTCATCTAGAAATTGCTCAACATTGCTCTATGACTTCTATGGAGAACAGCAAGGTTGATTCTTTTCCTCTTGACAGGCTTCCTATAATTGAAAAAGTGTTCTCGGATGTCTCACATTAAGAGCTATTTTAAAGAGAGCAAATCCACAAAATCCATGGGAGAGATTTTGGATGACTCGATAGGGATGTCTCACAATGGGATAACCTTAATCCCAATTTCCCATTCCAGTACACGTCCTTTCCCATTCCGTATTAAAAAAAATGCTTATTCTGATCAGTTCTATCATTCCCCAAAGTTTATAACAACTCAAGTTACACCTCTTATAACCATGTGATATCTCTATGGTGTACGTATTTCAAAACATTTTCCTGATAACAGGCAGCATATGTCTTAGCTTGAGATGGTAAGATGTCCATTGTGGCTGTAACCAGCAACCACCATGAAACTCTCCTTGCATTGATGTACCCAAGCTAATCGAGTTATATGCCCTAATGTCAATAAAAAAAATAGCCTGTCTTGCCATCTATTGATAAATAGACCCAGGGTCATCCAAGTTCATACAGTTTTCTGTTGTTGGTTCCCCTCTCTGCAATGTCTTGGCAACAAAGCATTAACTTGGGTCTTAAGAGGGCGTTCAAATCTTGATGAATATTACGGTTTACTGATGCAACAGAGGTTCCAATTTTGCTTGCCATGGCCATTGTGTCTGCGTATTTTCTGTAAGGATTAGCCTCTTCACTGTTCGAATATGAGCTTTAGTATAGTAGGAGAAAGGACATTTTGGCAGCATACTTGAAAATGAAGAATGGAATGATAATCTGATTGTTACCACATTCACATGTAAAATTTCATGAGCCTTATGCATTTCAAACCTGTGCTACAACTTTTTAACAATCGTCACCATGAACATGAAACAATTCTCCATATATGCAAATTTCAAAATTCCACAGGGTCATAAACATTGGGAAAAACAATGAACAAAAATTGAAAAAAAAAAGATAGCCGTACTGTTGTTTTTAGAAAATTTAGGCATTTTTGTCTGAAAATGTTAAAAAAAAATTTTTTAAATTAACTCTTATTAAAATCATATTTTTCTCTCTCCACTATGTTCTACAGGTCTTTCCTTTTAAGTATAAAAAATTTTTTGTTAAATTCTGCCACGTAATTTTTTGTGTGCCAATGTGAAAATGTAGTTTAGGCAACAAAAACAAAAAAGAAAAAAAACAAACACCACAAGCTGTTCTATAAAGCGCTTCAGGATGAGGTTGAACAGGAAGGGAGTGGAAGTAAGCAGCTGTTTAAATCAAGGCTGCTCTAATATAGGTCATGACAAGGCATCCCATCATGCATTAGTTCGAAGCAAATTGGCAGATCAATCTATCGAACTAAACAATCGAAAACTAATATCTGTGCTATCAGAACGATTTATAGCTGAGCAATCGTTCATTTGAAATGAATTTATGTATTTAAATAGCAAATTTCTTGAGTTCGAAGCAAATTTCTTAAGTTAGATTTCTTGAGATAGAAGCAAAATGGTGGCCTTGTCATGACCCAAGGTTGTTAAAAAGAAGGTGGCCTCTATCGGCCTATTTCTCTCAAAAGCACTCGCATTGCCTTCTGGGATTGTGACGTCACCTGGAAAGTTGGCAGCAGGCGATCCGCCCCTTTTAACATAAAGCGGAGATGGCTGGAGTTCCATGTGCTTTTGCTAATAATAAATGCAATTATTTATTATTTTTAGTCCAATATTATAATCTAGAGTGGATTTATTAGATTTCCATGCATTTATTCTTCCCATGACAATAGATACGAGCAAAATTTCATTAAATGAGCAAACCCCGCACCTCTTCTTATAATGAAAAAGAGCACACTCGTAACAAGCAGGAGATCTGCTCTAGATACAAGCATTAAGACGCAAAAATCCAACAGATTGCACTACGAGAAAATCGAAAATTAAGAGAAAATTTGAAACCTGAGAGAGAAGTTTAGAAAATAAAATATACACAAGACTCTTTGCTTTCATCTTCATCTCCTTCACTTGTACCAAGTAATTAAAACTGTTCAGTGGCTTCAGATTCATTTGAGGACTCTATAAACCACGTTGGGAAAAACAACGAGGTGGGATACGCTTTCCCTCTCAAATTGTAATTTGAGCAAAACGAAAATGTTCGGTCAGACTCAAGCAGAAAGTGATTGGGTATGTAGGCATTACTTTTTTTTTCTTCCAATCATATTTTTACAACCATACAAGCAGTGGCAGATGTTTTAATGCTGTACTAGCACTTAATGCTAAATGATTGAATACTGTAACAGGTTAATCGTTAAAGAATTGCTTTGACGAGGTGGCCTTGCTGTTGCAGTATTTGCTTTTGTATTTCAGTGCTAAATGTATATAAATAGATATTTTATTTGCAATCTCTGAATTTTAAACACACATTATTCCAATAAAATATTTATATAAAACCTTGGCACGTTTTCTTCATTTATATTGGTGATAAATAGTAGAAATAGGCTGGAAGCTAAAGGTCACCGTGCTAATCCCTATAGTTTTCTATGCGTTCGTCTGCTCCAAACCTTCCAGCTGACGTCACACGTCAGCAGCCAATGACCATCGATCACCCCGATAGAGGCCACCTTCTCTTTAACAACCTTGGTCATGACCTGTATTAGAGCGACCTTGGTTTAAATGGCTAAATAGTGGCTACCATCTATTGACGAGAAATGGAAGCAGCTGGGATTTATAGTGAATTCAGTGAGCTAAAAGCCCTCAAAAGATTTTTTTTGATATGACAATGAAAATAAAAATTATAGGCTTTTGAAAATTACTTACATTATAGCAAGATTCACTATATGGTCTACAAAACATTTATTTTTTACACATTTCTAATGGCATTTTGCAAAATTTGATTCTGGATATACTTGACCAATATATCAAGGCATCATTTTATTAATTTTTACTTTCTCACACATAGTATAAGGAAGTATTGTAATCACGAAAAATTTCGACTTCCAGATTTCCACTGATCTTCACGTTTTAGGGTCCCTAGATTACGTAAAAGTGATTTCTGGAAAATGTGCGTGTGTGTGTGTGTGTGTGCGTGCGTGTGCGTGCGTGTGTGTGTGTGTGTGTGTGTGTGTGTGTGTCCACGATAGCGTCCAAACGGCTAAAGCTATCGAGACCAAACTTTAAACTTAAGATTGTAATCTTCCTCGGGAGGTCTGATTAGTTTTCCAGTGGAATCGGTGAACCGGAAGTATCAGTTTACTCCAGCGCCAAAATATAAATTTTGAAATATCTTGTTAAACATTGTGTTTATGAAAATTTTGAAGGGACTAAAAAGTGTTCCAATTTCAATTTTAAACAAGTTTTGTTAAGAAAATTTTTCAAAATTCCAACTGGAAGTACCAGTTTTACTCTTGTCAAAATGCAGTTTTTGGCTAATTCAGGCAAAATATGATGGTATATGAAAATTTGTGAAGTATACAAAAGTGTTTAGAAGCTAATTTTAAACAACCTTTGTTTTCAAAATTTTCCTCAATTTTTTGATGAAAATCACAATTTTTTTGTGTGCATCTCTCCCCTTAAATAGGGAATAAATATGACTTTACATAAAAACCCAAATAGATGAAAACTTTCTATTTAGTGCAAGCATTTAAGTTTAAGTAATTTTGGTTGTTAATTTTGTTTTTGAATTGTATTACTTTCCCCTTTTATGAAAAATTTCTTAAGTAGTCATATCTCATGAGAAACTTGCATGAATTACTCTGCATTAATTCATACTGATCATTTATAACAAGAGAAAAAAAAAAAAAGGAGGGAAAGAATTTCATAAATTACAAAGGGAAAAGTTTCATTTTTGAGGGGTTTTATTTTTTTATTTTTATTTTTTATTTTTAATAGTACCTTCATCCGTCTGAATTTTAAGTCCACACACAGAACAAATGCAAGAGACCCACTTGTTCATCTCTGTGTCTGTTTCAGCAACTAAAAAGTATATTCGTTTTGGTGTACGGATATCAAACATGAACTGATAATTCCATTTACGGCTTTCCAATGATAAGCCCGAGTCAACCTAAGATAAGAACAATAACAAATTCAAATTATTTTTTGATTAACATTTTACATATTGATGGGGAAAAAATTTGTCTTTATACATACAAAATAAAATGAACTTGACTAAAGCTTACTTGCTCGCACTGATCCAAATCTATTTTCCCCTTTAATTTTTTACGGGTTGGTTCAGTATAATATTCTAAAAGATATTGTCCAGGAATTTGGCCAGAGTGTCGTAATACAAACCATCTCCTTCGCCATTTCTGGGAGAGTAAAGATAAGGAGAAATATGCATTACATACTGTACATATTGAGAATTGCAATTTCCTTTATGATTATTGAAAATTTCTAATCTAATCAACTTCAATGATAAACAGATTAGTTTTGGTTTTTTTTAATAAAATATTTGTAACAAATTCTAAGAAGGAAACATTTCCTTGTTTCTCCCATACCATTATCTCCTCATCCCTCCATTTGTATGGATTTTTTTTTTTTTTTTTTTTTACAAATTTGTATAATTTTATAAATTTCCAAAAGTTACCTGCATTAGGAATATTGAAATTCTACTTGGATTGATTATAAGTGTTTGAAAAATTTCATAAGAAAATTAAAAATTCAGCAATAGAAACCACCCTAACCATTGAGAGAATGTTGAAAAAGAAAGAGGAAAAACAATGGCCACACTAACTCCTTGGCTGCTTATAAACTTCTTTTGAAGCTTTTGAATACCTGATGCCAGCCACGTGCCTTCGCACATGGATGCACCTGGCTGCTCTAACATTTTTTTTTTTTATCATGTGTTATTTAGTGATGTCTCATGCATTAAAAAATTAAGAACGAATCCCATAATATTTTTTGAAAGCAATTATCTCTTAATGACTTTTAAAACAATTAGATAAAATTATATTTATTTTAAAAAATATATACCGGTATCTGCAATCCATATAATAGACACAAACAAATTAAACAGCTTTATAAAAATCTTGCCCCTTTGACATTTATCTTAATTATTACATATAATAATCCATATGCTGTAAAATTATAGTATTATCACTAGAAAATTTCATCTTTAAGTTATGAAATAAAAAATAAAACTTTACACATGTTTAACATATTCACAAGGCTATTTTAGGTAACAAATTACCATATCTGCACTGTAAATCTCCAGTTCATTTTTCTGTTTTCTCAACAATCCATCTTATATGCAGTACATATCTCCTTTTTGTGCAATAATAGCTAATTCTTTTAGCTCTGTTTCCTATCTCTAATATTTATGAGCTTTTTGAAATTGAATTTCTCTTATTTATATACAAATGTGGTGTCATAAATGAGAGAAGCTTTTCATCTTCAAGCAATGACAATAAATTTCAAGCCTTTGTTATATTTGATTCCTTTCATATTTTAGAAATTTTTGTCATCTACTACACCTTGTCATTTACTCTTTCACAAAATTCTTAGCAATGTTAATTAAAAGGTGAAATCCTGTGCTTTTAGATTTGCATCCATTTCTTCATATTCATAAAATAAATGTAGGATTTACTAGAGAGAATATTCATCCTTTTACTCAAAATGCTCGTTTATAAGCTACCTGACTGAATTCAATAAAATTTCATGCAAATAGAAATGTTCATTATCCATTAGAGGTTTCGAATATACAGGGTGGGCCAAAAGTCTGTTATCACCCATACAATTTCAAAACTAATGGAGATTCAACAAATTTGTTGCAGGTAACATACAGAAAATTAGGTAGAGGCTAAACAATGGTGGTGTCAAATTAGATCTTTGACCTCGAATTCTGTACCGTGCAACTTTGCAACCATTACAGGTAGAGAAAAATCTCCAATTGTACAGTCGTAGAGCTCAAAACTTTGATTTTAACAAAAAAAAAAAACGAAATTTCTGTGCTCCACTGTAACAGCACCAGTAAATGATTTGAAACCACAAATTCAGCAGGCTTGTACAGACATAACACCCATCATGACGTTAAATATGATGGGTTTTGTGAAGTACCGTGCACTGTTTTGTATTGCTGCAGAAGGGCACCACATTGAGCACTTCATTCATTGACAAATGTGGCTTGAACACCGATATTTTATTTTGTTGTAGTGGCTTTATTTTTACTCTTTTTGTTAAAACCAGCGTTTTGAGCTCTACAAACTGAATAATTGGAAAATTTTCTCTATCAGTAACGATCGCAAAGTTGCAAGATGCAAAATTCAAGGTCAATGATCTAATTTAACAACAGCATTGTTTAACCCCTACTTAACTTCCTATATGTTGCCTGCAACAGATTTGTTGCATCTCCACTCATTTTGAAATTGTATGGGTGGTAACAAGACTTTTGACCCACCCTATACTTCATTTTCATAGTTCTGATACGGAATTAATAAAGCTAGCATAAAATAAATTTATAATTCAAATTTCCAACTCAAAAACTATTTGTAAAAAAACTAAAAAGAAAAAAATGAACATACTTCTATACTTCGGGACAGGTTTACCTTGTTATGAAAGTACAGGCAGCAGTAAGGCGTGACTGAAATGTAGATCCTAGCATTTTTTAAATATAATTACGGTATATAGTAAATATACACAATTAAAATTTTTACTTACCATTATTTACTCTAAATGTTTTACCAACTTAATACATCACTTCCCAAGCATTTTTCATACTTTTTATGTTTTACCTAATAATGCATGCATAGTCACTTTTCAGAAATTCATAGCTACCACTCCAGTTTTCATGCCATCGCTATTCAATCGCACACCAAAGGCATAATTTTAGCAAGTGGAATGAAGTTCCTAAAATTATAAAAATACTAGAAACTAATTTCAGCTGTGCATGCACACGGCCTTATTGCTGACTGTACTTGCTCCTTTACAGCAAGTTTAGCCTGTCTCAAACTATACTTACATATATATAAAGTTATTGTCATAAATTGCCTAATAAATTTGAAAGATACAGTACTCATCAATAAATTCACACATTCACAATGGATAGTTTATTGATGTCGATACAACTATAGTGTGCTAATTTCCTTATTAGTTTGTCAGCCAATTACCATGAAGTTATTTTTTAATTCCTAGTTGCAGCTTCAGTTTTTTTTAAATCTATTATCAAGCCTTGAATTACAGGATTGAATGTTCCTTCCTTCATACTGATTAAGATCATGATGTGCAAAACTATGAGGGCAAGTATCCACACACAATTTTTATAATTATATCATTCCAATTCTGTCATTTTTCAACACAGTCTCGTGCTTTTCAATACATATCTTCCAAGGTTCGAAGATGCCCATTAAAAAAAAATTTGCCTGTGCAGCCAAATGATAAAATTATGCCATGTGAAGCACTATGACTAATTAGTAAATAATTTGCCACATCATCACTAGTCACTTATCTGTTTTTCTGAATCATGGCTCAGGTGTTCTCAATGTCACTTTCAATAATGAACCATTAATGGATGGGCATTTGTATACAATGAAAGTTGGAATTTCTCATTCCATTTGGGTGCACTTGCCATGTGGTCAAGCATAGTGGGCTGCAAAACAAAAATTTCCATTCCTGTACACCTTCAGACCACAAAAAAATGATCATGGTACATACTTCATCCTTGGTGCAAATTCAGAGTTGTAAAGCCATTTTATTTTGTCAAAGTGCAAAACTGAACTGTATGATGATGATACTTCACACAAACCTCCATTGGAATGTTTGTGCATAAAGCAATACTGCCAACTCACAGAAAATTAAAAAAACAAGTGCAGATACATAATCACTTGCCCTCGTAAATTTTCTGTATATCCACATAAAATCTTTTGCTTGATTAAAACCCTTTAAATTCTGGGAACATTTCTGGTGTGTGAAGTGTCACAATATCTTATGTATCCAAAAGTTATTCATTTTCCTATTTTGTGAATTATTCAGCTGCTTTGTATAGTGACTCTATGTATTATGTTATAGAATTACTTTATCACTTTAAAAATTTTTGGGACATATTTAGGAAGGCAAAGATAAAAATAGGACAATGCAATTTTATATGGGATTTTTTTTTTTTTTTTTGATTGTCATAGCATTTCTTGAAATATATGAAAAGTATTGATGATTGCCATGACAAATATTGTAATGAAAAAATGATGAAAAAACCCCTGATGAAAAACATTTTTTTTTCATCATTATTTCGAACAGCTGAGGTAGGCGAACCATTAAAACCCCTCACAGACCGTCTAATGATTTATTCTTTAAATATTGTAATTCATTATATGAAGGGTTTGGGTGTAAAATATGATAACCCATAATGGTTTATCATAATGAAATGACATAAAAAGAGCTGTAAGTCCTCCAGCGATATGATCTCCACATAATTAAATAATGAATAAAGTAAATTTGCTGTCCAGAGATGACATATCGCATACCTGGAACTATGAGAACCCACAATAGTTTCAAGTTAATCTTAGGAACTTAGCGCTTAGACCCTTCATATGTTGCTGCTGTTAATCTTGATTACTCTTGCACAAAAACCAGAATTTGTATGTACCCAAATCACTAAATTCTTTCACCATTGTTGTGTGCTCTTAATTCGCACTCATAAATGTTGATCAATTGATAAATGTAATCATGTTTTATTGAAAATATTCCTTATTCCATTGTTCAAATCATCTTTTCAGAGACAAAGCAATCCGAAATTTATCATACCTATGCACTTCCAATTGGGGTATGCATTTCCTCACTGGCTTACATTTTCTTACCTATAAATTTCCCTACATAGCTCAAAGAATCAATTCACATCTTCCCTTTTGAGGGTTTCTTCAATGGAATTTTGGAAGGAGTTTGTATTCAGAGAATATTTTAATAATCCCCATTGTGGGAATATTTGATCTTTGTTATTTCTACTTATAAGATGTTGTTAATCCATTTTAGGAAAGCCCAAGTCCAGTAACACATTCTACAGAACAGTAACACTTTTATCTTGACCCAGGATTACAATTCTAATCTTGTTAAAATATATTCGAGCATTGCACATTGGGGTAGGGGTGGGGGAGCATAGCTCAGTTGGGGGCTATGCAACATTAGTGCACAATATTGCAGCCGTCCCCTAGATGGGTAACCACTAGCGGATTTTCATACATACCCTCCTGCTTCTGATATCTGACAGCAGTCGTTTACTAACATAAGAAGGCAACGGCAAACTATGTACATAAATAATTGCCAAGAATACTTGATTAAGTCTGGATTTATCAAAGGACAGAACACTCTCGATTGACTAATTGCACATTGAGATATTGTGACAATTCCAATTTTTGTTTGAATGTCCCTGCAGTGGAGCAGTGGATAAAGATTTATTATTTTTTTACTGATTTCTTTCTTAAACTTTTTTTAAGAAAATCCCACATGCTGATAATTATGGATAAGTGATGAAATAATGTCAAAATCAAAAGATCGGGAAGCGACTCAGATTCATTAATTAAGCGAAGCAAATTTTGTGATGCCTAACAATAAGCATAATTGGGATGGCATTCAATTGATGAAGTGATGCCAAAATCAAAAGACTGAGAAATGACTCGGATTCATTAATTACAGTGAAGCAATTTTGTGATGCCTAACAGTAAGCATTATTCAATTACTGGAATGCTTGCTTGTTGTAAATCAGCCAGAATCTCAATTCAATATAGAAGCCTGTACACAAAAAAGAATTATACTTTTATGTATCCATGATATTTGAGCTTTAAGATGCTTGTGATTCCCTAATGTTTGCTGCAATAAAAATTTCATGAATCAAAAATAAAATTTATATATTATTAATATTTGCATCTTTTATTAAAGATCTTTTGCTGCAGAAATGCAAAATTCCATAAATTTTTTTTCATATCTTGTTTGAAACAATTGTTAATATTATAAAACTTTCAAATAAACATGCACTGCTTATTCTGCAAAAAACAAAGTTAATTTATACATGCAATTTAAAGCATACATTATGAATAAAATACCAAATAATGCAATTTTTAATTGATTAAAATCTTGTTTACTACCAATGCGTAAAATGATACAGGATTTGAAAAGCAATTAAAATAAAAGTGATGTGCCACATGCAAACATCAAATGCATTGCACAAAGAAGATGGACTACATGCATAATTTTTTTTTAATAACGACCATTAATAAAAATAGCTTCCATTCAATGTTGTTTTCTGAAATTAATTATTTAAAGAAAATCTTGCGTTCCTATTTGAATTTAAACAGTTTAATTTTAAATAAAAAGTTTAGAGCAGAATTTTTAATTTTATCTTTTCCTTTGAACATTTTTGGATTAATGAAAGTATGCATTTAATCACTTAATTTTTCAGAAAACAGAATTACAGTCGAACCTCTGTATAATGAACACCCACATAAAGAATTTTTACTTTGGTCCCAACCTGCTATCAATTTTGCTTTTTGTATAACAAATTTTTCTCTGTGGTGAATTTGTAATCTGTTCTTTATAGCTTATAACGAGTTCTCAGGCTGCTGCTTTCTCACATTTTTCACATTTCTCTGGCATACTCCCTACCATTGAATCACCTGTTTTTCAAGCCTACATAATTTTAACCATTTCATAGGAAAAACTGCTGTGAACCAAAAAATGCAATCAAAAATTACTAATTACTTTCAGAAAAAAAGTGATTAATACGTTTAAGTACAGTTATAATCTGCTTAATATGAAGGGACAATATGTTATTTTGTAACACCTGAAGTTCATGCTATCTGAAGAGTGTAAATACTTCAGGTAAATTTTACATTGCAAATTTTATAGCAAATTACTTACAAAGAAAAAAAAATCAAGAATAGTTGACTGCTTTCTTCTATTTATCAATTTCTTAGTTATAAAATCACAACCAACTGTTTGCCCGTGATCAATTTGATTCCTCATGTATAAAATCCACTATTAGGAGTATTTACTAATACTCGGCGTCTTAATTCTGTGAGCATAAACACCGCAAGGGTTAACAGCAGTGACTGATTTAATACATGTATTTTTAAAAATAATTTCTCAATTAAGAAATTTTGTTGTTTTCTCAAAATTTTATTAAAAATTATTTCGTGTTTTCCAAAATTACATAAAATTTCGTACTAATAGGATGACTTTACCTATAAAATCAGTGAAGGAGTTGGGGTGGGAAATAATTTCATATTAAGTAGATTATACTATATTTGTATCAGCATTTCTATAACTACTAAATGCTAAGTGTAATAGTTAAGATTATTAAAGTGTGAAATGGCTCATTGCTAATGTTCTTAATTAGAAAATTAAAACGTGTAAATCTTTAGTATTAACCTTTTTCTGTATAACAAATTTTTTGGGAGGTTTGACTTTGTTATAGGGAGGTTTGAATGTATGCTTGTTCATGCAATTTGTCTGCAGTAAAATTCATCAAGATGCTTTTAATGAAAATAGAAAAAATAAACAGTTGCTTTAATTAAATTTAAATTACAATTTCATTAGTGAAAAATTAAAACACAAACAAGACCAGCCCTTTCATTAAAAGGTAGCATGAATTGTACTGTTAAAATTGATATGAACTACAGATTATTTTTAGGATTAGTAAATTAGAATGTTCTATAGCTATGAAGAATCAGGGAATGAGATTTCCTTATAAAGATAAAAACTAAAGGAAATTCTCTAAGCCTATCCATGGAAGAAGCATGTATTTCAACCTAGACTTTTAAATATAAGCTACAATTATTATATCAACTTCAGTTTTAATGCTAGAAAAAAAATTATTGTTTTAAGAACATTTCTCTCCTTTGTTTTATTTTCCCCCTCCTCCTACATTTGAAGTCTTGAATTTGAGTCCTGTATGCAAAAATTTGAGTCCAGTAATGTTCTTTAGTGTGTTACAAATTGTTATTAGTGATATCAATCTAAGTTTCCTATTACGTTATTCATTTAGTAGTCAGCTAACAACTGACTTTTATAAATATTCCTGAATAAATTTAGTTAATTTAATTTAACAGTAACTTTCAAGTAAAGTTTTTGATGAATAATCATCATCAAGTATTGCTAATTTCCTGCCTTTATCTGGATAGAAATGCTTTCCAAGTTCCTGGGATATCCCTTTTTTTTTTTTTTTTTTTCCTCTCCCCAAATATAGTGCAAGTCTCTGGATAATTAGATTGGAGAAGTGTGCAATTTTTTAAACATTTTTTAGGGAAATAAGTTTTCACATTTTCTCATTATTTTTTACTTCCTTTATATAATTGAATTGATTAGTTTATTATAAATGGAGATTAAAAAGCCAAAAAAAAAACTGAATTTTAACCTATAGAATTTTGTTAAGTGCAAAGGAAAATTGAATAACAAGCTTTTAAACTGTGTAAAATGTTATTTTAAAAACTTATTTTAAAATGCAACATTAAATACAAAAATAATGTCTCGACAAACTTTACCTCTACATTAGTTGTCTTTTTGATGGTAAAACTAAATATCTGCAAGTATAAAAATTTTACATCAAAATTCTTAAATAAGTTTAATATTATTATTATTATGTGTAATTATTTATATTATTAAGTACTATTCAACTTTAAAAAATGTTAGAAGGAGTAGTTTATTAGAAATGACACTTTTTATAAAAGGAGTTTTGTTAAAGAGTTTCACTTTCCTGGTTTTAAAGGCTTTAGACTTTTTATATTCCAAAAAAATGAAGAAAGGAGAAGTATTCAAAATAAATGATCATATAACAAAAAAAAAAATTTATTGACTATATATGTAGAAACTACACTCTACCAGTAATAAATTTATTTAATATCCTTCAAAATCGGAATCATCTCTGTAAAAATTTCAAGTTTTGATCTAACTGTGCAAACTTTTTGAAACTTATGAATAAAACAGGCTGTGATTAGATGCTACACTAAATTTCATAATGAAATTCAAATTTATATTTCAGATCTAAATATAAACTATGTAAATTTCAAAATTCCACAGGTTCATATAAATTTACAAAAAACAAGGAACAAAAATTGATAAAATACAGCACTATTAATGTTTTACACAATAACAGAGAAAATTTAGGCATTTTTGTCTGAAAATGTGAAAAAAATTGTAATATAGTGTTGTGCATTTTCACGAACTTAAAAAGTTTGTATAATTAATGTAAAAAACAACTCCATTTTATTTCTATTTTTTTTTTTCATTAAAATGGAGTTATCATGGTTTTTAAATTAATTATGCAAAATTCAACTCCTACTCTTATATAATTAAAAAGTTTGTTACTAAATTCTACATTTCCATCGTCCACACTTTTTTTAAAGGCACCGACATAAAATACACGAAATGAATTCGTCGTTCATCGCAAATGTCGCATCTAAATTTTTGTTGGACCAATAGTTCCAAAGATAATGACCAAAAATAGTTTTCCGAAATTTGCTATATCTCAAAAATTGTGAGTCATAGCAAAGTGGATGCAAAATAGTTTAATAGTAGACATAAAATCAATGAACTCTGTATTGACCAGTGGTCAATATTTGACAGATGCTATCAAAAAATCATAATTATTGATAATCGACATTCAATATCAATGTAATTGACAGCTGATACCGATGTGACCTATAAATGTGCATACATGTAGTAGCATAAATTTGAAAACATTTTCAAAATTGGACCAACTTCACTCATTTTTCAAATACTAATGGTCAAATACTTATATTGTTTTGCTACTTAAACTGATGGACCGTAAAATTTTTAATTTATATTAATTCCTACATAATGTGCTGTTTTTATGGTTTCATGTTTTATTTTCATGCACCCACTATCTTACCCATTCACAAACTTATGATTATTCATACACATCTCACTTAAACATGCTCATACAATATTTAGTTCACTCATACAGTCTTGCTATCGAATACCTTTACTTATCGTTTACGTTTAATTTACTCAAAAAATTTTTAAGTTCACTTTGGTCATGATAGCTTACTCATTCTCATCTGGTTAAAGTTTGCGATTAGACTAAATGATCCTTTCTTATAAGGAAAAATTCGAATTGGCTATCTTATCTGTATTTGATATATATAAGCTTATAATCTACTAATTACCAAGTAAATGATTGGTTTTCAGTATAAAAAAATATTACTAAATAAAATTATTGAAAATTTAATGGGGGAGGTATAGTACATTTTAAATTATGGGTCTTTTAAATTTTCTTATAAAATAAACAAACAACAAAACCTGCAAATATGATATTAAGTAGAAGAGGAAATGTTTGTGAGATTATATTTTAAGATGAAAAAAACAAAACAGGGTAGAGTAATCAAACTTTTAATGAAAACAGGAAACTTGCATTCTCAACAAGGGGCGAATTTCCTTTTTACAGAGAAAAATAGCTTACCTAGAGTAGCCACCATGGAATAATAAAATAATAAGAATAAAATGTAACTTTTCCCCCCTCTCTTCCCTTTTGCTTCCTAAGAAAAACAACAACGTATCTCCAAGTTTCGAAGATAAGTCAATTTATCTGAAAAGTAGAGAGAAGCAGGATTCAAAAAGAAGATAATCTTTGCTCTCTCTAAACTCTTGATTTGAGCGATATATGATGAATTGAATGCGTACGTCGATGGAGTGGCATTTGCGTCAATGCAAATGAATATTTCGTATAGAAACCTTTTTAATTTCTCTTAATAGATTTTTTTCCTGTATCATTTTATACGCAATTTCCGTAGGGATCTTTTCAAATACTGTTAAGTACTCACGGCGGTGAACTCTTTCAAAACTTAAAAAAAGAAGTAAACAAATAATTATATAACTGAGGGGAAAAATAAATAAAATAATAAATCGAAGATCATTTTGATGATCCTATACCAACAAATCAAAATAAGCACACAATTAAGTAAACCAGTCCTACGACTTTGCCTGAAATGTATCGGTATACTTTGTATGAACAGCAAAGCTACAAAAAGGTAACAAAGTGGCCTCATCTTCCTGAGAAAGTGCTTAAGTAATAGCGATCACGAAACTTCCAGTTTTTTATTACGGATTAAAATTCTATTTCCACTATTTGCTATTGCCTGTGTAGGCGAAACTTCTTCCTAAATACATCGTGACTCACTTTTAGGCTTACTCGTTCGTTACTGAAAACTAAATATTGTATGCACACACTTACAGCTCTCCATAATCTTTTCTCTGGAGGCGACTTTATCAGCCAGCCATCGTGTACGATCTCAATCGAGGAAGACGACATTATTTCGCTCTGCTCTCGATCGCAAGGACTCGACGACTTCTATTTACATCGCGATCGCCATAATCCAGTCGTTTTTAATCGTCCCATAAAGTAGCCTGTTCTGCGTTGTATACCACCAGCTACAACAAACACCACAGAAACGTGTTAAGATTGGAGAAATGCAACAACGTAAAATCCTGACCAAAGCCGGACGCGATTGGCTGCAGCTGTCAGTCTTATTCATTTCTCGACCAATAGGAGCCCGTCTTAAAAGTGACGTCACGTGGGAAAAATGAAGAGCTTGTGGATGTTGGGTAAAACGAAAACGTGAACAAATAGCATTATTGTATTTTTGACGGGATTATGGTGTTTACAAAGCGGACAGCTGTAATGCTGCTAATCTAGGTAAAAGTCGCTTTCAAATTCACCGTGCATGATATCAATTTCACAGTCGCTTTTATCGTATTGTGCTTTCTTTTCTACTCTTTTCAGCGATACATTAGATTATCAACTCGTGTAAATTCTTCTTTCTTGCAGAACAGGTAAATATGTAGCTTGTAGCTGTTTCTACATAAATATACATGTTAGGAGAATTTCTATTCTAGGAAAAAAAAAAATTGCTTATCAAATTAAAGCATTGCTTTAAGATCTATGTGATTATAATTCCTCTACACGTAAGTGATATCTTTTTTTTTTCCTTTTTAATCTTCAACTATTTCAGATTTCAAAAAGTTAAAATTGATTTGTCAAGTGTATTTCTGAATTTTTACTCATCGAAATTTTGGATGAATTAAAATTTCAGGATTACAATGATATTTCATGCTAATCTATAATTGACCAGATTAAGATCGAGGTAGGCTGGAAGAGATAGATGGAAGTACATTTATTAAGTAAGCTTGCGCGCAATTGATACACTGTAATTATTGATTTATATCACTGCGAGTCGTATGAAATTGGGAGTAAAGAGCATTGATTTTGAGTAATCTTTTTGGCCTTTAAGTAACACATTATTAAATTGATTGATGGACTGCTTGGATAACTGCCAGTTGTTTTGTTTTCTTTATTTCCATCGATTAAGCTTGATGATATTATTTCCATCGATTTATTTTAAGGCCTTCGAAGTAATCACGTTAAAGTGTAGTTGAATACCAGGAATTTTTAAGTCTTGCCCGTTTTGGGTTTTGTTTTCTTTTTTTTTTTTTTTCCCCTTCTTTTTTTTTTCTCTCTTTAATTTTATCAAATACAATCAGTTATAGTCTTGTATTAATTTTAAGTAAGTTTATACTTAATTTTTTTTTTTAAATAACGTGCATACCTTAGTTACAAAGAAGAAAATAAATAGAAAAATTCCACGACCTGGGTTCGAACCCAGAACCACACACTTTGCTGGCAACACTCTTATCAAATTGAGCTACTGCGGGCAGTGAACCATCAGACTTTACAGCACGTGCAGAGCAGGCTCCCAACTCAAAGCTCGTGATTCCTCCTTACCTTTAAACCATCAAAAAATTGATGAAATTCAACTCCGAGAAGATAATAACATTGAACTATCTCTCATCGATTTATTATATTGCTATACTAGCTCATTTACCCGGCGTTGCTCAGGCTCTTTTTGATACAAGTTTGCAATATCTGAATGGGTATATGCAGTATGACGTCCGGCCTAGGCCGGTCAACCCATCCACATTTGTGGTGAACTATGTGCTTAATCACTGGTTACCACTAATGGATGCTCCCCAGATTACTAACTAAAATACAAGACCTGTGGTGTGGCTGGTATATGAAATCACTCCAAGTGGTTCCACATATGTTTAATGAGCAGAGAATAAAATAAAGACAATAATTATACTGTTGGCATTAGTATATTCTTAAAATCATTATAATTGATACCTTAATACAGTAGACAACTCTAAAACACTCTGTACACAACATGCTTCCAAAGCACACAAGGTAATTTCTTTTAACACTATGCTAGCATTAAATCTGGATTGTATAGTGGCTCAAGCTTACTTCTCCTACACTTAATATCTATTTAGTTAATAGTAATTGTTCTCTAACGCAAGTGCCTTATTATAACAGGCAGAATTGTCTCAATAGTCTTAAATAGTCACGACTTGCTCTAGCAAAGGTACCTAACACATCCACTAAAAAGTCTTAGATCTAATTTAAATGGTTCAGTCTTAAAAGGTATACAGTTACTGTGACACCTGAGAGTTTCACGAGCCATAAGACTCTATTATCTATAAAAGATCAAATAAAGATGGAATATGTTTCATCAATCAGGTCACTCAGTTGGGGCTCATATTCATCCATAGACATAGGATAAATAATATTTTGGAAAAGTCATGGGTTATCACAAAATTTTTCTTTAATGACACTAATAAGTAAAATGGCTACTCAGCAATCTATGAAAATTACCCCATGTTCAGTCCAAGGCTTTGGGTTGACCTTCACACTTGTGATGGGTGTCCTCTGAAATAAAGCAAATGGCCTCTTGTACAACGAAAGGCGTCAACCTTACACAGTAGTTACAGCTCCATCTTCAGTGTATGCATCAAGTCTTCAAGCTGCCACGTCTCTCACGCTATCCCCAGTAGTATGGTGGTGCCTTCCTCTTCCATCTAGGCAGTTGAGGTGCAGGCCTGTAACTTGTCAAACCCACAATCTCCAAAGTGTTCCAAGTCCTTTGCTTTCAATTGCAAATGGTTGCTCAGCCTTGACCTGCTTATTTTGAGCAAATGTATAATGGCTAAAGGTTAATGCTTGTACTTCAGAAATAGTCCTTTTCTCCTTCCCTTAGGAGTAGACTATGACAAAACCACAGTTTGAGCTGCAAACTGTTCATAAGATACTGTTTTTAAACTCTTATCCATTTAGTGGATTTAAATTTAGTCATTTGCCTTTGGCAATGAGTTATACGACAAAAGAACACTTCTTACTTAAATACAGTACAATTGGGTCCTTCAAGACCACCACAGAACACAAGGACAATTATGTGGTCCTTATGCCTTGTCTATCTAACATGCACAACTGGACACAGTCTGTCCCAGACAGATCTATTATAAAAAAAAATCACCATTAGGTTCTTATTTTCCTTCTCCTTCTCTCCATGGAGAAGTTGTTAATATTTTTTTTTTTTCCACACTCACATCAACAATTCAGTCTCTTAGCAATCAAAACTAAGCCATTGTTGGGGAAAGCAACAACACAGCAATAAAAAGAAATACACAACAATGCTCTTATGGAGCTTAAAATTAAATGAAAATACGTTTTAACCCTAGAATGCTAACCATACGTCTTGGAGACGTAGTTAAAATTTTAAACATCAGCTGCTGCGCTTGATCTTGAAAGAGCGCCCTCTACCTTCAGGTATGCTTCATCAAACAAGCATTCTTTCGAATAGTGGTGTTTCAGTTGTCCAGCTTGCATATCAATAGCGTGTATTTATTGTTTTCGTAAACATAGTGCGTCTTTTAGACGTAGAGTTAGTATTCAACGTAAATTTTTGTACGTCTCTTGGACGTAGAGTTAGTATTCAACGCCCATTTTTGTACATCTCTTGGACATGTTGTTATGAATGATGGAGCTTATTTATATCCTCTGAGACGTATTAGTTATTATTAATTACAAGCACTTGTATAAATACAAACTAATATTGTTATGGATTTTGTGGAAGAAGAAAAAATTGATAATATTATAGGAAGTCTAAATATTATTGCTCGTATAAATAAGTCTTCAGGAATTGACGGAATTTGGGCAAAGGACATTAGAAGTAATGGTAAAGGTTTTGGTAAACATTTACTCATTTATATAATGTAATATTGTAGACAAATGAATGGCCAGAACAGATGAAAATGTCAAGGGTTAGGCTAATTTATAAAAAATTTAAAAAAAAAAGATTTAAATAATAATCGACCAATATCTATACTTTCTATTATTACAATAAAATTTTATAACATTGCTTTAAAAAAAAATTGAGTAATTGTGGAAAAAGAACAATATTTTGGGAAAGAAATATATGGTTATAAAAAAAAGAAATCAATCCAAAATTTATAATTGGATTTGACACAAAAATTAAATAAATCCTTTCATCATGGTCTTAATTCAGCAGTTATTTTTTTTTGATAAAGCCTGGGATTTGGTTAATCGTGATATTTAGTTTTTATAATTGTTGAAAGGAATGTATACAAATAGAATGCAAAAAGTAAAGGTAAATAATCCAGAAAGTTCAATTTCTGAGATCACAAATGATATTCCACAAAGTTTAATATTAAGTCCAATTTATTTTTCCAAATTCAAAAAAGATCTCTTTTCGTTTGCCTGTTAAAACATTTTAAACTATAAAATTCGTTTTTATACATATATTTTTCCAAGTATTCTTATATCGATTGTTTTTTTTAATCTTGCCTTAACTAAAGAGTAGTTAAATAGTTAATAAACAATTTTTATAATAAACGTTTTTCTAAATTACTTGTTATATAATAAATAAATACCCAAAACTCCTTAATTCAATCAATACAACTAATCATAACTGCATTTCAACACGATGTACGTCTGGGAGATTATATAGTTAGTAACAAGGATATGCTGCTCATGGTTAGTATTCTAGGGTTAAATAAAATAAGATAAATAAGGGTTCTCTTTTTTAAACATAATAAATTCTAAAACAACATTAACTGACAGAAGTCACAACAATAAAAATTAACACATTAAAAGGCTTAGAATTAAAACAGTAAAAATTCATATAGAAAAAGCAAAAAATCTTTTAAAATACTCCTAATGGATGGCCCTCTAACAGTTCAACCCGATTCGTTTTGGAATGTTGTGTATAGCTGAGCGAGTTTAACGTGGTGCTGGAGAAAAAAATGTGTAGAATAATGTATATGGCTTCGAAAGTGGGAGGAAATAGAATGAAAATGAAACAAGTTTGATCTGACATTTTTTCAGCCCTCCCTATGGCTGTAGGTCTTCGTGTGATCTGACCTTTTAAAAATTCATTTGTTTATCTAAAAATTCAGCAATTCCGAAATTCTCTTCTTGGGTGGCGATGGATGTACATGATCGTTTGTGTCTGTGTACTCTGCAATTCCAACAATTGCTAAACTGTTAGGAAATAAAGAAATTAAACTGGAGCAAACTTCAAACATCAGGTAAATAATATTAATTAGAAAAATAGATGGAAAAATTCTGCGACCTGGATTCAAACCAGGAACCTCGACTGTCATGGTCACACCTCTATCAATTGGGCTAAGTCAGACACTTGAACAGCCATGCTGTCGCTAAGAGTCTTAAAGACAGCCAAGTGGTCTTTACCTGATGTTTGGAGTTTGCTCCAGTTTAATTTCTTTATTTCTTATTGTGTGTTCATCAAACTTTCTGATAGTTTGGATAGGAGAAATTCACGATCTGTGAACTGGGTGCCCGCCTCCCATTGGGTTTTCCATCATGACAACTTGGTTGTCTTTAAGACACTTAATGACTGTACGGCTGTACAGTATCTGCGATATCCCAGTTGGTAGAGGCATGGAGCATGACACTCGGGTTCTTGGCTCAAATCCAGCTTTGAAGAACATCTGTACAAATTTCATCAAGATTGGAGTAAAACTATAGATTTATATACGAAACAAACACACAAACAGCTTTCATCCTTATATATAGGAAATAAAAGAGGTACATTTCGTCAAGAGATGTCACTGCTGTCATCGAATAATTTTTCCGGTATAGAACACAACCGAATGAACGAAAGCGAAATGGTCGAAAACATATAATTGTGATATGCTAACTCCATTAGGTGACAAAAACTGTCAATGGACAAACAAACAAATAACAAACTGAGTAAATTAAACAGTGAAAGCAGTTAAAAAGGGGTAAAAAATCATTAATGACCTGCCTAAAACTTTCTAAGGATACACCTGAATTACCATTGTAAAATTTTATCAAGATTGGTCTAGCCATTTTAAATGCATAGTGAAACTGACATACAGAGAATTTTATATATATATATAGATAAAAATCCATAAGCATAGAAAAATGGCATGCAATAACAAAATCACAAGATATGCTAGTAGAAAACAACATTAATGCAAGAACGAATACAGTCGAACCTCGATATCTCGAATTTCATGGGAACTGAAAAAAAATCGAGATATGGAGTGTTACTTTTAATTCAAGATTTTTAGATTATTAAAGGTATTGTGAGAATACAGAGGACAATAGGAAATAAAATGCCACGTACAAAGGGAGCTACTAGTGTCAAAAATGCACAAACAGCACATGCTCAATCATCTCGTACCCAACTGAGACTTGCCGAAGAGATCGCACGCAAATTTTTTGCGTGATTTTTTCGTAATGCACAAGAACCCAATTTTTTCGTTTTCGTACGAGAAATTTCTCCTTATGAAAAAATCTTATCCTTTTAACTGCCTTGCATTTTGTTGGCACATGAAGTCAAAATTCGACATAACGAGGTTTTCGGAGAAAATTTCGAGAAAATAAGAGAAAATTGCATTATTTTAATAGTAAAAATGTAGGGAAATAAAAATTTTTCAAAATATCGAGGTTCGACTGTAATTGCATTTATTTGTATAATTTGAAGTTTTATTATGAATATAGTTATTTGTTTGATAGTTTATGGGTAGTTAGTGACATGTCTCAGTGCAGCAATACCAGTTAACTCTATTAGTAGAGTAATATCTGCCACACTCATGCATGCACCTGCAATCGCACTCTTTCAGTCATTACCATGGAGAATGCATTGAGGCTGTCTTGAAAGGACCAGAACCTCAGTCTTAGCCAAACTGATCAGTGTGAAATAGACCGTTTTTGTTAACTTTATCATACATGAATGATTCAGGAATGGTTTAATATACAGGGTGTCCATAAAAGGTCTGACACATTTTATCTTTTTATTATAGATACTGTGCATTACCAAAAAACTAATAAAGATAAACAGAAAGGTCAGGGCTGTAGGGTGGATGGGGTAACACTGTCCAACCCCGTTTCATGATGTGTTCTGACGTCCTCAAACTTGCGTTATCGTGTTGAAGCAAACAATCAGCTAGGTTATGGCGTCCAAGTCGCTGGAAGCGCTTCTTGAGTTTGGTTCATGTATTCACATATGCCTCAGGATTATTGGTGTTCAGCATCACATCAATGAGTATGACGCCATCACAGTCCCAAAACACAATGATCATGACCAGAAGCAGTTGCTTTGAATTTTTTCTTTTGTGGAGAGTGCAGATGATGCCATTCCATCGATTGTCATTTGTTTTGGGCTCAAAATGGTGCACCCAGGTTTCATCAGCTGTCACAATCTGGGACAAGAAGGCTTCCCCCTCAGCTTGAAAACATTGCAGCAACTCAGAAAAAATGGTTTTTCTCGGAGCTTTGTGTTCCTCCGCAAGACAGCGCAGAACCTATCATGAACACGTTTTTGTGTAATCAAGAGCACAGATGATTTCACCCATATTTCCTTTGCTGATTGACAGCTCCAGCACCAACTGTCGAGTCGTTCTGCGTTGGTCCTGATGAATGAATGCATCAGCACGCTGTATCTTGTCAAGTGTGACAGCCAAGGATGGCTGCCCCAACCATGGCAAATCTTGGAGCTCTGCCGAACAGCTTTCTGATGGCCTCACCCTCTGCGCCCAGTGACTAACCATACTTCTGTCGACTGCTAATGCTTCATAAACTGCACATACACGTTTGTGAATGTTTCCAACTGTTTCTTGCTCCGCAGTGAGAAATTCAATGACGACACGCTGCTGGTAAAGTACATCACTTACAGACGCCATGTTGTTCCATTGCTACACGTACGTTATCTGTCAGAAGAAACAAAAACTTTGCGCACGCACTCCGAAAACTTCAAAGAATGCATATCTCAAGTGTCGCATTTGTACCTTTGTTGGGGATGGAGAAAAAAATTGTGGTGCATTACTTTTTGGGCTAACCTCATATTCTTTGCAACAATACACCACCTTTCCCAATTTTACAAATTTCATTTTCCGTAAGAGTTATTGTCATTTCTATCAAAAAATTTTATTGCTTGTATATATTTCAATTTCTGGGAATTGGAGCCAATGGGACACAGAATAGTAAAACCCTTAAAAAGCTTACATTTCTGATAAAGCTAATAATCGTTTTTTTTTTTTTTTTTTTTTTTTTTTTTTATACTACTCCGTGCCCAATTTCTGAATATGGGATTGCGAAATACAGATTTTTATATTTAAGTTTTATATATGTGTAGGGTTCGAAATTAGCATTAGCCAAATTGCCACAGACCAGTCAAAATTCATTCTGGTAGTCTGTGGCAACCTGCCAACTGCTAATTTCGACCCCTGTATTTATATTGTTAATTTCTGTAAAATAATAGTTGCTTATTTAAGAAAACTAAATTCTCAAATTCTATTCATCCTTTTTCTTTTTTTTCTTCCTTTCTTTAGGAAAATAATCATATTCAAGAAAAATGGATTATCAATCTTCTATACCTGTATAAAAAATTTCTAATAAGATGAGTGCATAAATTTTGTGGATGAGCAAGGATTGTATGGATGGTGCAGAACGTAGTAAAGATAAAATCCTTTTACCTCCAAGTGTTAAACGTAAATGTCCGAGTTTTAAAACTAATTCTAATCTTGCACCATTAAATTCTTCCCATGAAAGAATACTTAGCAAATGGAAATGTGCAAACTGTGGATTCTTGAACATCGATAGTACAAATGAATGTATCATTTGTGTTACGTCTAGAGAGTCAAATAATACATTCACAAAAAAGGCTGTTAAACGTGCCACTCTTCCTCAACCTTCTCTATTTTCTCAACGACAATCTAATGTGCATTCGTTAAAATGGAAGTGTCTCAATTGTCATTTTCTAAATCTTGATGTTACCAACGAATGCATAATATGTACAGAACAAAGAAACTCTTTTTCAAGATCGTATATAAAAGAGAAATTAGATGTGTCCAGGGATAATTTCAGTGAACCTAGAGCTATCTGTTCATATCAAGCTGCATTACCAAACTTCACTGGGAAATGCCTTACTTGCCAGTTTATTAATTCCCATACAACCAAAGAGTGCATTACTTGTGATTGTGAACTTTTTGACCAATCTCAAATTGATAGTGTACAAACAGAAGCTCTTTCAACAAACTTACCTTCTTTTTTAAATAGATTTGGTGTGAAAGAATCAAATGAGTATAAATGGTTTTGTAAAAGTTGTGAAAATATTAATTCTTTAGCATCTTCTAATTGCATTCTATGCTCAAGCACTGCCAATAAACTATTTTCTGTAAGACAATGCAAGGATTATAACAGTTTATCCAATGAAATTAGCAATATTCAAAATGTTAACGATACAAATGTTCAAGTAGATGAGAAAAAAGGGTCACCTAAGAGGAGTAGCATTTACGACCGTGTCAAGGCCAGAATTTGCAACAGAAAAACTGCTCATGTCAGAAAATATTCTACTGATATTTTTATCGAAAATTCTTCTAAAAATATGATACTGCCTTGTCTATATGATAATTCTACTAGTTTTGCACAGTCAGGTCAGATCAAAGTAAATCCATTTATTCATCCTTATTTATGTTTGACTAATAGCGTTGTGAATTTTGCAAGAATTTTTCAAATTAAAAATTTAAAAAAAGCTTTCTTGACTAAAAGAACTTTTTCAGATTTAGTATCCCTAATTAGCATTGGAAATAAAATGGTTTCCAAATCAAATTCTGACGTAATCGACCTTACAAACGAACCAGACTCCTCTTCTATGATAAATGTTGATGAGGATGTCTGGGTTTGTAAACATTGTACTTTTTCTTGCAATCCATCGTGGTCGAATATTTGTGATATATGCGATTCATCAAGAGTCAATGGTGACCAAACGCTTAGTCCTATTTCTATTACAAACAGTGGTGTTCATTTTACTAGGACTCCCAGAGCACGCCACACCATTCCTACGTCTCATAATGTCGAGAGTTGGACATGTGTTAAATGTACTTTTGTGAATGAGAATACAACGAATGAGTGCAACATTTGCAGTACTTTAAAGCAAACGTATGATGATGGTAATAATGAATATAATAACTCTTGTGAAACTGAATGGAAATGTGAAAAATGCACTTACATAAATGGGGCAAATCAGAACTTTTGTAGATTATGCAGTGAGAAGAAACTTGTAAATTTAAATGCAAATATTGTTAAGAAACTCTCTTTGAATGATGAAAGTGAAATGGATGCAGATAAAGCCAGTAATAATGAAAATTCCATTGATGGTTCTTGGTATTGTACTATTTGCACTTTTCAAAATCCGGCATCATCTGCTTTGACATGTGAAATGTGCTCACATGCTCGCAGTTTGATACCTATCATTCAGGGCTCACCTCACAGGGTTTCTAGGCAGGAGAGTGAGCTAATGGAAGATATGCGTAGGATTGAAGAACTGGAAGCTAAGGAACAGTGTGAGCAGATAGTAAATTTTTGCAGACAGGTAATTTAATAGATAGATTTTTTTATTAATGTTTTTTACTTATGAATAGAATTTCCTTTATAATGTAAGTTACAAACAAAAAAGCACTGTTCTCTAGCCTTAATTTTAAGAAAATCCAAATTGAAAATATTAAGAATTTAATATTTATTTTGCATTCAATAATACTTTGTAATCATTAAAAAACATATCATCTAAATTTTTGAGATGCCCTATACTCAGTGGTGTGTTCATAAATTTTTAAATTACATTCTTAACAGAATTAAGAATTTGTAGGGCCCCATGTGCAACATGGATTTCGAGCATTTTCTGTATTTTACAAGGGCAGTCCAATAATAAAGTTACATGTGTAAATTATGGAACACTTTTATCTGGAAAAGTTTGAAAAATCAAGCTACAAAAAGTACCTGTTAATGTTCATTTTCAATATAGTCATGATTTGAAATGTGATTGCATGAATGAACTTCTGAGAAAAGACTGGTGTTATTTGGTATGCCAAATGACCCCCTTCTCATTTAAGAAAATGAACCTTGAGCCAAAATGGCAGATTTATCCCTGCATATTTATCCCATGCCAAATGTTTTACCCCCTTCTCATTACTCCCTCCACCATGCTTGCTGTAACAACAGCTGTCCCTGCCCAACTTTGTAATGATTTCATGCACTATGCGCTTTTTGAAATGCCAGTTCTTGAGCAATTTCACGCACTTTGATTCTTTGGTCTTACAGTATCAGATCTTCCACCAATTAACAATTCTCTGGTATGTGCACAGACCTTGGGTTTTCTATTTGTTTCTCTGGATCATCATGGAATTTAGTTCGGCTGTCTAAATTTCCTGCACCAAACACATACCTCTTTTCAACTCAAAACTTTCTGTCCATAAACATTCATTAATTTGCAATGAAGCTCGCACTGATTCACTAATTCTGCCTGAAAAAATTGGAATTAGTTTTGGAATAATTTTCTATGGCATTGCTTATTTTATCACCCAAGCAGTTGAACAGAGAATAACAATATACACTTTACTGCTTGCATGGCTCACGAGATAATGTACATCACGAGAGAATAAGTGTATGCATTAAAAAATTGTCGACGCAACCATCTGTACCTTTAATGTTGGACTACCCTTGTATAATGATAATCTGTCAGGGAATAAATGTGGAAAACTAAGTAAAATTGCCTTGCCAAATGTGTTAAAATTTAACCACCGGCTCTAGTGAGCAGGTGCGAGCTGATCCCAACATACTGCAGAGAAGGGTTCTTTATCTTAGTTGCTTCATCTGCTGGCTGACATTGACTCCAGGTGATGACATCATATCATTGTTTCAGCCTAGCATTCTTCTTGATTTGCCATCCGATGATCTCATCATTGGGTGTCTCTGCCAGCCAGCTAAGATAAAGAACCCGCCTCTGACTTTACGTATATCTCGAGCAATTTCAAAGATAGATGTGGTTATTGGATTTGTGGCTATAGGTGAGGGTCATTGTGTTTTGTTGGTGAAATTTGTTTTTTAGAAATTTACAGTTTAACATTAGTTTTGTAAAAATTTATTCATAAATTATTGAAGGGAATATAGAGACTCAATAATGGAATGTCACATGCAGCTTTCTTTAACCCTGGATCACAAAGCTTCCTGGAACTTCCTACAAAGCTTTGTCGATTCGACTACTCTTAAATAATACGTATTTTTATAAATAAAAAGCTTCCTACAAAGCTTTAATATTTTTGTTATCATTGTTTGGTTCCTAAAAGTTTATTATAAAGCAAAAAAAACTAAAATTATTTTTCGATTATAGTCTTTTTTTTTTTTCAGATTTATTACATTGGTGTAAAAATTTAACACTTTATATATCTCGAACTCTAATAATATAATTATTATTGAATTGACAAAAAAAGATTAATATAAAAGAATAATACAAGTAAAATGTATCATTAAAAATTTATTATTTTGCCGATTTCACAATAAGTAAAACATTTGAAGTGATATGCATTTTTATATATAAAATTTTTAATGAAATGTTAATTTCTTTTTTATTATCATTGTTTGGTTTATAGAAGTTTATTATAAAGCAAAAATATGAAATTATTTTTCGATTTTAGCCTTAATTTTGCATTTGTATAAGAATTTAACACATAATTGCTATTTGCATAGCTCAAAATATAAAATTATTATAATATTATAAAAATAATAATTATAATTGATTTAATGAAAAAGAATGACATAAAAGAATAATATAAGTAAAATAGATCAACAAAATTTTTTTTTTTTGCCGATTACACCCTAATTGATACTTTTGAAGGATTTGAAAAAAGTTTCATTGTTACAAACCATCGTCGATTCGACGGTCACTATAAACTGGAATTATTAGGAAACTATTAAGCCTATGGAAAAAATACCTGCATCCCTTACTAGAGTAGAAGACAGTGTACGATTAGATAATCGCATTAGGGGTTTATATACAAATGCGAGAGAGTTACAAAGAAAATTAAAAAACAGGGTAGTTGATTCGACGAAGCTTAGTAATCTACGGTTAATTGGCAAGTATAAAAAATTTTCACAACAGACACCAAATAGATGTTTGTTGGTATGTTCCATTACAAAAAAAAATGCATCAACAAACTTCATAATGTATTTTTTAATAATGAAATATACCAAGAAACATCGTATTGAGAGTCTGTTGTGAAAAATTTTTATATGCCAACTGAAGAAAGCTGTATTTAAGCGACATTTAAGAGCTACATCATTGAGATTTCTTGTTTTCTGAGATTTGTATTTATTAAATTTTATTAATTTTGGAACTCTTATTATTTAGACAAAGTGTTATTTTAATTTTTCAACATATTTATTTCTTTTGTTTAGAATAATGAATTATTTGTTGATGATTCTTTCCCCCCAATTCTTTCTTCATTGTATTATCATCAAGATTCAGAAGATACGAAAACCAACTTTATACAGTGGTTACGGCCTCATCAAATTGCATGTAATATTAGTGAAGCCCATATAAAATGGGCGGTATTCAGGACACCTTTGCCCTCTGATATTTCTCAAGGTTGCTCTAAAATTAATATAAAGTTTCCTATTATTCGTGATAAAATAATGTTTTCCACTAGACAAAACCTTAATTTCTTAATTTTTTTCTTAATTTCTTTCTAAAATAGTTTTAAAAATGATCCATTTGAATACAATTTTATATTACAGGCATACTGGGAGATTGCTGGCTCTTAAGTGCATTAGCAGTTTTAGCTGAACGGCCTGAACTTGTTCAAAAGATTATAGTTTCGAGGCAGATATGTTGCGAAGGTGTTTATCAAGTGCGTTTATGTAAAGATGGTCAATGGATCACTGTGTTAGTTGATGATTTGTTGCCCTGTGATGCTAATTGTCAGCTTGTATATTCTCAGGTAATTTCTTTTTTAGATGCATAAGTCATGGCAATTATTTTTTGTGAGAATTTGAGCCTGGTGGAAAACTCGAAATATACAGATGCAAGGAGAAGGAATGGACGAAATGCACATTCTTGAACATGATTACAGGTTTCATGTTCCAGAATAAGTAATTTTACAGATGCAAGCATTTTTCAATTTGGATTACATCCATCCTCTGATTTAACATTGCTCTCTGTGCAACAACAGGAAATCACAGAGCCATCTGGTGTGGTTGAAACATAATACAAATGCACAGCTTCCTTGAGATAAATGACATGTTGTGATACCATTCCTTAGCTCTCAGAGAAAAAAAAATAGTTGCCATGATTTATGCCCCAGTCTTCGTAGATATAAGCTTACTCAATTTGATGTATACACTCTTTGAAACGTTATAGCTCAGCAACAAAATGAAATAGAAATATAAGGTTTGTTGTGTATGATCCAGATAGCGCTGGAAAAGCATAACAACACATTCATTGTTGTTCATTTGTTTATAAACCAAAATGGCGGTGAGACTTTCATTCGATGAACTTAAGTGAATACTAAAGTGTTATTGGAAAATGGATAATGTTGTTGAGGTTCAACGACATTGGAGGGTTGAATTTGGTACACCACAACCAACAAGGGTAACAATAACAAAACTCCGAGACAAGTTTGAAGCTGAAGGAAAGGTGAAAGATATGTTGAAAGGTTGGTGTGGAAGAAAGAGAAATTCCACTGATAACGAGAGTGTTGAAGCCATCATAGAGGTTTTGCACGATCCCCCAAGAAATCAGTGAGGCAATGCTCTCGTGAAATTGGTATCGCCAAATCCAGTGTTCATTGAATTTTGCAAGGTCAAAAATGGAAGCCAGCTGCTGGGAATGTCGAATTTTGTGAGGGTTGGGAGCATACTGTGGCAGAAGGTGAACATTTTGAACATGTACGGGCTTAAGGAAGTTTAAGGAATAAAGTACAACAAACCTTATATTTCTATCTCATTTCATTGCTGAGTTATAACATTTCAAAGAGCGCATACATCAATTTGGGACATCCTGTAATTACGTTAAACACTAAAAGTAGATTCATTCACTTAAAAGGGGGTGTGGGGGGTGTGGGAGGGGAGAAGAGGTATACATTAGTTACGATTGAGAACTTAGAGCAAGTTTGTGTTGCTGAATTCATTCAACATGCACATATTGTCTTGTATATATTTATTTTGTAAAAAGAATTTCCTAATGCTATTAATCAATTTTTTGAAGGCAAAACGGAAACAATTGTGGGTTCCTCTTATTGAGAAGGCTGTAGCTAAAATCCATGGTTGCTACGAAGCCTTAGTGTCAGGAAGATGCATTGAAGGTTTGGCTACTTTAACTGGTGCCCCATGTGAAACTATTCCTCTGCAAGGTAGTTAGAAAAATTAATATTTTTACATAGTGAAGTCAGTTAATTTTTCTGTTCCTTATACAGTATGCATAACCTCAATGCTTGATATTTTTTTTCCTCCGCATAGCATCATCTCTGCCAGAAGAAGAAGAATTGGATAAGGATTTTATCTGGGCTCAACTTCTCAGCTCTAGAGCTGCTAAGTAAGATAATTTTTAGCAGGTCTTAATTTATCAAGCTTTATTTAAAGAATTAAAGATTTTAAATGTACATACCTTTACAAAGATTTTTATTAGGTGCTTCTTGTGGAGGGGGCAATATGAAAGTCAATGAAGATGAATATTTTGCAGTTGGCTTAAGGCCAAGGCATGCTTATTCAGTTTTAGATGTTCAGGATCTCCAAGGATATAGGTGCATATTTTTAAACAGCATGTCTAAAACTTTGTATATGATTGCAAGCCAGTACCTTGGTGCTAACCGAGAGTAGTGCAGCCATTTTATTGGGTCACAGCACAAAACTAAACTGTGTGATGATGCTAAAACTTTTACAAGCAGAGATAAAGATGTCATCTGTTGCCTTGCACAATACAGCCAACCCACAACATTAAAACATGTGTGGATACTTATTGACTTGCTCTCATGTATTTTTTTTTTTTATTATTACTATTACAAAATAAAACAATATTGAAGGATGATAACGATTATTCTTCACATCTCTTATTTCAAGATTGTTACGTCTAAGGAATCCATGGGGGCATTTTTCTTGGAAAGGTGACTGGGCAGATGAATCCCCTCTTTGGACTCCAGAATTAAGAGAATTGCTCTTGGCTCATGGTGCAAATGAAGGTGTATTCTGGATGTCATTTGAGGATGTCTTGAAGTTAGTGGGGTTTTTTTTTTGTTTTTTGTTTTTTTTTTGTTTTCTTTAATTTACTATTTTATTTATTAATGTATTTCATTAATAGATATTTTGATTGCATTGACATCTGCAAGGTACGAACTCATTGGAATGAAGTTCGTCTCCGAGGATTCATGCCTCCTTATGCTCTTAAAGAAAATGTTGTCACATTAGTCACTGTATTGGAACCAACTGAAGTAGATTTAAGCCTTTTTCAAGAGGGTCAAAGGTTAGAAAATTACATCAGTTGCATACTGCTAAATTTTCATATTAACATGCACTAAATTTATCTAGAATTAATAGCAGCAAAATTTCGAAACCACAACTTAAGCCTCTAAATTAATATTTAGGAAATCTTAATTACAGATAGTGGTCTCTTAATCCCAGAAACTTATTTTTTGTTTTTTTTATTAAATTTTATGTGGCATAAAATCAAATGCCTTATCTGGCAGAATTCAATAGACAGTTTGAGAATGCCTGTTGCTGATAGCACTTTCTTTCAAACATTTTGAATGGTGGCCAATTGGGATGGTAAAAAATTGCTGTTGGAGTGTTTGTTAATTCGAAATTTCAACAAAGTTCAGTTTTTGTAATTTAATGTTAATAGGTTCTATTTCGGTTGTTTTTAAATTGCAATTGCGTTTAACATGAAGCATTTTCCCAGTCATTCTACAATCTTGAAAATTCCTTTGCAATAGAACTCCATCCCAGCTGAACAAAGACTGTGGCTATTCCAAGTTTGTCTGCAATTTCAGACACTGTCATACCTCTGTCTTCGTTAATGAAGGCATCAACCCTTTCCTTGCTGCATTCAGACATTGTGGTGAATGTTTACTGATAGTATAATTTCTTAGCCCAACTTATTGAAGTCCAGGGTTGAAATTTTCCTTTGCATTTTTTTTTTATAGTTGGGATATTCTTTCTTGGGCTTATAATATTGAAGCTACAGCCTTGGAGGCATTAGATTTCAATCAAGCCTCATATTAACTTCATTCTTGCTCATAGATATGTACTTAGGCGTCCTGATTGTTGGAAATAATTTAGTGCACATCAGACAGCTAAAATTTTGAATTTATTGAATTTCATCTGCCCTTTTGATTCCACCCAACAGGCAGAGTGCAGCCTAGAAGTCTGGTCTTGGTATGCAAAACCGATCATACACAATGTGCAAAGTGTTACTCCCTGTGATACTATTTATGTCCCTCTATGCCACATATTTTGCCTGAGTTACTTTTAAACAGGATTTTCATAACTGCTTTTGAACGGTTGTGACCAGTCGAATTTTATTGTGCCTAATTGCACAATTGTAATGGTAATATTGGTACATTTTACAATATACTGACATAATTATTTTGAATTTATAATCAGATCAGAGTATCCATAATTTTTCACTTTCATAACTCCCTAAATACGAGGGGAGTTCGAAATTAACCTGGACTTTATTTTTTATAAAATCAGGAAATAGTAAAAAAAAAAAAAAAATACACGCACCAGTTATTTCTCAAAGAACTCTCACTGCTTTTCTACACATTTTTTCCAGCTTCTGGGAGCATCTGGATACCGGTTCTGTAGAAATCTTCAGGCTGATGTCGAAACCAAGTCATGACAGCCTTTTTCATTTCCTCATTGGAGCCGAACCTCCCAAGAACTCTTTCATTGGTCCAAAAATGGTGATAGTCGCAAGGGGAGAGACCCGGGCTGTATGGAGAATTTGGTAAGATGCCCCATTTGAGTTCCGTCAGTTTGGCATTGACTCTTGCAGGAAAAAAAACACCCCAGGTCGCTTTTTCCTTAGTGCCGGCTTCAGGGTCATCCTCAAAATGTCACAGCAGTAGCGTGCATTTATGGTTTGATGTTCTTCCCAGAAAATCAACAGGAATGATACCTTAATGTCCCAGAATACCCTCGCCATCACTTTCGTAGCTGATGATGTCATCTTGTATATCTTGGATCGTGGTGAGTCAGTGTGTCGCCACTCCATGTTTTCCTGCTTGTTTTCAGGGGTATGGTGATAAATCCATGTCTCATTGGTGGTCACAACACGCCTTAGGAAGCTATCACCTCCCCTGTCCCATCGCTGCAGTAGCATGGGACAGATTTCCACCCGGGTGGTTTTGTGATCCTTGGAGAGTTGCTTAGGGACCCATCTGGCACAGATCTTGTTGAATTTCAGCTTATCGTGAATTATGGTCTCCACACTGTCAGTGCTGATGTTCAATATTGAAGCCAATTCTCGAGCATGAATTCGCCTGTTGTCCATTATGAGCTCATTTGTTCGTTCGATGATGCCATCATTGGCAGCAGCTGCTGGCTTTGCCTTATGAGGTTCATTGCTGATGGATTCTTGCCTTCCTTCAAACTTTTGGTACCAAGCAAAGACAGATGATTGAGACGAAAAAGACTCTGTGAACTGTCTTTGAAATCTCTGATGTATTTTAGATGCTTTCACACATTCATTGTGGAGAAAACTCTATTATTCTTTGTTCCACTTTGGTCGACACATCGCTGTCTGCCATTTTGTTTAAGCAAACAATCGGCTGTCATGGCAGCCGGATGAGTGGTGCTGCATTTGCATGACAGGCTGTAGTTGCCATTCCTGACAATGAAAGTTTAGATTTTTACAACAATGAAATTTAAAAAAAATATAGTCCAGGTCAAATTTGAACGTCCTTCGTATATGCTTTACAGCAGTTGAAAATGCATTAAAAATATCTTAAAAAGTAAATAAACTTCCTACACTGCCAGAAAAGATTCCATTTAAACAGTCTTAAAAATTGTTAAAAATTCGTATAGATGCCTGTTCCCAACCAAATAAGTAATTATCAAGTTTTATATACAAATATGTGTGCTCGTTTTAATGAAGCTGCAAATTTTTTTTTTTGCCAGCCTTTCAGTCTTGCATAGCTTATTAGTTTTATTTCATGCCAACATGATCAAGTTGATATCAACTCGCCTTTAGTTTTCTAATAAAATTTTCTATATAGGATGAACTTCAAGGTATATGGATACTGTCGTGAGCATGATGTCAGTCAAATCAGATTAATTTAGAATCAATATTGTCATTCCAAGAAGTATCCCTACCATTTGAATTTTTCCAAGCGAGTAAATTTTTTAACCTGGTATGTAGCCATTTGCCCTCTGACGTAGTGATTTGGAGAGAGAGCACTATAATTTGAATTTAAGAAAAAGGCATTCGGAGATAATATTTAAAATGAATTAAAATACTTAAATATATTAACCTTCTATATTTGTTCAATGTTGCATTAAAATCTCAAAAGAAAAATTTGATATGGTACATTTTGAATTAATTTGCTTGGCTTTTCTCCTGTTACATGTAGAAGTGCTGAAAGATCACAACGTTTACCACTAGATTTGTGCATTGCCATTTTTCAAACAACTGAAATTGATAATCCAAAAGTAGGAGCTTTAATGCAACATAGTAAGCGTCAAGTGCGTGGATTTATTGGCTGCCATGCAATGCTTGAATCTGGAATGTACCTTATTGTATGTTTTGCATTTAATCATTGGAATACAGGTTTGATTTGTAAATTGTATGAAAATTCTAAACTTCATCAATTCATACACATTATCCTATGTTATTTTTTTTAATAACACTTTTTAAATCTTACAGGGGATAATGCTAGTGAAAATTTTCCTCGGTATGCACTTGCAATTCATAGTTCTAAACGGCTCTTAGTTGAACAAATCACAGCTCAGTCTAGCATTTTGGCTGATGCTATCATCAATTTAACAGTAGAGAAAGGCCGACGATATGAGGTAGGCCAAGTTTCTTTAATAATTTCATATTTGCTGTAGATCATTTAAACTAGTTTTGATTGTTTAATTAATTTTTGGACATTTTTTTTTTTTAATCCATTAAGGGTTACTCATAATCTGTTGTTTACTGTATTTAAAGTTATTTTTTTATTGATTCAGTCTATTTCATTTAAAATATTCATCTTTATTCTTATACAGGGTCGTGAAGGTATGACTGCTTATTATTTAACCAAAGGTTGGGCCGGTTTAGTTGTTGTTGTAGAAAACCGCCATTCTGATAGGTGCATTCAAGTTGTGTGCGATTGCACCGAGAGTTTTAATGTTGTGTCAACAAGGGGAACTCTTCGCACGACTGACAATATTCCTCCAATGCATAGGTATACGGATTTCATATTCGCACAGCACCCCCCCCATTCCTTCGCAGTTTTTTTTTTTTTTAATTGAATTGAACTAGAGTTCATGACAAGAATTATTTACAACCAATTTCAGAAAATGGTAGTTTTAATAATTAGAATATCAGATTTAACAGGGGCAGGAGGGAAAAAAAAACAAACTAAGAAAGAATAGGGACAGTTCTGTTCCATCATTTTGTGTCCTCCATCTTGGAATTCCACAGGATGGAAAAACTCGCACATCTGCGAGATTTGGAATGGGCATAGCCAATTTGGGGAGGGATGAATATAATAAGATTTTGGAATAAATTTTTCAGTGAAATTGTCCTTCAATCTTTAAAATTAAAATTTTTAAATTAAAATTTTTAAAAAATTTATGAAATATAAAACAACATCTTCTTTGTCTCCCTTTACATCCATACTTCTAGGCAAGCAATAATAGTTTTAACACAATTGGAAGGAAGTGGAGGATATTCAATATCACACCGCCTTACTCATCGTGTTTCATTTACAGGGGGCTTGGGAGATTGGGGGCCCCCTGCTGCCAACCATATTCCATCAATTACGAAACACGTTTTTGGACTTCATGCTCCAAGGCCTTTATGACTAGTCAGAAGGCCCTTAGGAGGTAGCCCTAATCGAAATAAGCTACTTTCCAAGGGAAATTTGCAATTACCACGCCAGAGAAGTTTGTAATGTTTCTTTACATTTTAAGCCCAAAGAAGAACAAACAAAAAAGGTTAATATTTACAAATGTATTATTTTTCTTTTCTTTTTGAATGTATTTTTTTTTTTTTATTTAATATTTACAAATGTTAAAACATGGTTTATTTGCTTATATTACTTGATATTAACTTTTTTTTTTTTAATCGAAGTACGGTAAATTATTTTTGATGGAATTTACGTATTGGATATATCATTTCTGATTAATGAATACATAACGAATATGAACTCAGGGTTTACAATATAAAACAAGTAGGATATGATATTAAAGAAACTTCTTTGATGTTTTTAAAACTTGAGAAATGTCAAAAAAGTACAAGACCAAATTTTTGTTCAATATCCTTAAGGTTGAAGTCGGAACATTTATCAGTGCAACTCTTGATAGTCTTTCTATGTAACTGTGAGTTTTATTTTTTTAGTAAGCAGTGTTTCTAATGCTCTATAAATAAAACAGGCATTTCCATTTTCCTTGCTTATAAAGGTAGAAATTGCCAGGTTTTATTTTATTGTGGAATGCACTTGCTCATATCTGTATTAAATTTTCTCTTTTGTTTAAGATCGAATTTTTGCTTTCACAGTCAATCACTGCCAAAACAAATTTTTTTCTTTTTTTTTTTTTTTTTTTACATGCCTGTAACCAAAACACAATGGAATAAATATATATCAGTACAGTTCTTCATCATTTTATGAAGATATTAAAGACATTTCATCCAGTTTTATGGTATATAATTTTGAAAATAAAGTTTGATCCCTTTTTAGATTTTATATATTGTATATTGGGACCTGACTTGTTAATTAAATATATATATATTCCTAACTATACATAGTAAAGGTTTTCCTCTCATAACGTCATGGAAACAAAAGATGCTTAAAAATGAAACCTCACAGATATGCTGAAGAATTTATATTATACTTACCTTTTCTATTCTAACACATTTTGATGTCCGATTTCTTTTATCACTTAAAGTGACATTTTATTTTAGAGAAACATTAATTTTTATTTAACAGTATTAAAATTGTATAAAAATGTACATAGTGTTAATAATAATACATTCCTTCAATATCTGAATGATATTAATTATTTAACTTCATTGCTATTAACATTTCTTCACTTTGTATGATAGTATTACTTAATTTCTCTATGAAAATTTATTTTGTAAAAATTCTTAGAATATTTTAAAGGTAAATTCTATGGAAAAAATTAAACTATTTTTTTTGCATCATAACATTAATCAAGGATAATAAAGGATACAGGGAGTATCTAAAGTCCGTCAAAAGTTTGGCATATCCTAAATTAAATGCATTTTAAGCAAGTTAAGAAACTAAAATAACTGATACCAAAGTTTAGCTTCACTATACAGCCTCTCCCGGACTTACGATCGTTCGAATTATGATTTTGCGGGAATACGATATGTTGAGATGACAATTTGTAACAGCGACCACGCATCAGTGATCATATTGCATGGTTTGTGATTCGCACTGACCATCGTAGTGTATATCTCGTGAAGTGTTTTGTGCATTATTTTATTATTATTGGAGTTATAGGTTCAAAATGTCATCAGTATATTTATCTACAACTATATATATAGTTTTTTTAATTATGTATCTATACCTGTAGCATGTTTTTCTATATCATTTCTTATTTTTGACTTAAATATTTTCGAATTCCGATGGGTTTATCAGTTCCTAACCCCATCGTAAGTCAGGGAGAGGCTGCAGTTATCCCTTCAGAAAATATCAAAACAATATATGCATTACATTCAAAATAATTTTTTGAAATTAATCATTTTAAACATTTGTTCAAAAATTTGGAATAATTGACTTTACCTTTTTATAAAAATCACTTTTTATTTTAATAACCACGTCAGTTCTTTTCATCATGCTTTAAGTATGATCAGAGCAAGTATTATTTTTCCAAATATATTTGAGGCATCCAATGAGATCATTTTTTGATGAAAAATAGGAAAGAAAATTCCACAGCCGAGATTCGAACCAGGAACCTTTGGCTCGAATCCAGGCTATGGATTTTTTTTTTTTAACTATCTATTTTTCATCAATAATTTGAACAGGTGAGGTATAGCATAGGATAAAACCCTCACAGAACATTCATGAGTTGCCCATTTAGATCATTTTTGTTTCTTGGTCACTGTTTCTGGATTCTGTTACCCATACACTTTCGATTGGTTTCAGATCTGGCAAATTTCCTGAAGATATAGCATTGGTTTTTTTGAATGTACGAGCTCGTTCACAATCCTTTTGCAAGATAACATCAGATGAACAGAGCTTGTACAGTGCTTGGAATGAGAAATAGTTGCATCATTTCAATACAAACTTCAGTATTGATTCTGGTCTTCAAAAAATACAATTCTCAAATACCATTAAAACATCTCCATACCATCACATTTTTAGAGTGTTTTACTTCTTGGTTGACAGTTGAAGGCAAAGCAGCATCTTTCATATCTCTTCACACATGATTATTTTTCTTGAAATTGAGACAAAAAATGGACTCGTCACTAAAGATGCTGATGAAAACGTGAATGAAAACAAGTGACATCTGCATACATATGTAACTCTGTATCAATGCTTTGTAGGACATATGTTCATAGCGACATTCTTTCTTGTTTGATTCCAGGAATAGCCCCACAACGTTTGTTACAAATGTATAGATACACCCTGTATAATAGTCAACATTTTTTTATTTAATCTAATACTTTAAGAAAAACCATTTCATGATGGAAATTTGTTCTCTGGTCCTCCCTTCCCTGTTCTTGAGGAAATCAGCAGAACATTCATTTTGAGGATTTGCAGGGAATCTCTTTGCAGAAAGAAAAATTTTCTATTCTAGTCTCAAACAACTCTACATATCGAAAAATTTTGCTAACCTATTTTCCTCTACTGTTTGATTGGATGAATACATGTACACTTATTCATTATTCCAAAGCTCCTCTTCACATCATGAAAGTTTTTTTGTACGTTTTATGACTTGATATTGAGTTGAAAATTTTTATATATGCTGATTGAAGTTGTATCTGACCATAGAATTTACCTTTAATTTCATTAATCTAATAGTGAAATTTTATTGATCATGAATTGATAAACACGTAGTTTTTACATTTTAAAAACTTCATAGTTTCTGCTGTAAATGAAGTTTGGTAAAATCGTTAAATTTCTTCCAATATGATTGAATGAGCTGCTTTTTTGGAACTCTATTATGTCATTTGCAGTAATAATTTGAACTTTGTACAGGTATAGTTTCCTTATTTCAAATTTAAAGGATATTTTGCTCTCATATCAGTTCTCTTTTTCATGTCTACTCAACATGTCTATTTAAAGTGTCAAATAATTTTCGTTTGAAATTGTTAAAATTAAATTTTACCTGCTTAATAGATCTCTTTTTTTTTTTTTTTTTTTTTTAAATATTGTTTCACAATGACATTTGTATCTTTTTTATGTTGTTTCATTAAATTGTAAATGATTTGAAATTTTACAAAGCCTCATTTTATTTGCTTGAAAAACAGTTTACAGTGAATTTTAGTGAGATTTTTAAAATTTAGATAAGGAGAAACTCAGATTATATTATACAGACATCTGACATTATTTATTTAACATTTTGGAACATGTTTCCTCCACTCATTTTACAGGATTTTTTAAATTCAGTCCTAAGAAATAACTGAAAATTTTATTTTTATTTATTTATCTGAAGGAAATACAGAAGATATCCACCCAGGTCCGGTATGGCCATTGGCCGACAAGTTAGGTCCCTGGGTGGAAGCAATCTAATAGATAGTTATTAAATTGAGAACAATTGCAAAATTGGTGGAATATTAATAATAGGTGGATTTAGTAAGAAGAGTCTTCAGTTTGGATTTAAAGGTAGATATGGAAGGGGTAGTGCGTAATTCGGGGGAAAAAGTATTCCATAGCTTATATCCGGAGATGGAGATACTGTTTTGTTGATAGGTGTATTTTATTGCTAACTTGGGTAGGGAATCTTTGTTACGTAAGTTATAAGAGTGGAGAGGGGATATACTTACCAAACATTTGCTCATCTTCTGAATAAATTCTAATTGAGTTCCACCTATTTTTTTTTCTTTACTGAGTGATTTTGGAGACTGAGACTTTAAAGAAATAAAAAAGATGAATTTAAAATAATTTCATTCACTTAAAATCAATTTTCCAAATATGTGACAAAAAGATTTTGATTCATGGATGAATTGCACAGCTTTATTTCATATTTGTTCAGAAGTGCCAACGTTTTTTTAAACTTATTTGAATGTTTGATGCTAATCGGTGAATATGTTGTCAGTTTTTCAATGTAAATTGCATTACAACATAACATTAACAAATACAAAATTAACTTAGTGTTGGGCTGAAATGGATTATGCCCTGAATGAAGGATATATTTTGCTATGGAAGTTAATGACATAAGATGGCATTTAAATTTCTTACAAACACTTGAAACACAGATAAGGAAGATACTCTCTCTTTACCACCAAATTGTACAGCATATACTCTATGGCAATTTTTCTAAAAATGACCAAGGTGAGTGACAAAACTTCAATATTTGGCCATCAAGTGCACCACATCAATATCTTCCTGCTCAAATTCACGGCATTTCAAAGCTGAGGCGGGTTCTCTGCCAGCCGGCTGAGAATAACTCGGTGATAACTTCATAGGATGGAAAATCAACAAGAATGCTAGGCTGAAATAATAGGCTAGCCAAGATGGCAGAATGTGTAATATAAGAATGTATAATATAAAGTTAAATGTTATAAAGTGTTATAAGTGTGTTATTATATATACACAGGGTGTTTCAAAAGGTGTAATCCAAATTTCACACACAGGTAAGAGGCATGAAGATGAACAGATTCTGTTAATACAGTAAAATCCCGTTACAACGTACCTCACATTAACGTACATTTCAGAATAACGTACAAATTTCAAATCCCCGTCCCAAACGTAGGTATTTTAATGCTAAAAAGTTTCAGAATAACGTACCTCACTTTAACGTACATTTCAAAATAACGTACTAATTTTACCTTCCCTTGGTTAAATTATCTCTTCAGTACAACGTACATCGTTCACATGTCTTGCTCTGATTGGTCAATGCAGCCCATGTCCACAATGTCAGACATGGAGGACTTTTTGGGGAGGCAAGTTATAGAAAGAAAGCAGACGACCATTATAGATTTTTTTTTTTTAAAAATTAATGTAATACTACATATTGTACATGCTATAGTGTATTTGTATTTGTATTGAATAAAATAAAATGCATTCATGTATTCTTATGTTTTTCTATGAATATATGGATTGTTCACAAGGGGGCCCCCCCCCCCAGTTTCAGAATAACGTACAAATTTCCAGGTCCCTTGAAGTACGTTGTAACGGGGTTTTACTGAACATGAGGGGTTGGAACTCAACCATTGCCAAAGTAACATTAAATCGGGGAGCAGTAATCAGAGTGCACATGAAAGCACATGAGTAAGTATGCACTGTGCACACGTTTATTATGGAAGTGCAAATCCACTGAAACTTTATAAAAGATGCTCAAAATCTGAGCCAGCCATGGCCTAACTTGCATCGTATCGGTGCAACACAGACTCCCATATGTGACCAAAGATTCTGAGCATTTCTCTGATATGGTCTGAAACAACTACGATGCGAGCTGCCAGATCTTCAATGCTTGTCACAGGTGTTCGGTATGCAATTGATTTAATGTGGCCCCAAAAAAAGAAATCCAGCGGATTGAGATCTGGTGACCTAGGAAACCAAGCCACAGGTCCACCTCTTCTAACCCAGTGATTGCCAAATGTTGCATGAAGGTAAATGCGCACATCACTGCTAATATGAGCGGGCGCTCCATCATGTTGGAACCACATTTGCATGTGAATAGCCAAAAAGCACATGTTCCTTGCCAAAGAACTACAACCTGTTTGTGTTGTGCCATCGTTTGCATGCTTTATCACTTATCATTTGTTCCCCCATTAAGTTGACAAAGGTTGAGTTCCAACCCTTCATGTATTAACAAAATCTGTTCACCTTCGATGTTGCACTATTATCACAGGCTAAAACAATTAATATTAATTCAAGTCAAAAACATTTAATTAATGGCAGGCTGTGATAATGGTGCATGGTGCTGCTTGTATGTGGAACTGGGACTTTCAATTTGAGCAAAAGATCAGTGATACGAGCCAGGTAATGGCAGATCAGCCGGTGATAGCAGTACAAACACTAAGTCCATCAAGTACCCCCATGCAAACAAGTCACACAAGCAGTTAAATCAGGGGAGAGTGGAGGCCATGGCAGCTTTCTTGATCATCATTTCTTCGACATGACCACTCCATCAGTTTTGCAGCTGTAGCCACTAGCAGCCAGAAACAGAAACACAGATCTGCCGGACATTTTTCAAAAAAAACTTGGCGCACCTAGATGCACCCCAAACCATTGTTCTATGTCTCAGGTCCAGGGGAAAGTTTTTTCGTTTCTTCACCCTTACTTTTTGAATGGTTACAATCCTCTCATAGGATGATTTGAATAATGCAAATTTTTTCCACATTAAAGAGAAATGATTGGTCATTTTTTTGCACTTACTTGTCAAGAGAAAACATTCGATTTTATTTTGAAAAAACCTCTGAAATGGCATCTACATCACCAATAATTCGAGCCTGCCTGTTGAATGAATTTAAACTCGGCCATAAGGCAGCAGAGGCTGCTCGTAACATTTGTACGGCATTCGGTGATGATTCTGTCACCGCCCGGATGGCACAGAATTGGTTCAAAAACTTTAGAACTGGTGATGAGAGTCTTGAAGATGAACCACGTACTGGCCGACAGTCAGTTATTAATGACGACACCCTGAGAGCTGAAATTGAGTCGGATCTAAGCCAGAGTAGGGCAGGGTTTTCTTCTAAATTTGGATGCGACGATTAGACGATAAGAAATCATCTGCATAAGATCGAAAAAATGAGAAAACTGGGTAAATGGGTGCCCCATACATTGACTGAAAACAATAAGCATCACTGACTCGCCATTCGCACTTCTCTGGTTATCCCGTAACAATTCCGACCCATTTCTTGATCGAATTCTTAAATATGATGAAAAATGAATTTTATATGATAATAACCGACATTCGTATCAGTAGTTATCAGCAGATGAACCTTCTCGCAAATGAGCCCAGACAGAACTCCACCCTAGGAAGATTTTCTTGAGTGTTTGGTGGACAACAGCTGGTGTAGTCTATTATGAGCTCCAAAATCCAGGACAAACTATCACAGCAGATGTGTATGTTGGTACACATGGAAAAATCAAGCAAAAACAGCCAGCTCTTGCTAACCGTACGGGTGTTGTTTTTCTTTGTGACAACGCACATCTGCATACGGCAAAGCTGACCCGTCAGGCAATAAACAAACTTACGTGGGAAGTGTTACCTCATCCACCGTAGTCTCCAGATATCTCTCCAACAGATTATCACCTTTTCCGGTCTCTCGATAACCATTTGAGAAACAAGTGCTTCAAGACAGAAGAAGAGCTAAAACATGAACTGGGTGTGTTTTTCAACTGTAAAACTCGTGACTTTTATAAAAAAGGAATTTATGATTTGGTATCTCGTTGGGAGAAGATTGTTGATAATGATGGAGATTATTTCAATGAATAATAAAAAATTCATTTATGCATTAATCTGAGTGCCAATTGGAATATTTGCAAAAATGAAAAAACTTTCCACTGGACCTGATATTTGCAAAGTTTTGTGATGATACGTTAAGTAATACACCTGCAATAAAATCATGAAACTGGGACAACCATTTGTGGAGACCCTGTATTATCACAATTTTGGACACCGAAGTAGTGTCCCAGACAAATTACTTCTACATGCTTTCAGTATGTCAAAACCCCTTGTTTCATCCTGTGATGTACAATATGAATTTGTGTGCATACTACTCTTTTAAATCAACCCGGTTCCATTTTCTCTGAGTCACCTTGGTTTTTTGTAATAGAGGATTCCTTCAATAATTTTTCAGAGTTGTTGTTTAATTCACTTGCTACTAGCTCCTAAATAAAAAAAAATAATAAAAAAAAAAAAAAAAAAAGAGAAACAAAATGCATTAAAAAAAGTTCTATGGTTCTTTAAGTTGATGGTTGTGAAATCTATGTTTGTAAATTTATTACTTGAGATTTCAGTACTGATGTTCCTGAAATAAGAACCCATAATTCTTTATTGGATAAAACGCTATGTACCAAGACAAAACATAATAAAAAAGGTCAAATCAAAAACTGGAAGTGTTGTTTGGGTATAAGAGCATGATACTTCAATAGCTGATTAACAATGTAATGCGTACTCACATTGTATTTACAGTAGCTGGCATGGGGGTAGTGGTTGTGGTAGTAGCAGTTGTGGTTAGGTTGTGGAGGTGGAGGTTGTGCTGCTGACGATTCCCACCATCCTGTTCCAAATTACTTACTATTCCTCGATCTTGACTAAAACAATCAGAAACTTAATGTTACAGTCTCTGTAAATAATACCTAACTAAACACTGACAAGCAAACGAGATATGGCATTCGTAAACCATTAAAATCTGAAGGACGCGCAGTTCCTTCTATTTGCCGACGACCTTAAGCTATACTGCTCAATCAAGAACCTCAATGACTGCCATCGTCTACAGAATTCACTTGATTCACTTTGTCTTGTGGTGCTCAGATAACAACATGAAGTTGAACATTGAAAAGTGTAAGGTTGTCTCGTCATCCAGGAAGAAACATCCTGTGACCTTCACATACAACATTAAAAACAAACCCTTGCACTCTGTAGAACATATCAATGACCTTGGTGTCATCTTTGATTTCAGAATGTCCTTCTTGTATCACATTGACTCTATTTTAAAAAAAGCCAACAAAATGCTTGGTTTTATTAATAAACATACCAAATCCTTTACATCTATTTTGGCCTTAAAGACCCTATACTGCTCCCTAGTCCATTCTAATTTGGAATATGCATCCATTGTCTGGTCCCCACATTTTTCAAAATATATTGATATCACTGAGAGTATCCAAAATCGTTTCTTGTATGTCATTCATAGAAAATTGGGTTGATTTGAACTATCTGACCAAAAAATCGCAAGCTGTTCGTTTTGCGTTTTCTACTGTCTAAGCAACTGTAACCAGCCGGGCGGAAACCAACTGCCTCCTGTGACCAAATAGGTTGGGGTATATATCAGTAATTTGCCCCCGGAGGGGGACGTCGTAGACAGAACGCCGAAGGCGTTCGAGTAACGGAAAACAGTGACCAGTGAGGCCTGCAGGGCCGAGAGTGGTAACCCAAAATAAACATTATGTGAGGCACGAAGCGCCGAGAATGGTAAAAAACGCAAAACGAAAGCATGCGATTTGGTCAGATAGTTCAATTTAACCGAAAATTGTGCAATTTTTCTACCTTTCCTAACTATGACAAACTCTGTAACCTGACAAACCCTAAAAATCCGTAGAGTTCGTACTGATCTTTTGTTTATTTATGACTTATATAACTCAAATCTTGACTGTCAGCCACTACTTGAATTAATTCCCTTTAGTGTACCGGTTTACAGTACAAGATCAAATATGCTTTTCCATGTTGAGAAGTCAGCCTCATCCAGCAATTACATTCATAACGCTCCCTTCAAAAGGGCCTTACTTTCATAACCAGCGCTGCCGTTTGTAGGGTAATTACCCTATTGTAGGGTAATTTATGATTCTGTAGGGTAAAAATCAGGTAATGCTCTGCGTAGGGTAATAGTAGGGTAAAACGGGAATTTAGGCAATTTTTTTTACTAAAACTGCTATACAGTGAAATTTTGATTATCTCTGACGTCATATCAGCATCACACAGGAAGCAATCCCTGCTTGTAAGCGCATAAGTTCAACTCAACCTTATACCCAATCATCCTGGCCCAAACTTCTTGGGCATGACGTCACGACCGTCACGACGCATCATTAATTAAGTCGATGGTATGTACATTTTTTTTTTGTAGATTTAGCTTATTGTAGATTCTGCTACATTGTCTTCTAGTCCATTCGATTTCGTCCATCAGGTATACCAATCTCTAAACAGGTAAGGATCTTTGCATTATATCCGGTTTCTAGTTAAGAAATTCTAGGTGGAAGAGTTTTTTATCGATATCGAGACTCTCTGGTGTATCGATACATCGCATTGTCACTAGCATAGGGTAATGTAGGGTAATTGCAAGAAAACGGTAAGGAGATATTATTCCCTCCTGGCGGCAGCACTGTTCATAACGCTCCCTTCAAAATGCCAACGTAGTGTTAATGACCTTCTTACTTCGTTCGACCTCTTCCACGACAACAGGAACAAATTGAAGTGTATTAACATTGCATTATAACCGATTTTTATTTTTATTTTTTTTCCCCTACTGGAGTATAACCGAGTTCTCTCATTTTTCCCCTATATGTTCGCTATTTTTATACCCTCTTGCTATTTTTTATTTTATTTGCACTCATTATATATCCAGTTCTTGAAATAATTATTTATATATGACAATTATATATTGTACTGTTCCTCATGTTTTATGATTTTACAGTACTGCCTTAATTTGTGTATTTTATCGAAATTTTATAAACTTTGTCATTATTATCCACTGAATTTTACCTGTTGTGTTAATCATCTTTTGATATTACGTTGTACCAGGGATGGATGAAATATTACGTTGATGCCTTTCATCCATCCCTGGTTGTACCTGTCAGATTTTACTTATTTCATCCTTTTTATCTTCTTGATAACTTCATTGTTACTGTTTATATTGATCATGTAAAAGGGGCATTCCCGTATAATTTGAATAAATAAATAGAGTAGTAGTAAGAAAATGTTTACAGTTTTCTATAAATGCGAAGATCCGCAGTCAACGTGATCGTTTAGCCGACTTGACTAGAAACAACATTTTAGTTGATTTCTTCATCCCTTTTTTTTTTAATTTAAACTTGAGCGAATGTGGTATATTACCTCCGTAACGAAATATTCAACCTTTGATGCCCCAACATTTAATAGAAACACCACTTTCGCTGATCCTTGCATTCGTTACATTTCCACGTATTCACTCAACGGAAAGTTTCTATAGCGAAACTGAAAGTGAAACTGGCTACACCGTTTCCACCATCAGGTGGCGACACTGGCTGCTGCTTCCGTTTCTCGCTTTCATTTTCGAAGTAGCATCAGCTGTTTCAGGTACGCTGAGCGAGTCTCCGTGCTAGAAGAGGTAACCTTGAATTTGAGTGAAATTTTAATGGATACTGATAAGTTTTATGAAGCTATTCAGCTGTAATAAGCCCGTATTTAATTGTATTTACAGGTTTTTGCAACATTTAACTACAAAAGCGTATGAAATGTTCGTGCTATGTTTCTTCGCTGTCAACGGTCGAGAGACAACCACGAGTTCAACAGGTGAGCTGCTTTGAATACACCACTAAAATTTCTGATATTACTACTGCTATGGAGCATTTAACAAATTCATGTGTGACGGATAAAATATAACAAATTCTTAAGAAATTGTGAGGGCGACTGAGTTTTTCAGCCATTTTTTTAAAAACTGGAGCATACTACAACCGTTGACCAAAAGTTTGGCAATTACTGGTTTTCAGGCAAAAAGCTAAATATAAACTTATAACTAGACATAACAAATAATGTTCTGGTACATTTTAGATTGGGAAAGGAATAGAGCATTTTTTTAAGTACATTTGCATACCAAAAGTTTGGCAACTCGATAAGTATGCAAAATTATGCTAATATTTAAACTACAATAACCAGAAATTTAACATAATTGAAGATGTAAGGGCATTTGCATATGGAAATGTGAAGGTAGCCCAGAAAGTAATGCACCACAAGTTTTTTCTTCAACAATTATTTACTGAGGACAATGAAACTTATACACTCAAAAGAATGTTTCTTCTACACTCCTTATTTTTCCACATAATCTCCTCCAGTGAGACACAAGGGCATGTATGCCCTGTCGGTACCAGTCCTCGTTCTGTTCGCACAGCCACGTCTTCACTGTGTGAATCACCTCTTTTTCATCCTCAAAATGTCTTCCACGAACGGCATTCTTCAATGGCCCAAACAAGTGAAAGTCTGAGAGCGCTAGTAGGGTGGATGGGGTTAACACTGTCCAACCCTGTTTTGTGATGTGTTCCGATTTCCTCAAGCTGGTGTGAGGGCAAGCATTATCGTGTCGAAGCAAATAATCAGCTTGTTTGTGATGGCATTCGAGTCACTGGAAGCGCTTCTTGAGTTTGGTTAATGTGTTCACATATGCCTCAGAATTAATGGTGCTCACATCAATGAGTATGACACCATCACAGTCCCAAAACACAGTGATCATGAACTTACCAGCAGAAGCAGTTGCTTTGAATTTTTTATTCTGTGGAGAGTGTGGATGACTCCATTCCATCAATTGTGGTTTTGTTTCGGGCTCAAAATTATGACCCAGGTTTCATCAGCTGTCACAATCCGTTACATGAAGGCTTACCCCTCAGCTTTTATTGCTGCAACTCAGAAATGTTTTTTCTCAGAGCTTTGTGTTCCACCTTAAGATAGTGCGGAACACATCGTAAACACGTTTTTGTGTAATCAAGAGCAGGGATGATTTCACCCACGCTTCCTTTGCCAATTGATAGCTCTAGCGCCAACTGCCGAGTTATGTGTCGGTCCACGCTGCATCTTGTCAGGTGTGACAGCCGAGGATGGCCGCCCCGGCCACGGCAAATATTGGAGCTCTGCCGAACCGCTTTCTAATGGCCTCACCTTCTGTGCCCAGCGACTAACCATACTTCTGTCAACTTCTGATGCTCCATAAACTGCACGTAAATGTTTGTAAAGTTTCCAGCAGTTTCTTGTTCCACAGTGAGAATTCAATGACGATACGCTGCTTGTAACGTACATCACTTACAGATGCCTTGTTGTTCCATCGCTGCTATCTGTCGGAAAAAACTGAAACTTGCGCGTACACTCTGAAAACTTCAAAGAATGCATATCTCAAGTTTTGCATTTGTGCCATTGTTGGGGATGGAGAAAAAAATTGTGATACATTTGTAACATATCGGGTTCTAGTGTGATGCTACCAGTCGCACAAAACAATGTGGTTCCACTAACATCAACACAGAACAACCAATGTTATTAATAAAGACAACAGGGTAAATCTCTCCATCTCCAACCATTATCGTATAGTGAAATCTTCAAGTACATTTTGTGTCCGCAATAACTCCATTTTATTTAAGCAACGCATTACCCAGACCTACTCTCTAAAAGATAACCTGTAATGAATCCCAGTGTAATTAAGATGAATGAAAAGATGCAAGTTTTAAAGTAAACAAACGAATGAAGCTTTATTAAATAATTAAAATGCAAGTAAATCAGTTAGTTGTTAGTAAGATAATCAACATTACATTAGGCTAAGAAGACACCTTGAGTTGTCCAATATGTTGATGTTTTTAATGCAGTTTGTCTTGTTGCCGCCAACGATGGTCGTTCTTCCGCTTTCGCACTCCAAAGCCGTTCCACGGTGTAACAGTGGCAGCGCCTCTAATCTCTGCATGGCCCGCGGGAGATTCTCCGAGGCAATCCCACCAAGATACCGCTGTCTCACCGCCTACTCCGGGTGAGTTTCGTGATTTTCCTCGCCACCACACCATTGCTGCTGGCTGCTCTACTTCATCCCCTCTGGGTCGGTTCTGCACGGCTGTTGCATCGCTGTCTTCACTCACTCGATATGAAGAGCACTCGCTTTCGATCTCCTATTCAAGCCTTGGTTCGTTGATCGTGTCTACTGTCGAGAAATGCCTCGAGTTAGGCCGCTCAACATACAGGGATTGATCGTTCCCAATGTAGATAGAGAGGCTCATCGCCGTTGAACAAGCTGGGCTCTGGGAGAGTGATCTCCCGAGCTGGAGAGACAAGAGTGAAGAGTTGAGTCGAGTAGATAAGAGAGAGCACTACGCGCTTGTTTTCACTTACATAGCCGATTCAAGTATAACCACGTGGGAGAGCCATCACCAATCAACTTCTCGCTTTCAAAAAGGTCTTCCAGATAAGAACTGCTTTTATTGGCTTAGAAAGTTCCCGCTAAAAAACGTTACGATCGGCCATTGCAGTTGAGTTACGTGAACAAAAATGCTCCCCTCCCCTCTCTTTTCAAGAGAAGTTAAATAAAACGAGGAGTCAATTAGTGAAAATTAAGTAAAATACACTTAAGGAATAATAACTGTAATAGACACAATTGGAGCAATGACAATATTCTTGCAGATGAATGAGCAAGAGAACAAAAGTAATTAAGTTCCGTAGATTTGTGCGAGAAAAACGAGCCGGAAAAAAAATACACTCATTACAGAGAGTAAACATACAGATTCACATGACAATATGTGTATCTGTAGTGACATATGTAGCTACCCTCGTATCATTTAGGTGTTAAACTACAGGGTGTTTCTAAAATATCTCCCGTATTTTACATGTTTATTACTCAAAAATTATTACAGACTTTAATGTGGTTTTTTTTTGTTTTGTTTTTTTTAATTCACAAAGAAAAACTCAAAGTTTCTTAGCCTCGCAGGAGTTGACTTTATCTTTGGGAATAAAAAAAATCTGTAATAGTTTTTGAGTAATAAACATGTAGAATATGGGAGATTTAGAAAATCCATGTACAGGGTGTTTCTAAGGCGCATCTCTAAAGACAGTATGCAAACGTCACTTTTTGAAAAACTGGTTATTATTTTTGCAATAAAATAAAATTGTCAACATATTTAAGCATATTAAAAAATCATTTCAAACATTTGGAAGATTCTTCTGGAAATGATTTACAGAGGAAAAAAATAAATTCACAACAAGTCAAAAAAAATCGGTCACACTTTGTTTAATATCCAATCAATTTTCCTTGTTTGTAAATAAACGCGATTAGGTAATGACTTAAACAGTGTTTCCAGGGATATTTTCTGGATATTTTCCCAGCTGGAAATACATTCACTCACCAAAAGTCATGGCACACTTGCCTAATAACGTGTCGGGCCCCCTCTGGCCCGGATAACAACGGCGACCTGTCGTGGAAGAGAGTCTACCAGTCCCCGGAACACAGCCACAGGCACTGCAAGCCATGCTGCCTCCACTGCGCTCCATAACGATACTGCATTTACCAGTTGTGTTGGTGATGACCTGACAGATTGTTCAATGACGTCCCACAAATGTTCAATGGGATTGCAATCTGGGGAATGTGGAGGACAAATCATGGTCGTGAAGTCGGTAGCATGTTCATCCACCCACTGTCGTGTCACAAGGGCCGCATGTGGAGGCGAATTATCCTTCTGGAAGATGCTGTTGCCCGCGGGATAAAAACAGTTCATGAAGGGGTGCAGGTGGTCCCCCAAGCAGATCGACGTACTAAGTAGCACGCAGAGTGACTGACAGCTGTACCAATGGACCCATTGCATGCCACGAGAAAACACCCCAGACCAGTATGGAGTCTCCACCTGCCTGAGTAGTCCCCACCTGAGAAGCTGGGTTCATGACTTCGTGTGGCCTGCACCAGACATGGACATGACTATCAGCCTGATACAGCTGAAACCGTGACTCCTCGGACCAGGCAACCTTCGCCAATCCTCAGCGTTCCAATGTCGATGTTGGTTGGCCCAGGCTAGCTGTTGCTGACAATGTGCAGCTGTGAGAGTAGCACCAGTCATGGCCTCCTGCTCCCAAAGCCTACAGCTACCAAGGTTCACCGAATTGTCGTCATGGACACAGTTGTGGGACGTCCCTGGTTGTACCGCATGGTGATTTGGCCTGCTGTCACCCTTCGGTCAGCAGTTGCAAGCCAGGTGACCTGGCGAACAGCTCTGGCATCAATGAGGCGTGGGTGGCTCGTCCGCTTCCCGACATGGGTTGTAACCCTTCGTTGGGTGTACTCTCAATAGACCCTTGCAACGGTTGTGTGGGAAAATTGCAGGGTGTTGGCTACATCTGATATTGAGGCACCCACCCGTCTGGCACCAACAATCATCTCCCGTTCAAATGCGGATAGCTCTTGGCATGCTATCGTTTCTGCAGCTAGTTTGTTACAATGATTGTGTGATATCAAGGAGTCCTTTGCACCTGCATTCCGAGAATGGAAGCAGCGGGATCTGTCTCATTACATACAGGGTACCTGATTGGAGGGGTGTGCCATGACTTTTAGTGAATGAGTGTAATTGCGGCTGGCAATTCTTTAGTTGTACTGTACTGTTTTCCATCAGCACATACTGCTCGAGCCAACATTGCCCAAATGTTCTCCATGGGTTTAAATCAAGCGATAAGGCGGGCCAATCTTAAATCGAACACCCTTGTCCAAAAACCACTGCCATGTTTACTATGCAGTGTGAATTAGTGCATTGTCATGCTGAAATTCATAGAACAAATTTTCTGCAAATGGTAACAAATTTTCTTCCAGCAAATTTTGGTAGGCTACGGCTTTGAGTCTACCCTTAGGAAAAGCTAAATTCGTTTTTCCATTAAATGAAAAAGCTCCCCACACCATCAATGAACCACCACCTTGTTGACGATTGGAGAAGATTTTTTCTTCAGTCCTTATGTCATGCCAGTAGTGGCTTCATCCGTCTGGGCCATCCAAATTAAATTTTTTCTCATCAAGGAGGAGCACTGTTTCATTTGCCACTTGCAGAAAGTATGCATTCGTGAACCAATTTTTGATAATTTTCTTGGTTACTTTTCCTGAACCAGAGTTGAATATTTTCGGCCACCAAAATTATCTTGTAGACCAACCATCATCATTGAGTGCCGAATGAATAATTACCTCGACATCCTTTCTCCATCCTTTGTTTCGGTCATCCTAAAATGTTGAAATTTAGTGATTGTTTTATTTAATTGCATTCAACCTTCTGTTGTGGCAAGTATTAAATAGGAGCGATTTCGTGTTTGGTTTTCAACAAGTGAATGTTCGAACTACAGTGTCCAGAAGGTGTCCCATATATGGACTATTTTTCCCTGTTTTATGAGCTTAATTCTTTTGTTTTCTTTATGCAAAGAATGAATTTATACTCAATTGGAACCATTTCTCTATTTGTAATACATACCTGCCAACTTGCCTACATACAATGTACGAATTTTGAAGTAAGTGTATGATTGTACAGACAGATTTATTAGATTGTTCATTAAAAAAACGGGCGAGAGGACATTGTAGGAAAAGTACCGTATGCACGAACCAGGAGACTGGGCAAAGATGTAGATATGAACCTGGCGCTGTTCCCCACTGTTGGCATTACTGGTAATAGTTCAAAAGTTAGTTTTCGTAATTTCTCAGTGCTTACATTAGGGGGGTGCTGGTAATACTTTTATTCAATTGGACAGAGGCACTTTCTTATAATTAGACCAGACTTTTATGACTTTAGCACCTTTTGTTTTAAAGTTATTCGACTGTTTCGGGAATTTCCTCTACGCTCTATATAAGTGTATTTAATGTAACGGATTGCGGTCTTACAGTTCAGCATGTTTGGTAAAAAATGAACACCAACCGACTAAGCTTTTATTCCTGCCTTCATCAGGGTACAGATGATAGAAAGCTGCTTACACAATTTGAGGATGACAAAAGTATTTGATGTGCCAATGTCATGGGCTCTGGATAGGGTTATTGTAATAGGTTTTTTAGCAAATAGATAAATAAACGAATAAATGAATTAATATGTCAGTTGTGCTATGTCAGTAATTTAATTTACTTTTTTTTTCCTCAAATTTTGAACTTTGTTAATTGTTGAGTTATCATATCTGACCATGTTGAGCCTAGGTTTTGCTTTGCTTTGAACGTGTGAGCAGTTAAAAAGATTGCTATAGAAAATGGAAGTTGGTTATAACTTTTCCTGTGAAGGGAAATGGAACAAAAAAAACGCATCCTAATTTTTTATTGTATTTTGCAAGCCTATTTATGTTATTTGTTTATTTTGTGACGGAGGGGAGAAGTAAATGAAAAGTGTTTACTACCACCCAACGTTCAATTATTCTTTGTCAAAAGAAAATTCGGCAGTGTGACGGAGGGTTTACATATGAAGTGTTGTTCCCTACGCTAGTTTAAGATGAAAGTAAAATTGTCATGGATGCCAGCGAGATACAGGGGTTGATCAAATCACCTTACCGTGATTAATGAGAAAGAAAGTGTCGCGGACGCCAGTGCATGTGCACGATTTTGGATTCTACTCTAGCAGTTAAGAGATATCCATGAATCAATTGAATAAAATTCAAGATAATAAGATAAGAGTTCAAAATTGTATTCTATTTGACAGCCTCTTACCTATTTTCAGTATAGGCCTATTGGCCTGGTTGACCTACCCAAAGTAATACTAGTAAATTTTGTATGTCTTAAAACTATACATGCATTGTATAACAGGGAATAGTGTGTCCTTCCCTCCAGTAATTCAAATTAAACAAATGCTCGGAACCTGGTTGACCTGCCCCAAAGAAATGAACGTGTCTATCTTAAATAACTTTAAGCATACATTAAGAAATAATCCCTTCTATTCAGAGCAAAGCATTATTCCCATTTTATGATACAATTCTATAAAAGGATCAATAAACCAGTTTGAAATTCAATTCTTCTTTATTAATCAAAAAAAAAAAATTTTTGTTGAGAAAAGGTTTTAAGTGATTATTATAGAATTCAAATAAATAAAACAAAGCAGATACTCTCGATTTCTCAGTTAAAACAAACACTAAAATTCTATAGTTCAAATACTGTTCTTAAAACTACACACGCGATGGGCCCGTGAATTGAAATGTGCACTTATCTTTTGAAAATTGCATCTGATTTCGATCTCAGAGAGCACGACACATAACGCTGAATCGTTGAAACTATGCTGGGTCCGACGTAGAGATCTCCTTTCCGTAGTGGCTTATGATTCCCGCCGTTGACCGCAGTGGGTTACGGGCCGCCGTCTGTTCCACTTTGCTCCCGTGAGAACTAGACTGACCCGTTCTTCCGCCGACTGTGAATCGCTACTGGTGATGATCATAATATGCCGTTGTTGCTGCCGCATTTACCTTTGATGTTGCCGTTAATTATTTCCTGCATCAGTCACGCTCAGCTTGCTGTTGATTCTTCGTATGTTTGCCTTATAATGCGTGATTGATGAGTGTGCAGTTCCACCCTCGGTTTCTTATAGTTGAGTATTTAATAACGCTGAGAATTCTCATGATTGAAAATTGCCGGTAAATTAATAAGTAGTCAAAGTGGGAGTTTTTGTAGTCCCTTCGTAGTTTTTATTTGAGAGTCAGAGTGAGAGAGAGTATTCAAGAGCGAGAGAGATTTTTTTCCAGAGCTATTTGAATTTTGCCGCATATTTTATACCTCTGAAAAGTTTTAAGAGTTCCCTCCTGTTTGCTTTAAATCGTCAAATTTCATTGGTCGAAGTTGTGGGGTTAAAGGAAACGAAAGCATGCGTCAGCTCCCTCATACGTTCAAATGCATAACCAAGAAAGCATCTCTTGCCATTCCAGGATGCACGCACCCTCCCCCCTTTTCAACAGACGGAGCAAACAAAATAAAATGAGTGACTGCTTCAAAATTGTAATATAAAAAACACAAAGTTTGATTTACAGATCATCATGAATAACTTTGAGAGAAACCTACTTTTAATTAAGGTAAATGCTAAAAGGTTGTTTAAAAGAAATAACAAAGTAATAAAGGAAATTAGCATATTTTGGATATTAAAGACAACACTGATGTTGAATTCCATTTAACATCCGTAGGGACATATTTATATGTCATAATTTACTTGATTCTTACTTTACCTGGCTGTTTGATTCAGTTTTTGTTGGATTGTGTATGCAGTTTTTGGCGTGATCACATCATTTGTGAAGTGTTTTGGAGCAGTGGCTTGTGTATTCTGCCGTAGTTTCATCGATGTCCACCAGATGGTGTTTGGATAGCCCCACCCGATTAGTAAGCGACCTAGTCAGCTGGAAGCCAATCAGCGATTGATCTCTGGTGCGGAACCTTTGCTTCTGCACGAGATTCAACCAGTGCCAGAATCCGTTAGAGTGGAATAAAAGGTGATGCATCGGCTTTCTCGACACGGGCAGACAGCAACAACATCGTCCTGATGGATGTTTTAGGAATAAAGTGCCTGACAACCAGTCCCGCTGTTGGAAGAAGCTTTTCCTGGGATTTTGTTAACGCCAGTGAGGCCTTGGAGATTAAAGCCATCAATAGCTTCGTCGATCCTTGTATAGGCCTAGTTTGTTTCAGGTACTAGCCTATGAAGCTCTCTCCTGCATTCGCCATCATTGTTCGTTCGTCTGTGGCAGGCACCTTCCCGTCCTTCCGTGCTTGTTAACCATCTTCTTGTCTCCATGGAAAGGACTTTGCCATCAAGATATTCTTCATTTGATAGTTTCTGGTGGCATCCCAGCACTAGCACATCTTTCATCGGACTTGTGTGCGGTGAAGATTCTTTTTCAGTGGTGGACTGGTGGCCCGTCGTTTTTGTGATCAACATTCAGGTTATTTGTACATAGGACTTTTGTATATATGAACATTCTTTTCCATTTCTCGGCTTGCTTGTGTTTTACATATTTATTGAATGTTTTATTTTATTTTATTTAAAGTGTGCTATGAAAATTCTGTCGTGGGAGGCAACTAGGTTAACCTTAGTTTTGGGGATGTTAATCATTTCTTTTTAGACCTTCAGTTTGGAAGACCTTTGTTGGGCTTAGTGTTTTGTGTGCCTCATTTGCTTTGTTTTTAGAATTTTCGTAGCGTTAGTTATTATCATGATTTGTCTTTTTGGATAATTGATTCATTTATCGAAGTTGATTAACTGTATTTATTTTGTTTGCTTGTTTGGGTTTTTTGACAGTGTTTTCTCACGTCATGGCGTTCTTGTGATGGGAGGCTCACATTTGGGCAACAACTTTGGTGGAGGGTGTTGGCTAACCCCTTTGGAATTTTTATTAGTAAAAGATTTCTTGTGTGATTCGACAACCTGTTGCTTGTTCACCCATGTTATTTTATCTGTAGTAAGTTGTTCAGTTGTTGTGGATTGTGGGGAATGTTTGTGCGTAGGCTATTGGTAGTAGTCTGTTTATTCCCTTTGGGTTTGGATCTTGTCATTGAACACTTATATAGGAGTCGGGATATTTGTATCCAGAACGATTCCATTTTTATTTTAATTGCATTCCACACATTTATTTTGTGCGTTAAGTAATGGTGGGAAGCTTTCTTTATTTTACTTTCTCAAGTTCTCGTCTGTGGATGGGACGTTGAATTGTTGTTTGAGCCTCATTGGATTTTGTTGTTGGGAATGCCATGATGTCTTCTGTTGTAAAGTACTTGTAGAGTTAAGTATTTATTGTAATAATTTTCAATTGATTTAATTGTAATTTTTGTATTTCTTGTTCTTTGTGTTTTAAAATAAAATATCTACAGGGTGGTTATAATTAAAGTGACACCATTTAGACCCTTCTAGCGGCCGTTCTGGTAATCAGATTTTGATGAAACTTGAGATATATGTTGTATCGACCATGGGGAAGAGAATTTTGCAATAAAAAAATTAGTTCACATTTTGACCGCTACATTAAAATATGGCGTTGGTCATGTAAGAAACTATCTGAGAATTTTTACTCAGAGACATTATGCAAATGAGATGTAAAATTAGAAACGCTTTAAAATGACAATGAAATTAAATGACGATGGCTTTATTGGTGATCAAGCTTTATTGGTGAAGTTGTTTTACCAGAACTGCAATAATGCTTCTGCTGCACTAAGAGAATATCACTTTCGAAATGGGCCTATGTCCATTAGTGGTTTAAAAAAGATGATTAAGAAATTTGAAGAAACTGATGAGTTGGATGTGCTGCCAGGGAAAGGACTGGAAGACTATGCTGACGCTGCTGCTGCTGCTGCTGCTGCTATAGTGGAGAGTGCTTCAAGTTCCAAATATTCTTCAGCAAGTGCTTGAGCCATATCACATGATTTGTCTATTCCATGATCTACGGTACAAAAAGTTTTGCGTTCCATTTCAAAGTGGTTTCCATGCAAGATCCAGGTGGTTCAAAAGTTGCTTCATGAAGATCTGGAAAAACACACCGATTTTGCTTGCCAGTTTCTGTCGATAATGCATGGCCATGGAACATTTTGTGGTCAGATGAAGCGCATTTCACACTAGACAGAGCAGTGAATGCTCGAAACTGTCGCATCTGGGGTACTGAAAAGCCGATGGTTGTGCATGAAAAGCTTTTGCACTCTGATTACGTGACTGTATGGTGCGGATTTACTTCACATTTAATTCTTGGCCCCTTTCTCTTTGAAGAGAACATTCCTCAAGGCACTAAAAGATGTTCAATCACTGGTGCTCATTACTGCGAACTTCTGCAGCAGAAAGTCATTCCTGCTTTACAAGAAAGACAATGTTTAGACACTACTGTCTTTATGCAAGATGGTGCAACACCCCCACATTGCACGACAAGCGAAGGAACTGCTTCATGCTCATTTTGGAGATGATCGGGTGATTTCAAGAACTTTTCCAACTGCATGGCCTCCTCGTTCACCGGACTTAAACCCTTGTGACTTCTGGTTGTGAGGATATTTGAAAGATAATGTCTATGGAGGAAGAATACGGACTGTCCCTGAATTGAAAGCAAGCATAACACACCATATCACTGCGATTCCTCAGGAAACCCTTCGCTCTACTGTGGAACATGCCATAATGTGCTTTGAACATGTCATTGACACAAATGGAATGCACATTGAACAAATGCTCTGATTTTATAAATTTATCTGCTTCTAACTTGTTTTTGTTATTATTCAAGTGCCAAATTCTCTTCCCCATGGTCTGTATAACATATATCTCAAGTTTCGTCAAAATCTGATTACCAGAACGACTGCTAGAAGGGTCTAAATAGTGTCACTTTAATTATAACCAACCTGTATTTATTTTTGTGTCCAAGTAGAACCTGTGTCGAGTTTCTTTTTCTTGAGGAGTGTGACTCCCACACATAGGGGCCACACGTTTTATCACAATGAAATACAGGGTGTTCCATTTGAAAGGGGCAAAAAGTATGCTGCCATATTTTGGTTAGCCGTGTTAGTTATGAATACAGAGTGTTGCATATATCAAGCACAAGAATGGGAGTTTCTTTGTGTATGTAATTTGTTGACGGGCGGCGCTGTAATCAACAAAAAGCCAAGTGCGTTATATGGAATGCAAAGTACGAGAGCATTACAAAGGTTCAACGTGAATTCAAACGCTTTTATAAGATGAAGACAGCTCCAAAGGCATCCAGCATTAAACGTTGGTATCAGATGTT